>CM032229.1:176700000-177130000 GCA_019009955.1 Riptortus pedestris
AACAGTGTGCAATATTATAAAGCAGCACCTATATTTTTACAGCCCTGAAGAAGAGAAAATAAAATTCTCGAAAACGGCACGTATCGGCATAAACTAAGAAGCTTCTTTCAGCAACATTGACCAAACCTCCAAAAAAAAAAAAAACAACACTATATATATATATATATATATATATATATATATATATATATATATATATATTCAGTTAACGCAACTCAGTAGTATTTGCTTGTTCTTTACCTAACTGGATATTGAAACGATTTATATTAAAATATAGATGAAGCTCGTTGAAATCGGAGGGGGTTTATAGGGAGGAATTTCACAAATTCGAAATATCTCAGTAATTATACATGTGATCGAAAAAGTGTATAGAACAAATCTAATTGCAAATTATGGGTTCTATAAATGTTGTTATTTGAGTATCTTCACTATATTGATTACTAAACGAGATATTTTGAATTTTTATTTTTCGGATTTCAGTAAATACCCCACTCATACTCATGCCATGTTAACAATAAGCTAAATATCAAATATTGTACTTTTTGAATTTCCAATATTTAGATAAATTCAAATTCGTGGCGCACCTGAGAAATCTGCTAGGTTGACGTAGCCCCTGCGTGACTGACATTTATAATGTATTAGTAGTATTATTTTCCCCTGGGCAGAGGGCTAAATTTGAAAGGGAAATTCAATTTGTCATTAATTAATAACGATGTATGCATGTTATATGTATTCACCCTCCAATCCGATTGAAGTGAAACTATCTCCCTTAATTATATTCATCACTTTCCGCAAACTACCATCGCCAAATCCAATAACTCCAAATGCTCACCAAATAATTCCAACGACCCAATATCTGAGCCCATTGAGTTGGTGCCTCGCCTTGATGAAAAGCCCCAGATGCCCAAAGCTCCGTGTTATGAATGTCATTAGCATGTAATGAGGAGCTCAATCAGGCTAGACATTCATTAAAGTATGAATGTAATCAGAGTCTCATTCACTTTAAGGATCGTCCCTTGGCTACTGGATGAATGCAGGGGTTCAAGCAAGTCTCCGCCGGGCTGCTTCCAGAATGTAAAGCATACTAATTATGTCAGCAGCTGATCCAAACGATTCATAGATTGAACATACTTAGGTGTTAAATATTGCCGAATAAAAATATCTCGTTTTAGAATAAATAAAGCATCAATTATAACTGTATAAGTTTTGTATACCAACTTGTTATAAGAATGACTAATATTATTGTAGGAAGTATCATTGTTGTACTTTTCAAAACTCTGCAAGTTCATACAAAATGAAAAGCTCGGCAAGTCAATTAGCGCAGACTAGTTCATGCAAGATAATGAGTTGGAGCATACAAGTCTTTCAGATACGTTTTGACGTGTTCTGTATTTGACGCATACACTTGATATTTACTAAATTTAATGGATATTTATTATATTGAATTTTGATCAGAAAATGATGTCGTTTACTCAGTTAACCAACCGCAATGTTTTAAAATTGGTAACTATTTTTTATCAATAGGAAAAAAAATACAAAAGTCCGTCTCGCAGGGGCTGTGTAAGCTAAGTAGATTTTCCACGCGAAGGCTTACAATAGAGATAAACCTGAGTACTGATAACACTTAACACCACCGTGAATAAATACAAACGGTAATGAGAAATCTTTCAGCCAATTTTAATAAGCTCCCGACAAAAACGGCTTCTGAATTATAAACGAACAGGTCTGCCAACCACTCAGGGCTCAGTAGATAGATAGACATATTCTTCACCGAAAAGAAAAACAATTACTGAAATATATCTGAATATAACATATTAACTTTATTGTAAACTATTAACTATATCTATTACTGTAATTTATAATGAATCAGGATAATTTTTATCGTATCAATCAATCTTTAGTAGTTCAAGAACTAAAGAAGAGGGGCGGCTGATGCCGGATCTATTCGTGACTCCGTCGAAAGCTAGTTCGACCGTTTCTGTAACTTTTCGGTTCTCGTGAATTGGTTTAGACTCGTTCCTACAACTGTTACTAGTATGCAGATTTGTCTATTGTAAAACTTCACGTGGGAAATTTGCTTAGTTTACGCAGCCCTTGTGTGGCGGACTTTATTTTAAATTCATGCGTTGCACATTCAAATGTATTAATGAGTGATGCAAAGTCATGATCTGCTTATTGGCATCAATTTTAATTTATTTATTCATACATTATTATTAAATGCAAATTAATTCGTGTTGTTACAGGAATATGTTGAAAATAAATAATCGACTTCCGTTGGGCAGCCATATTGTGCGGGTCCGTGGTTAAGTGCTCCGTGGAAATTTTGAAAAACATTTAGTGTTCAAGACATATTTTCAAGTTAAAAATCACCCTAGAAGACTAGATTTGGACTGGTGTAGAAAACGTAAAAAAAAAAATAAAAAATGAAAAAGTAAAGTTGATTTGAATAACATTAACAAAGTAATTGTATTAACAGCATAACCCAGATAACCTTCTACAAGTCGTTGGTCAATCACTAACAGATCGTTCAAACAAAGACCAACTGGTTTTCAATGAAGGAGGTTACCATGCTCTTGGGAGTTTTATTGATTCAATTGAGTCATATGTTTGCAATTGATCATCATATGTTTGATTTTTGAACGAAAAGCTTTACAAATTTTCGTTCTTGAATTAACATTACAGCTTTAAATATGAAAAATGCTCTGGATAAGATCAACTCTGACTCAGTAGTTATCCCTGCGATGAACATGAAGAGTTGGCATGATATCTACAACAATTTAGATTTTAGAAATCCTCGTCCATATGTTGTGATGAGAATTACAAATGAAGGAAAATCTTTTAATAGCGTAAGCCCCTTCTTAATTGAAAAATGGCGCAACAGATATGGTCAGTCCATTACAGTTTCTAAGAACCGAAGAAACGGAACGCTATTAATAAGTTGTTCAAATGATAGTGCTTGCGAACAAATTATGAAGGAACGTGCGTTTTTTTAATACAATGTCTCTTTAAGACCCCATAAGTCATTAAATTTGAGAAAAGGGGTTTTCTTCTGCTCCGACATCGAAGATCTGTCAGATGCTTCAATCCTTGAAGAATTAAAAGAAGAAATAGTTCTACATATACGGCGAATTGAGCCGAAAAATAAGAAGAATAAACGCTCCATATTTGTTGCGACTTTTGATAGTCCAAACCTTCCAGAAAAACTGAGGATAGGACATCTCCGAGTAAATGGTTCAGCCTACATACCAAGACCTTTTCGCTGCTTTCGGTGCTACAACCTTTGGCATCTGACTCATAGCTGCTAGAATTCTGCTGTTTGCAACAATTGTACTAGATCTAGCCACGAAGGACCCTGTGATATACCAAAATGTTGTCTGTGTTCAGGAGAGCACCCTTCATGGAGCCGGGATTGCCCGGTTTACCGGCGAGAATGTGATATTCTTAAAAAGATGACTCTGGAGCAGTTCCAAACGCTAGTGAATTATGCTATGATAAAGAATCTATCCAACAATGGTATTGTGAAACTTCTGAATTGGTACAATAGAGCATATGATGCAGGTGAATATCCAGACACATGGAATCAATGAATCATCATACCAATCCCTAAACCTGATAAAGATAAGACACTTGCTACTAGTTACCGACCAATTGTTTTAACCAGCTGCGTTTGTAAGATTTGTGAAAGGATGTTAAACAAGAGATTGTTATGGTATTTGAAGAAGAATAAATTACTTTCTTGCTACCAATGATGATTCAGACCAAACCACTAGACGATGGATCACATTGTTAGATTAGAAAGTGATATCAGAAATGCATTCTTAAACAAAAACTCTATTGTTGCTGTCTCGTTTGATATCGAAAAGGCTTTTGATACAGTTTGGCGAGAAACTATATTACAAAAACTTTATGAATGGAATATACAGGAAAATTTATGAAATTCTTTAAATGTTTTCTATCGAATTGAACATTTAGAGTAAAAATTGGTCATAATTATTCCAGTAGATATGCACAGGAAAATGGAATTCCCCAAGGATGTGTTTTGACCACCACCCTTTTCTTAATAGCTATAGACAGCGTCTGCTATGTTATGCCTAACAGTGCTATACTATTATTTATATGTAGATGACCTATTTATTTACATTTGCAAACGCGAAATTGAACACGCAGTACAACTTCTTCAGGATACCATTTACAGTTTAGAAGAATGGAGTCGTTGGAATGGCCTCAAATTCTCATCTCATATAAAAAACACCCCAACCCCCCCACCCCCACCCCCCCCCCCCCGCACACACCCCCCAACCCCCACCCCCCCCCCCCCCCACCCCCCCCCACCCCCCCCCCCGCCCACACACCCACCCCACCCGCCCACCACCCCCACCCCAAACCCCACCCCCCCCCCCACCCCCCCCCCCACCCCCCAACCCCCCCCCCCCCCACCCCCACAACCCCCCCCCACCCCCCCCCCCCCCCACCCCCCCCCCCCCCCACCCCCCCCCCCCCCCACCCCCCCCCCCCCCCACCCCCCCCCCCCCCCACCCCCCCCCCCCCCCACCCCCCCCCCCCCCCACCCCCCCCCCCCCCCACCCCCCCCCCCCCCCACCCCCCCCCCCCCCCACCCCCCCCCCCCCCCACCCCCCCCCCCCCCCACCCCCCCCCCCCCCCACCCCCCCCCCCCCCCACCCCCCCCCCCCCCCACCCCCCCCCCCCCCCACCCCCCCCCCCCCCCACCCCCCCCCCCCCCCACCCCCCCCCCCCCCCACCAAAATTTTTTTTATATTGTTTTTATGTAGTAAAAAAAATTTTTGTTTTTTTTTTTGTTTTTTAAAAATGGGATGGGTGTAATTCCCCCCCAGAAAACAGGAGTTTTTTATGAAATTGTTCCCAAACCCCCCTTTTTATTTTCGAAGCCTCAGTCCCCCTAAAAATCTCCCCTTTTTCCCTTTTAAAATTTTATTTTCCCCTGTAAATTTTCCCTGCCAAGCAGGATGGGTAAGTCATTGGGGTTGTAATTGGCAGAGTATATAGTCCGAATGTGTCTGTTTTAGTCCCCAAGTCGTTTTTGTATTAAAAGTGGGTTTAATTTAAAAATTTTTTTTTGTTTAAAAATTTTTAAAGTGGGCGTTCCCCAAGTTATTTACTGTCAAAAATTTTTTAAAAAGTATTTTTTTTTGTTTTTTTTTTTAGTAATTTTTTTCCCCCTTTTGTAACCTAGTCAAATGTAAGTAGTCCTTGATCTGCTAAATACTGTGTGATGTTTTGTCTGATTAAAAATTTCAATTTTTTTTATCCCCCCATTGTTCAGTAACGTCTAAAATTTTTTTAATTTTGGGGTCGTGTCTGTCCGGAAAATTTTTTGATTTTCCCAAAAATTTTAAAAATATCACCTGAAATTTGCATAGTTTAGGGGCTTTGTTTATTTTAAATTTTAAAGTAAAAAATCATCTAATTGGGTTTCCCAAAAAAGGGGGAGAAAAATTTAAAAACCTGGGGTTTTCCCCCAATTGTTTGAGTTTTAAAGGGGTCAAAAATTGGGGGTGTCTAAAAGGGGGTTTGCTTAAATCAAAATAAAGATAATTTTAAAAAAAAAATTTTTTAAGACATTTCTTTTTGGAGGGGTTTTGGGGTGAAGGCCCCCAAAACCGCTTATAAAAGCCCCTTAATGTCAAGTGAAAATGAGAACAACATGTTGTTTTTGGTAAGTGGTTTTAATAAAATTAAGTTTTTTCCATGTATTGCATTAAAAAAATTTTTTGAGGAGTGAAGCCGAATTGATTTTGTAAAAAGGTTGTTTGTGTATAGGTAGTGTGTACGACATTGATTAATGATTCTTTGGGGGATTTTTCCTCCATTTGGGTTTTTAAAAACTTATGGATCGAACGAAGAAAAGTGTCTTTTTCTTTGGGTTTTTAGGAATAAATATTAATTTGATTTTTTCCCAAAATTGTTGTGGGAAAAGCCAAAAAAAACATCTTTTGTAAATATTTTGAGTAAATTTTTAGGTAAAATAAAAAAAAACTTTTTTTGAAAATTTGGCAAAAAATGCCATCATTCCAGGATTTTTTTTACGTTTAAGATTAATTATTTTTTTTTTTTTCTTAAAGTTGTAAGTGGAAAGTCTTTTTTTATTTTTTGGGTTTTTAAAAGACATTTTTTTCTCAATGTTTTGTGATAGTCGTTATCGTTTTTCTTTTTCGTCATTTTCCCAATATTTTTTTTAGAAAAAAAAGATATGTTTTGTTTTCGAGTAGATAGACCCCAAACATTTTTTTTTAAAAAAATTGGCTAGGTTAACCAAATTTTCCCGAAAGAAAAATTTTTACGGCCAGTCCAGGGTTCTTGGATCTATGTTGGCAGAATTTTTCCCTTTTTTGGGTTTTCTTTTTGTTTTAATTTTTGTTGAAAAAGTTTTTTTTTCAAGATAAGTCATTTTTTCGCTGCCCCCCAGTTAAAACGTAAAAACAGTTTTTGGGGATATTCGTCTATTTTTTTTAGTCTGTTTTTTTTAAGTTGAGTCAGCTCAATACCCCAAACCAAGGTTGATTTGGGCTGTATTTTTGTTGAAAACAAATTTTTGTTTTTTAAAAATTTTTATTACGGGTTTTTTTTTAAAAAAAATTTTTGAAATCTGTTAAGAGTGTGATCAATGTCATGGGTAATTTTGTTCTTTTGAAATAGTCCCGGTTGTCGGGTCCCCTTAAAATTTTTTCGTTTCAGCCATCAGACCCCCCTTTTTAAATTTTTTTCCCGCAGGTCTTTAGCAAGGAAGTGGTATTTTTTAGAGCGTTTTTGGGTTTGGGAGTTTAAAAATTTTTTAAGTAAAATGTTTGGTTTTAAAAAAACCCAAAAAATTTATGGTTTGGATTTTCCCCAAACGAAACAAAAAATTTTTAAACTTGGTTGGTGGTGTAAGAGGTAGTTTTTTTCCTAAAAGTGGGTAAAATTTTATTTGGAATTTTTAAGTAAAAATTTTTTCAAAAAATTTTCCCTCCTGTTTTTTTTTAAATTTTCGGAAACTGTTACTGTTAAATGAAAAACCTTAAAATTTTTTGTTTTGGGAATTTTGGGAAAAAATTTTTTTAATTTTTTTATATCAAATTTTATTTTTGGTCACTCGGTAATAAACGCTAATAATTATTGTGTTGAAAGATTTATATTTAATTTGTAAGGTAGTTTATGTTTTGTCAGGGTATTTTTGGTAATAACAGTTTCCCCTTTTTGTTATTAGTCAAGACAAAATTTTTTTCTCGGCTTATTATCATTACCCAATTAGCCGTATTTGGTACCCATTTAATTTTCTAATCCCCCTTTTTAAAAAAGGTTCCTGTAAAATTAATATGTAATATTTTCCTAGATAAATTTCTTTTAAAAAAAAGTCCCTTTTTTTTTAATTTTTTTTTATATTTATTAAAGCGAAAAGTTTTTTTCCCATTGAGTCTTGCCTTAAAATTAAAATTTAAAAAATGGTGTTTTAAGAAGTAAAATTTTTTCATAAGGTTAACCATTGAAATTTTATGAGCAAAAAAATTTTTTTTTATTTTGAGATAGGTTATGTTTTTTAAGATAAAAAAAAATAATTTTGAATAAAGTTTTTTGTGATTCTATTTCTGTTTGCCATGCGCTCCCCTGAGTTTATTTTGTTGAGCCCCCTTTTTCATCTTCAATTTTTTTTTTACCATGTTTTTTCTGTATTCTCTTTTTCCTTTTTCCCAAAACATTGCTTTCAAGGTTATCAATAAAAATTTAAAAGCTTTAAAAATCTTCATTTACTACCAATGGGGGGGCCAGTCTTTATCGGAAACAACGGAAGGTATAATGCACAACAAAAAGGAAACCCACTCTTTACGGACCTTCAAATTAATAAAGAAAAGGTGTTATAAAAAATTTTCCCCAAAAGAAAATGTGCTTACAAAAATAAGACGAGTTCCAGTTTTCGGAATAGAAGCCCCCACTAAAAAAAACAACCATTTTTACCCGAATAAAGATGAAGGTTTTAAAAAAATTTTTAAACCCCCACAAAAAGAGGTAAGGTCATAAAGAGTATCTTCAATTTAAAAGATACAAAATTTTTAAATAATTCCCCCCAAAAAAACAACGACGAAGAAACCATTTTTTTAACAACAGAAAAAAAAACACGATCTAACATAGACCCTGGATCAAAACTCCCTTCAAAACCCAAAAAAAAACAAACCCCTTCTCGATCCCCCGCCCCCCCCTTTTTAGAAAAACCTGAATCAAATTCCCGGAAACTGCCCTAAAAAAAAATACTTTAAACGAGCAAAGTGAAAAAAGAAAAATATAAACCCCTTCAGTCATAAATTTATCTAAATTGCGTTAAACCCAAGTTAAAAAACCCAAAAAATTTTTGGGAAAAAAAGGGCTAAATTTTTGCCCCCAAAACCCCAATAAAATTCCATTAAACAAAAAAAGCATTTTGGAAAATCCCCCAAAACCAATTAGCAATAAAAAGGCCTAAAAAATTTGGTTAGAGTCGCATTGACTTAAGAAGCTCAAAAAACCCCCAAAAAGAATCTTTCACGAAAAGAAATTTCCCCCCCTTTTAAAATTTTTAAAAAGAAAAAAGACAAAATTTAATTACAAAAACCCTAAAGGCAATTCAACAGTAGTTTTGGATAAGATTTTTCTAAAAAAAAAAATAAATCCCTTTTTGTCCTGGTTACGAAAAAGGAATTAAAGCCCCGACCAAAATTTATTGAAAAAAAAAAAAAAATCCCTAAAAAAAAGAAATTTTTAAAAAAAAAGTTTTGGGAAGAGTTATTCCCGGGGGATCAAGAATACCCCGTTTTTAAAACGGGTTACCCAAAAACCCCTAAGAAAGATCTTTTTTTGGGATGTATCTATGTAGGCGCCCCAAAAATTACCGACCCGCAAAGCGTTAACCCCCTTTGGGGTTGTAGGCCACACCCATATTCGTTAAAAATTCTAACCATTTTTAAATACTACAGAATGTAGAAATAATGGATTCTGACAAATTACCGCTTTGATGTCGAGTCATTATTTACTAACGTTCCAGTACAAACTCCTGACCTATTTTTAAAAAGGGAAAGGGTTTTGGTTAAATAATGAGATTTTAAAAATTTTTTGAATTGACAAAATTTATGTTTTTTTTAATAGTAAAAACTTTTAAAAAAAAAAAAAAAGGATCGAGGGGGAAACCCCCGGGTCATCAGTTGGGGCCCCTCTTTTAAATGGAGATCGGGGAAACGTCGCCTTTTTAAAAATGGGCATTAAAAACCCCAAAAATTTTGGCTTAGATCTGAAAACTTTTTTCAAAATTTTTGGGAAAAACCGGCCCAAGGGGAAAAAATAATGAAGTTTTTTAAAATTTTCATGAACCCCAAAAACCCCCAAAATCAAATTCACCATAGAATTAAAAAATAAAGGGGAAATTCCCCTTTTTTCTTGATCTTTTAATAATAAGGGAAAGGGGAAAAAAAAGATTCAGCCAACGTGTCAAAAACCCCCAAAACAACAGGGGATATCTGAATGCTCATCCCCATAACCCCCCCCAAAAAAAAATGGCCCAATTATTAAATTAGTAAACAGACCCTTTTTTATGGGCAGCAATAAAAACCCTTTAAAAAAAGAAATAGCCATTGAAAAAAAAAAAAACCCAAAAGGCACAAAAAAAGGGAAGTAACAAGGTATTAAAAAATATTAAAAAGAAATGGAAAACAAGTTTCCCAACAAGAATTAAAAAAACTCAATTTAAAAAACCATTAAAAAAATTTAAACCCCTTTCCCTTTTTAGGGGGAAACCCGAAAGGGGGGCAAGAAAATTTTCGAAAATAATTTACGAGCTGTTTTAAAAACCACAAAAAATATTAAAACGAATTTAAAGAGCCCAAAAAAACCCCCAAAATTTTTACAGGACAGGGGGGTGTATATGATCCGTGTGATTGTGGAAAAGTTTATGTGGGGCAGACAGGCAAAGACAATACAAAAACCAAAACATGGGTGACCTAAAAAAAAAATAGAAAAAAAACATTCCCCCATTTCCCCAAAAAAGCAAGTATTTGCCCCCCCCAAAAATTTTAAAATTTACGAGACAAAAAGGGGTTTTAAAAGAAAGACCACCCCCCGGAAAAAAAATTATCCCCGGGGAAACCCTTTGAAATAAATAAAGGGGGCAAATACTAAAAAACGGGTGGGGGGGGGGTCATACTTTCAGAAAGGGAAAACCTACTGAAAAGAAATAAAAAATCCAAAAACATAAAAAAATAGAAGTACCCCCCCAAAAACAAATTTGCCCGACAAAATTTGGGCCATTTCCATTAAAATTTTTCAAAACTAAAATTTCCCCAACCCCTTTGGGCAGAAAAGCCCCAAAACCTCATAATGAGATACTTCCCCCGATGCAGCCTCAAAAATAGAATATATATATTATATTATATATATAAAATGGGGAACCCCCTGTCCCGTACTTTTATTTTTATTTTGGGGAAAAATTTTCCCAAAAACTTTTCGTTTCAATTTTCCCCTGCACCAAAAAACTGCATTTTGTTTCTTTCGGTATGTTTTTTTTTTTGGTTTGTTCCCCTTTTACGCTAAAAACCTTAAAACCAAATTTTTTTTAAAAAGGGGGATGTATATTACTACAAAACCCCAAAATTGACTTTTGGCTATATTTACCCCCGAGACGAAAGGGGGGGGGTTAAAAGGGGGAATTTTTAAAATTTAAAAAAGCGATATTTTTTTCCTGTTGGTTTTTCGGCAAAAAATAAACATAACAAAAGTTTTTTTTTTTGTTATTTAGAGAACTTTTGTTAATACACTTTTTTCGTTTTTCCCAATTATAAACGAGATTACACAAAAAACCCATAACGAATGTGGGAAAAATTTTATTTGAGACGAAAAGACCCCCAACCCCAATGAATAAAACTCGGTATGTGTTTAGCACTAAAAGCTTTCATTATAATAACCCTATAAAAATTTCAAAGGGGGGGGAGGAGTTTGGGGGGTTTTTTAAAGGGAGGCCTGAATTTAAAAAAAAGGGGATTTTTTTTTTTTATTCGTTTTTCACAAATATGAAACCCAACAAAAGTTTTTTTATTTGTTATTTAGAGTAACTTTTGTGATATAATTTTTTTTTTTTTAAAAGAAGTATAAACGATATATTATAAGCTAAAGCGGGGGTCAAAAAATTTATTGGGGGCTAACGATTGAACCGAACTTAAAAAACTCGGATGGGCAATTAGATTTAAAATTTTTCCCCTGATTTTTAAAATATTAAAATTTTTTTGGGTTTGAACGGGGTGGGAGTTTAAAAAGGGGGGGGTGAAATAAAAATTCAAAGATATTTCATTTTCTATTTGTTTTTTCGGCAAAGGGCACATAACAAAAGTTGTTTACCCTTTTTTAAATTTTGGGGAACTTTTGTTTCATTTACTTATGTTGTAAAATGAAGTAAATACGAGATATAAGCCCAAATCTATAGCGGGAGTCGACGATTTTTTTAGTACTTATTTAAAAAGTTTATAACACTTAAGTTTTTTTAATAAAGGCATATTATGACAAATGATGTTATGTTTTAGCCTTATCTTTTTTCGTTTATTTATTTTAAGAAATGTTTCCCAAATTTAAAAGATTATAAATCCCCCCCCCCCTTCGCCTCATTTTTTTTATTTTTCCTAGAAAATAACTTTATTTTTTAAATTTCCAATAGAAATTTAAACTATAACACATTTCCATTTTTTTAATTTGTATAATGTAAAATTTAAAAAAAAATCGTGCTGAACTTTCTCAAGGAGTGATGGGGGAATAGTGGGAAAATCAAACCTTTGATATTGGTTATAAAAACTATTTTAAATTCCGATATCTTCATGTTATTGAAACAAATATGTACTATCATAACAATTAAACGTTAATGCCATTGTGAAAAAAGAAAAAAAGCCTTAAACCGATATGATTTTTTTAAAAAGTATTACTTGGGTTGCGGGGGACTGCTACGATCCCCTTCCCCTCGACACTTTTTGAAAATAATTGAAATTATTTTTAGGGTTAAAAACTATTAAATTTTAAAGCCATCAGGTAGATAAATGATTACAAAAATATTTTTAATTAATAATTTTAAAGGGGAAGAGTGTTGATAGCTCTAATTTCGAGAGAGGAAATAGACGCGGGTAATAGAGTTAAATTTTTATTTTACTAATTTTCTGTGAAATGCGGGTTTTTCGGGGTAAACTATGTTTAAAAATATATTCTCGGTTTGGGGTTTTTTTCCCTCACAGCAAAACAATCCGCCCCAAAAAGGAAGGGGGGAATTTTTAAACTTTGGGGAAACCTTGCCCAAAAAAATAAACCACCCCCCATTCACCTAAAAAAAATTTTCCCCGGGTTTAAAGGGGCCGGGGATTGAGAAAATATTTATATAAAAATTAACCTTGTCTGTACATTAATTTTTTTCGCGAAATTTCCCCGATTATTTTTTCTTTTTTCAAATGTCTTAGACCCCATAACGGGAAAATTTTTTTTTTTTTTGGTGTTGTTTGTTTGTTTTTTTTGGGGTTTGGGGTTTGTTCCCTTTTCCCCCCAAAAAAGGGTGAACCGAATTTTATAAAAAATTGGAAAGAAAAATTACAAAAAAAACCCCCAATTTTTGATTTTTAAACTATATTAATTTTTTCCTTTAAAAATTTAAAAAAAGGTTTTTTCGTTTTTTTTTGGGGTTTTTTTTTGGTAAATAGCACATAAAAAAGTTTTTTTTTTGGGGGTTTTTTTTGAGAAAAAATTTTTTTATATAAAATTTTTTTTCCCCGGGTTTTCCCAATTTAAAAAACCCCTTTAAAAAAAAAAATTATAGCGGGGGGCAAAAAAATTTTTTTTTGGGACAAAAACTCAACCGAAAAAAAACCAAAAAAAGGTATGTGAATTAGCACTTTTGCCCCCCTTTTTAATAAGCCATATTTTAAATTCTAAAAGGGGGAAAGGGGGGGGGGTTAAAAGGGGGGCCCTAAAATTTAAAAAAAAGTGACATTTCTTTTCCCATTGGTTTTTGGGGGAAAATGCCTTTTAAAAAAAGTTTTTATTTTGAAAAATTTGAAAAATTTTTTCTAAAAAATTTTTTTTTCAATTTGAACACCAGGTACCTACCGGGGAAAAATTTAAATTTTTAAATTAAAAATTTTTTGCCCCAATAATTCAAAATCCCCAAAAGGGGGAAAGGGAAATTGACAAATGGGGGACAGGAAAATCTTAAAAAAAAATTAATTTTTATTAAACAAAATCCACAGAAACGACGGGTATTACCCCCAAAGGGGAAATTATTGTGCAAAGTAAAGCCTTTCCAAAAAAAATACCATCCCCATCCCCCTAAAATAAATTTCCCCCCGGGGGAAAAACCCGGGGACCCTTTAGCTAGTATATATAAAAAATATATAATTCTTTTACATTTTTAAAAGTCACTGAACCCTCATAAACGGGGACCAATCTGAATGTTTTTTTATTTGTATTTTTATTTTTTTTTTTTTGGGCCCTTTTTGGGGAGCCCGGGAAAAGTTTTAGATTCACAAATCGGGCCCGGGGAGAAGGAGCAGAGTGGGGGTTGTAAGGGGGGGCCAAACGAAAAAAAACAAAAAAAAATTTCGTTTCCTATTGTTTTTCGGCAAATATGCCCCAACAAAAGTTATTTATTTTGTTTTTAGAGTAATTTTGTCATATAACTAAGTATAAATGAGATATACAATAAAAAATTTAAAAGGGGGGAGCAAAATTTTTTATACCCCCAACTTCTTTGCCCCGAATTTAACAAAAACATATAATGTAAATTTGATTCATTCTTCCATGTTTTAAAACCCTTTTTTTAAAATTTTTTTTGTTTGGGGGGGATGGGATTAAAAAAAGGGGGGGCCTGAAAAAAAAAATTCGCGTTTTTTCCCCATTTTCTTTTTTTTTTAGGAAATTGTGCACAAAACAAACATTGTTTATTGTTTTAAAAAAAAAAGTAGTTTTTTTTTTTAAAAATAGGGAGATTAATGTGTTGAAAAAAGAATAGAAGAAAAGTTACCTCTATTTAAAGGGGGGGAGGGCTACCACCCCGGGGGGCCCTCCCCCCCCCCTTTTTATCCTGAAAGGCAGAAAATGGGTTTTTTTAAAAGGGGGTCAATAATAAAAAAAATTTATTGCTGATTCCCAAAAAATGTAAAATAACACGAGCTTTACCTAATTTTTTGCAGCTGGAGAACCCGTTTAGCCTGCCAAAAGTTTCTCCATCCTGACAGGAAAAGGGGGGAAAAATTTTAAAATATCATTTTAAAGCAAACAAAGATACTCAAAACTAAATAAAAAAAAAAAAAAAATTTTAATAAATAAAAATTTGGGAGTAAGTTTCAAACAATAAAATTTTTTTCCCTTTTAAAAATCATCAAAAAAACCCCTTTGGGGGGTTTTTTTTTTTAAAATAAAGAAGGGGGGGGGAAAGAATTTTTCCCCAATTTTTAGTTTTGGGAAAGAGTGTTTTCCCGAGTTTTAATACGGGGGAAAAATTCCCCAACCAATTTCAAATTTTTTTTTCCCATTTTTTATTTCCTTAGAAAAAAATTTTTTAAAATTCCAAAAAATTAAAAAATTTTTCCCCTTTTTTTGTTAATAATTTTAAAAAATTTTTTTTTTTTTTTTTTTTTTTTTTTTTTTTTTTTTTTTTTTTTCCCTTTTTGCACAAAGAATTAATATTTATTCACTTTTTTTTTAAAATTTTTTTATTTTTTTTTTTTAAATTTTTAAAACCCTTTCCCCCCCCCGTTTTAATATATAATACAAAATTTTTTGTGTTGCAGCAAAGGGGGTTTTAAATGATAATGAAAGAAAAAAATTTTTTTAAAACCCCTGTCTCACAGGAGGGTTTCCCCTTTTTCCAAAAGGGGGGCCCCCGCCCCCCTTTTTTCATCCTGTCAGAAGAAAAAAGGTTTTTTTAAAAAGAAAAAAAAAAAAATTATTAAATGTATAAATAGAGCCCCCTTTAAAAAAAAAAATTTTAAAATTTTTTGGTGATTGGAATGGGCGTAAATTTTTTTTTGCAAAATTTATTAAAAAAATTTACTTCGCTTAATAAAATTTTTTTAAAATTTTTTTTTAAAAATTAAAAAACTTCTAAAAACATTTATCTACAAATAAGGGGGTTTGGGGCCCCCAGTAGTTTTTTTTTATAAGGGGGTAAATATAAGAGAAAAATACTTACAGCTGAGTGGGGGTTTGGGGGGGTGGGGGGGCTGGAGTAGGGGGGTTGAGTGGGGGGGAGGGGGAGGGGATGGCTGGATTTTTGGGGGGAAAAAAAAAGGGCCTGTCGGGCACCCCTAGAAAAAAAAGCTCTTTGAGGGATTTTGAAGTCCTCTTTCCCCCAAAGCCGCCAGGGGACAGGATTTGGGGGAGGGGCCAAGTTGGGCAGAACTGCGATATCACAGCGATCAAAAACCCCGTCCCCTCGGAAAAAAGTTTTTCGGGGCCCGGAGATAACGGGGTTCCCCCAAAACCCTTTTTTCCCCCAAATTTTTGTTTTCCTTTTTAAACCCGGAAAAAAACTGGGGGAGCAAAAAAGATCCCAATAATCATCTTATCCCCCGAAATTCCCCATAGTTTTTTTTTCATCGCCTTTTCAATCCTGACCCCGAAAAATTAGAGCGCTGCCCAAATTTTTCACTGCAAATAAAATAATATTCAATATCCAAAAACAGTTGTAAAAGTTAAAATTTAAAAAGATTTTTAAAAATAACGAACAATGGCAGTCAAATCTACCCCCCACAATGTTTTTTGAATATCTTTAAAAAAGGGGCAATCACACAGGTTTTTAAATTTTAAATTTTTAAACAGTTTTTCCTTTTTTTGGAATGGAAAACAATGTTCTCATCTAAAAAACATTTTCCTTTTTGCCCCCCCAATAAAAAGTCAGCACAACGAAAAATTAAAATTTTAATTTTAGCATGAGTTTTAAATTTGTGAACAATTGCTGGATTTCGAAAATCCCACGGTAGGAGGGGGGCTTTTTTAAAAAAAGGGGTTTAAAAAAAAAAAGTCAAAAAGAAGTCGTTTTTTAAAATTAAAAATTTAAAAAAAAAATAAAATAAAAATTTTAGGCACTAAATGGTAAAAAGAAATTATTCATACCCCCATTTTTTAAAATTTTTTGCCAAAACCCCCCTTTTTTAAAAATATCGATTTTTGATTTTAAAATGTTTTACAATGCATTTGTTTTAAAAAAAAAAGAAAAGAGATCCCAAAAACTCAAATATATCTAAAGCCCAAACTTTTAAAATTTAAAATTCACTTAGAAAAATTAAACTAAGAAAAATAAAAAAAAACAGCAGGGGAAAGTAATCCAAAACACTTTTTCACAAGGAAACAAAACAAAATTTAAAAAATTTTAAAGATGACTCTTTATTTTAAAACTTCCAACTTTAAAAAAAAAAAAAAAAAAAAAAACAAATATTGACAAAATGAAAAAATTTTGAAAAAATTTTTTTTAAAATAACAATTATTCCAATTTGCTATCAAAAAAATACAAACAGATCTTTTTTTAAAGATTTTTTAATTTTGAAAATGTTTTTCAAAGGAAAAGGGGTGTTTTTTGGGAAATTTTGAGCAAAAGCTAGGTAGATTGAAAAATTTTTGGGGATCTGGGGCTGGGGGGAAAAAACTTCACCCAAAAATCCAAAAGAAAAAATTTCTTTTAAATTTGAATAACTCTTAGAAATTTTTTTAAAATTTGTCTAAATCATCGCCCCAAAAAAAAAATAAAAAAACAAGATGTAATAGTTAGGATAAAAACTTAAAACAAAAAAAAAAAAGAAGACTAAGTCCCTGGATTGGGTTTTAAAAAGGGGGGTTTGGGGAATTAAGGATTTTTAAAAAACATTTGATGTGGGGAGAGGAATATAAATGAGAATAGGAAGAAGCTAGGATACATCACCGAATAGGGGGAAGAAGTAAGCAGATAGAAAAAGAACTAGAAACCCCCCCCTTTTTTGAACAGCTAGGGGGGCGGCTAGATCAGCTCACTCCTATTTTGACTACAGTGACGCCCACTCCAGCGAGATAAAAACAACTTAAAAAACAAATGGACTTTTTAAAAATTTTTTTAAAGAAATCCCATCATAATATAAAAAAACTAGAAAAAAAAAAACTAGAATTTCCTTAAAAAGAAGTAGCTATGTAGCGAAAAAAAGGGGAAAACCGAGATAACCCCTACTGCCCTTTTTAAAAAAAACCGTTTCATCTCATTTGAGAAAAAAAAAAAGGAATTGAACTCATTTCTTATTTCAATTGTAGAAATGCATTGAAAGAAAATATACAGGGAATAATAGATAAATATTGAGTTAACAGAACCAAATTATGTTGAGATTGGCTACCTTTTTTAACTTTGTATCTATGTTGCCCACAGTTCATATAATGTTACCTAAAAAAAAAAATAAACGAGCCAAATTTTTTTTCCGAAAAAAAAAAAAATTTTTAATTTTGTAGACTTGAAATTACACTTTCAGGATCTTCATCAAAAAAATTTTTCCAGAAGCCCAAAAAAAAAAATTTGAAACCGTTTTTTTTTAATACAATAAAATCCCTTTAAAGTACGCCCTAGTACTTTTCCCCCAAAAAGGGGGAAAATCTGCTGAAATTATATAATGGGGCCCTAGTTTTTGGGGGGGGGTCCTTTAAAAAAGAAAGCGAGTTAAACTACGTACGTATTAGCATAATTACATAAATAAAGCTTTTTTTAAAAAAAAAAGGGGAAATTGTTTAAACCCCCAGAATATCATAAATCAAATTAAATAAAATTAAAAAAATGTTCAAAGAATATAAATGGAAATAGAAAATCCGTGACACGGCTGCGTAAACTACCACCGTGAATTAAGTGAAAAATATAACTGATAATGAGAAATCTTATCAGTCAATTTACCTTTTAATAACCTCTGCAACGGGAAGTGTCTGAATTGTAAATAAACAGGTCAGCCAAGCTCTCAGAGCTGAAAGAAAGAAATATTCTAGACCGGAAGAAAAACAATTACTGAAATATACATGAATATATATTTTATTAATTTTATTGAAAACGGTTTACTATGTCTAGTGCTGCAATGTATAAAGAAAAAGTGTCGTTGGGGGGGTGGGGGGGGGGTTTTTTCAGATCGCCCCTTTTTACAAAAAAAAATTTTTTTAAAAAAATTTTTTGGGGGTTTTTTGGGGTTTAAAAAAGGGCGATTTTTAAAAAATTTTTAAAAACGCCCAAAATTTTAAGAGGGCGAAGAAGGGGGTTTATTGAAGGCTGAAGATTAAAAAATGATAAAATCACGGTTAATATTTGAGAAAGAGAAAGAATGAATATACAAGATTTATAGGTAACTAGTTCACGCCAGCAAGGGGGCTACTTTAAAAAAAACAAAAACCCAATTTTAAATTTTTAGATATAAAAAAAAAAGTTTTTTGACCCTACTCAGTTTTAAACAGACCGGGGAAAATTATAACCATTTTTCCAAAAGAAAACCCGAAGTACAATCACTATTTTTAAAAAATATTTTAAGTATCTTTATTTTTGGGGAAAATAAAAAAAAAAACCCCCAAAAACCCCCCCTGTTACAGTTTAATAACAAGGTAAAAAAACATTTAAAAAACTCCTGTATTTATTAAAACCCCGGGGAAAAAAAAAAAAATTTAAAAATTTTTCCAAAAAAAATTGGCAAAATAAAAAAAACCTTTTGGGCAAAAAACCCTCAACACAAATATATTTAATATATTTTTAAAAATATATAAAATTTTATATATATATATATATGTGGGTGTGTGGGGGGTGCTATCTGTTACCCGCTCAAAGCGGTCGTAATTATCTTTAAAAAAAGGGGGCAAGCAAACGGAAAACGAAATTCCCCTTTTTACTTTCCAAAAAAAACATAATAAATAATAAAATATTATCTTCACTAAAATATAAAGTATCAAAAATCCCCCCCCCACTTCCGGGCCCTTTGGGAAAAAGTTCCCCAAGTGCTTTCCCCTTTTTTCTCTAGGTATCAAAAAATTTAAAAACTTCATGAACCCAAAGGGGGTTATAAATTTTAAAAACTTTTTAAAACCCTGGGGATTAAAAATTTTCTACTTCATAAAACCCGAAGGGATCTACCCCAAAATTTTACTTAATAAAAACCCAATATCTATCAATTACTACCCCTTTTAAAACCCCAGGGATTATAAATTTTTCTTTTTCTTAAAACCCTAGGTATCTAACAATTACTACTTCATGAACCCTAGGTACCCCATAAAATTTCTACTTTTTAAAAACCCTGGGGATCTATCAATTATTTTTTCTAAAACCCCGGGGGAAACTACAATTACAATTTTTTTAAACTTTGGTATCTATCAATTACAAAAACAAAACCCCCCCAAAGGTTTTTTTTTAATTACTATTTTTATAAAACCCCAGGTATTATAAAATTTTACTTTAGGGGAAACCCCAGGGTTTTTTTCAATTATTTTCTTCATAAAAACCCCAGGTATCTATAAAATTTATACTTCATAAACCCCTTTTTTAAAAACCCTCAATTAAAACTTATAAACTTAGGTATCTATCAATTCTATTTTAAAAAAACCCCCTAGGTATCTATCAATTACTACTTAAAAAAACCCCCTGGGTATCAAAAAATTTAAACTACTTAAAAAAACCCCCGGGGGTATCTATCAATTACTACTTCATGAACCCTAGGTATCTATCAATTCTTTTTCCCCAAAAAAACCCCGGGGGTATCATTTTTTAAAACTACTTCAAAACTTTGGGTTTTTCTATAAAATTACTATTTAAAAAAACCCCCCAGGTTCTATCAATTACTACTTAAAAAAAACCCGGGGGTTTTATCAAAAAAATTACTACTTCATAAACCCAAAAAGGTATCTATCAATTACAACTTCTTGAACTCTAAAATCAAAAAAATTTTAAACTACTTCATAAACCCAGGTATTTTAAAAATTACTACTTCTGAACCCCTTTTTTATCTATCAATTACTACTTAATGAACCCCGGGGGTATCTTTTTTTTTTAAAACTACTTAAAAAACCCTTTAGGTATCTATCAATTATTTTTTTAAAATTTTCCCCCGGAAAAAAATATAATCATAACTCAAAACCCCCGGGGTTTTAAAAAAAATTTTTTTACTTAAAAAAACCCCCATAAAAACTTTTAAAAATACTACTTCATAAACTTTAGGTATTTTTAAAAATTTACTCCCTTCATGAACCCTGGGTTTTTAAAAAAATTTTAAATTTTTTTCCAGGAACCCTAGGTATTTTTCAATTACAACTTCATAAAACCCTGGGTACAAAAAAATTTTAAACACTTAAAAAAATTTGGGGGTTTTCTAAAAATTTACTCTTAAAAAAAATTGGGTTTTTATATCAATTACACTTAAAAAAACCCCCTGGGTATAATCAATTACTACTTCATGAACCCTAGGTATCTATAAAAAAATTTTTTTAAAAAACCCCTTTAGGTTTTTTTTCAATTACTACTTCTAACCCAGGATCTTTCAATTCTACTTCAGGAACTCTAGGTATTTCCCCAATTACTACTTCATGAACAAAAAGGGTTTTTATATAAATTTAAAAAAATTCATCCCCTAGGTTCTATCAATTATACTTAAAGAACCCTAGGTATCAAAAAAAATTTTCTACTTCAAAATTTTTTAGGTATCTACCCAATTATTTTTTCAAAACCCTAGGTATCAAAAAAATTATTTACTTAAAAAAACCCCCTAGGTTTTTTTAAAAAATTTTATTTTTTCCCCATAAACTCTAGGTATCTATCAATTACTACTTCATGAACTGGGGGAAACTAAAATTTTACTATTTTTTTTAAACCCTGGGAACCCCCGATTACTAATTTCATAAACCCCGGGGGTATCTATCAATTACTACTTAAAAAAAACCCGGGTACAAAAAAATTTTACAACAAAAAAACCCCTTTAGGAAACAAAAAAAATTTCCCCAACTTCATGAACTTGGGTTTTTATATCAAAAAATCCCTAAAAAAAACCCGGGGTATCTAAAAAATTTTAAAATTTTTTTACTTTTTCCCCCCTTTTGGTTTTATCTATAAAAAAATACTTCAAAAATTTTTAAGGATCTATCAATTACATTTTCTTGCCCCTTTTGGGTTTTTCCAAAAAAATTACTACTTCATAAACTTTAGGTATCAAAAAATTCCCCCCCTTAAAAAAAATGGGGGTTTTATCAAAAAAAATTTTATTTTTTTTAAAAAAACTTGGGGAAAAAGGGGGGGGTCAGTGTTAAAGGAACCAAGCCCGGGGGAGTCAGTTTTGAAAAAAGTGGGTTTAAAGTTTAAAAAAAAAAATTTTAAAATTATAAGATAAAAAAACCCTATTTTTAAAACCCAATGTTAATACAAGTTTAAATTTTGATTTACAGTATTAATATTATAAATGTTTGCCCTGTACATTTGGGGGGACAGCCATTTATCATAAAGTGCAGGATTGGGGGTTCCCCATTTTGCTTAAAAATTTTTTTTTTTTAAAAATTAAAAAAAAAGGGGGAAAAAAATTTTTTTAAAAAAAATAAAGAAATTTTTTTTCCCCAAAGGGAAAGGGGAACATAATTACTTTTTTTTTACAGTTTTTCCCCAATCTCATCAGCCCCCCATCGGGAATACCCCACCCCCCGGGGTTTTATGAGGGGCCCCGGGGGAAAGGTTGGGGGTAGTTTTTTGGGGGAAAACTGGTGGAATGTTTGGCAGCAGTGATAGAAATACCCTTTTTATTTGAAACAGCCCTTTGGGTCGCGGTTTGGAAAAGGGGGGGGCTGTGTAACGGAGGCCAAGGAAAGTAAAGGTTTCCCCGATTTTTTTCTTCTTCCCCAAGTAAAATTTTTTTTTTAAAATGAAAATGTATTAAGTTTTTTTTTAAAAATTTTTAAAAAATTTCCCAGGGGAATCTCTTTGAAATCTCACCTCACATTTTCATCCGCTTAATTTGTTATTTTATTGCCCTTTTTTTTTTTAAAATTTGGTTAAAAGTTTTCCAGTGCAAGGTGTTAGAAATTCATTTTTTTCCCCAAAACGTTCTACTTTAAATTTTGGTTCTTTTTTTTTTTTCTGACTTTTTATTTCTTACCAAAAACATTTGGCCCAAAAAAAAAAGGGGGTTTTTCCCCCCTACCCCCCCTTTTAAAATTGACCCCGAAACCCCAAAAAAAAAATCTTTAAAAAAAAGGGGGGGGCCCCAGCCCCCAAAAAATTTTTAAAATGGGGGGGTTAAAAAACTTGCAATTTTGGTTCTTGTATAAAAAATTTTCAAAACATGAAAAAAGTGGCAAATTGCGCAGTAGCAAAGAAGGCTATTGCGCATGCCCCCGTTATCAGTTTTTTAAAACACTTCGGGGGGCTACTTTTTATATCAAGGGTTTTTCCTAAAAACATTAGCCCCCCAGTTTTTTTTAAAAAGGTAGCTTAAAAAAAAATTTTCAAAACCCTATTTGGGGTTTTTATGTAGGAAAAATGTCGAAAAAAACCCCTGAAAGGGTTTTTGCTTCTAACCCCTCAACTAATACTTGCAAAAAATTTTTTTTTTTTTTTAAAAAAAAAAAGGGGGTTTTTTTCGATACAAAAATTTTTAATTTATTCAAAACCCCCGATATATGGGGGGGGGGGGTTTAAAAAAGTTTTTTTGTTTTTTTTTGGGGGGGAAAAATATTGTTATTTTTTCCCCAAATCCCTAGTGTACCTGTCAATTAAATCGCCTTTAAAAAATTTTAAAAATTTTGACAGTATAGTGTTTTTACATTCAAGGGGGCGATGAAAAAAAAATGATAAGTTAACTTGTTATTTTTTATTTAACTTTTTTTAAATTTTTTAGGTGGAAAATTTAAATTAATTTTGATTTTTTTTTAAAAAAAAATGTTTTTTGGTAAAAAATTATTTTTTTTTTTTAAAAAAAAGGTATTTTAAAAATTTTTTTAAAATTTTAAAAACAAATAAATTGAAAAATTTTTAAAAAAAAAAAAAAATAAACTTTACATTTTTAAAATATTTTTTTAAAATTTAAAAAAATTAATTTTTTAAAAATTTTATAAATTATTTAAGTTTTCTAAACAAATATCCTAAGTTTTAATTTAAAAAATTTTTTGGGGGCTTTTTTAAAAAAAAAAATTTAAATTTTAATAATGTAAAAATTTTTAAAATTAAAATTTTAAAACTGTGCAAGTAAAAAAAAAATTCCATAACTTTCTATTACCAAAAAATCAAAAAAAATTACTTTTTTTTTGTCCCTTAAAAAAATTATTATTTTATTTTTTTATTCAGTTTGTTTTTTTTTAATGTTAAATCAATGTGCTTCTAATTTTCTGCACTATTTTTTTTTTAAAAAAAAATTTAGGAAAAAGAAAAACCCCATATTGGGGGAAAAGGGGTTTAGACTGCAGGTACTCAGTTTCGATACAAAAAGGGTTTTTGGGAGCAAGTGTACGGCATGTTTGGAAAAAAATTTTCAGCTTGGGTGGGACACGTCCTCCCCTCCCCCCCCCCCCCTCCCAATTTTTCCATCCCCACCCCCTGCGCGGACGCCCCTCATGTCTCAGAAAAACTATACAAGTTTCACATTTTTTAAGGCCATTTTTTGGTCCTTTTTGCCCTTTTTGTGCATGAATCAGAGTAGAAAAATTACATTTTTAAAAAATGTTGGCATTCGTAGTAGGGGTTTTTTCCCAAAAAAAGAGGAAAAAGGGCTTTTTTTCCCCCTTTTCCCCCCCTTTTTTCTCATCCCATCCACAAAAGTATCCAGTTTCGTTTTAAAAAAAGTGGATAAAAAAAATTTTTTAAAATTTTTTAAAAACCCCCCTTGTGTATTTCAGTTGAGGTGGTAAGTTTGGGGGAAGGGGGGAAAGCCTTTTTGGGGGAAACAAAGGTGCAAAAAATACTTATCTTTTTGGGGAAAAAAAACTTTTTTTTTTTAAGGTTTTTCCCCTTTTTTTGTTCCCCCTTACGGGAAATGGAGGCCCCCTTTTTTCCAATAGAACTCTTTTGCTGCTTCTCATGTTCAATTTTAATTTTTTTTATACAACTCATCACATAACTTAATGTACCTTTTTATGGAACCTTAAAGGGGGAAATTAAAAAATTTTTTAAAAAAAAAACATTGGTTTTAATTTTTTTTTTTTCCTTTACCGGGGGTTTTTTTTTTTGTTGCACACTTTTCCACATAAAGTTATAAATTTTTTTTTTTGTTTAAAAAAAAAGGGGGGGAGGGGGTTTTTTTTTTTAAAATTTTCCCCACGAAATGTATGGGGGGGTAGGCTAGAAAAAAATTTTTTTTTTGTGCAAAATTTTTTCAGCGTCTCAATTTTTTTTTTAAGGGCCCCTTTTTTTCTAAAAAACAATCACGCCAAAGACTTTTTCCTTTTTTTTATTAAGGCATCGAAAAAACACGTCCCCCCAAAAAAAATTTTTAATTTTTCCTAAAAAAAACTTTGTTTCATAAACCCAACTTTTTTTATCTTTGGCTTTGGGGGGGAAATATTGATATATCTTATATTTAGGGGTTGATGAACCATCTCTTGGTTGGGCGTTATCCAGACCTCAAAGGTTCAGAGGTCACGGAACCTTTGAGGTCTGGATAACGCCTTTCAGAAATATATTTTGCTGGACTTTTGGGTTTTTAATTTAACACTGAAAGAAAAAAATATATTTGTGCACCTGAGAATTTTTTCCCCCAGTGACAAATTGATGAATAAGAACTTGGTTCAATATTGCAATGAAAAAAAAAAAAGCTTTTTTTTTTTTTTATAAAACCAAAAACTCGTTTAAAAAAAGGGCAAAAAAAATTTGGGTTGGGGCCCCCTTTAAAAACTGAACCCTCCATATATCAATACTACTTCATGAACCCCCAGTTAACTGTTTAATTCCCTTTTTCCAAAGTTTTTAAACGTAAAATAAAAATTTTTTAAACCCCCGGAATTTTTTACCCTATACTACTTTTTTTAAAAAACCTTTTGGGGGTTTAAAAAATTTTTTTCTTAAACCCCGACCCCCGGGTTTTTTCCATTTTAAAAAAAAAATTTATGGCCCGGAAAAAATATCATTACTACTTCCCTGGGGGCCCCGGGGGTGTATTTTTTTTTCTCCTTTGAAAAATTTGGCAGTAATAATTAAAATGTTAAAAAAGGGGTTTTTATTTTTTTCAAATTTTTTTTTTTACAAGCCGTAAGTATGTACCATTTTTCCCCCTTTAAATGAACAGAAAATAACAGAGGGGGTATATATGGGACAAAAATGAAAAATTAGCAAATTCCCCTTTTTTGGGGAAAAAGATAGTTTTTGGTTGGGGGCCCTGACGGGGAAAATTTTTGAAAAAAAATTTTTCAAATATTTTTTTTGATCGTACCTGGAGGATTATATAATATATAATATATTTTATTATAATATATAAAATTTTTTATATATATGTTTTGGGGGTTTTTTTTTCTTTTTTTTTTTTGGTTTAATGTTGGGGGAAAAAATCCTTAGTTTATGCTGATATTTTTGAGAATCTTTATTTTTTTTTTTTTCAAGGGGGGGGAAAATTACGGGGATTTAAATTATAATTTGCAAAAGGGTTTTTACCCATTTTTTTTTAAAAGGGGTTTTTGTATTTTTAAAATTTCCAAATTTTAAAAATCCCCAAAGCTTTTTCCACATAAAATTTTGCACTTATGACTAGGGTTTATAGTAAACCCCCCTTTTTTTTGTTTACACAGAGGGTCCCCCAAACCCCATGTTTTGTATATCTACAGTATTTTTTGCAAAAATTTAAAATTTCCCTGAATAATCCTTAGAAAAGAGAGCGCGTTTTTTGGAAGTGCAAAAATAAAAACAAAGAAGCCGAAAGAATGTCCTGGGGCCTACCAGTACCTTCCCCCCCGACGTCGAAGAGCCCCCGGGAAAAATTCCCTTTTTTTATGTATCCCGGGGCAAGCATATTTCGGGGAACGAGTCAGTTTTATTCTCCCCCTTTTTGATGTTCCATCAGTGCTACAGTGCAAATTTAAATTTGGGGGCGGAAAAGTTTTTTTTTTGGGGGAAAAACAGTTTTGTCCCCTGGTGTAAGTAAAATTTTTGTCCCCTTTTTTAAAACAGGAAAATGCCCCCGAAGTATGGCATGCAGTGCCGGGTTTTTTTAAATTTTCCCCGGGGATCGTGAGTAAAAATTTTTGGACTGGGTATTCAAAAAAACAGTGATTTTTTGTGTAAATGTGAGTAGTAATTAAGAATAATTACCAAGTGTATTGTGCAATGTGAAAAAAAATTTGCAGTAAAAAAAAAGGGGGAAAACTTGGGGAGAAAATTTTTTTTGAAAACCAAAAAAAACTCTTTTTAAAAACATTTTTTAAAAATTTTTGAAAAAAAAAACGAAACCCCGTATATTGCCCCCTTTTTTGTTGAAGCAATTTTTAATTATTGTACGAAAATTTTATATTAGTTAAAAATATTGTTTTTTTGTTTTTTCAATTATTTTTTATTTTTTTTTATAGCTATTTTCGTATTGTATAAAGGTTTTTTACCCCTCTATGAAAAAATTTTTTAAAAACTTTATAATAATAATTAATAAAAAAAATAATAAAAATTTTAATAATTTAAAAAAAAATTTTAAAAAAAAATAATTAAAAAATTTTTTAGCATATAAAATTTTTTAAAATATATTTATATTTATTTTTTAAAATATATATATATATACTCAGATACCCGGCTTCGCCCGGGGGAATTTTTTTTTTAAAAGGGGGGGAAAGGGTGATGGTTTTTTTAGCAGGTTTAATTTTTAAAATTTTGACATTTTTTCCCTCCCCGTGTTTTGGATTGATACCCTTTTTT
The DNA here is from genome assembly GCA_019009955.1 of Riptortus pedestris. Classification (NCBI taxonomy): domain Eukaryota; kingdom Metazoa; phylum Arthropoda; class Insecta; order Hemiptera; family Alydidae; genus Riptortus; species Riptortus pedestris. Next base: position 176,726,837 of record CM032229.1, read on the forward strand.
TTCCGGGGGTTTTCTAATAATAGAATTATTTTTTTGTAATTTCTACCCGTCTTTCGATATTTTTTTATTTTTCCCCCCCCCTTTTAAATGTTTAAAAAAAGGTGAATTTTTTTAAAACAAAAGGGGCCCCCCCTTTTTAAACCCCCCCCCCCTTTTTAAACCCAAAAATTTTAAAAATAACTTATAATCATGGGGAAAAATTTTTAAAAATAATTTTTTACCGGTTTTGTTAAAATTTGGGGTTTTTCCCTTATTTCCCCCCAAAATTTTTTAAAAAAAATCATTTTTTCTTTGGTATAAAGACCAAAAAAATATATTTTAAAAAAAAATTTAAAACCCAAAAACCAAAAAAAAAAAAATTTTTTTTAAGTTTATATTTCCCCGGGAAAAAACCCCAAAAAAAAAAGAAATATAAATATTTTTAATTTCAGGCTTCCCTTATAACCCCCAAATCCTCCCGTCCCCTGAAAAAGTGGTATGGCTTTTTTAAAAATGAAAAAGGGCCCCCCTGTTAATACACATACCAGTTTTATTTGTTCGGTTGAGTCTTTTTTTTGGGGGAAAAATATTGTTTATTTTCCCCCCATTTTTTTAGCGTTTTTTAAAAAAAAAATTTTTACTTAGTATACAAAAAAAGTGATATAACAAAAATTACCCTAAATAACAAAATAAAAAACTTTTTTTATGTGATATTTGCCGAAAAACCAATAAAAACCAAAATTTAATTTCAGGCTTCCCTTTTTTCCCCCCCCTCCTGTTCGTTCAAGGAAATTAATTTAGCCTATAGTTAAGTGGGTTAGTTTTTTAAAAACATCCCAAATTTTTCCCTGAAATTCGGTTAACCTTATGCGTAAAAAAAGGATCAAACAAAAAAAAAATAAAACGAAAAAAACCCCAAAAAGCAGATAGGGGGCCCCATGCCCCTTTTAAAAACAAAAAAATTAAACGTGAAATTTTGCAAAAAATTTTTAATTTAAGACGAGGTTAAAAATTTTATAAATATATATATATATATATATTTTTTATATATGAAAATTTTTAAATTTTGGGGGGAACCCCATTTTCGTAAACCCTGGGTAGGATCGAGGGGCATTTGAAAAATTTTTAAAAAACGCGCCCCTGGAAAAGACCTCAATACCCCGATTTCCCAAAAGGGGAAAATTTCTAAAACTGAGCAAGAAAATGCATTTTGCAAGTAGTTTTTTAAATTTTACCCCAAAGAAAAAACAATGGGTTTTTGGGAAAAAAAAGTTAAAACCCAAAAAGAGAAAAATTTTAGAAAAATTTTTAAAACTATTCCCCCAATTTTCCCGCTCATGTCCAAAAATTTGTGAAAAAATGAAGGCTTTCCCTTTTCCCAAAAGGACCAAGCACCCCAAGAATTTTTTATAATAAAAAATCTTTTTAAATGCTTTTAAAAAATTTTGGGAAAAAAATTTTTTCGGAGCCCCCGGGGGTTAATCAGTCGAATAATATCGGGGGAAATTTAAAAAATTGGGAAAAATATTCAGCTCCCCAAAAGGGGGGGGGGTGCTATCTGGTAAAAATTTTGGAAGATAAAAAAAAATCTCGGGAAAAAAAACCCCGCAAAGTCGGGTATTCCGAAAAAGGCAGCGCGATTAGAAAAAAAGGGTAGCTGATCTTCGTAAGAGAAATGGTATCTTGACTAACTTCCTGTGTAATCCAGAGGGTTTTTAAGTCCCAAAACCAAAAGGGGGGAAAATTTTATAAAAAATTTTTGGGTTTTTCCCCCGGCTTTGTTAATGGGGAACGATCTTATTGGGGGCCCCGAACCTATTTAGATAAAGAAAAAAAAAGGGGTTGCTGTATATGTAAAAAGGATACGGGGGATAAAAAAAAAACCCCCAAAAGAGGAAGAAAAAAAAATGCACTTTTTTGGGGGACGAAAGGGGAAAAAAATTTTTTAAAACCCCCAAAATTTGGGGACAAGCTGGTTAAGAAGCAAATTTTTTTTAAAAATTTAAAAAGATTTGCCCAAATTTTTTGGGAAAAAATTTTTTTGGGGAAATTTCCTTTGGGGCCCATAGAAGAGAACAAGGGTTTTTAAAAAATTTTGCACCCCGGTTTAAAAAAAAGGGTTCCCCGAAAGGGGCAGATGACAGCATACGGGGGGGAAAAAGTGACGAAAGGGGTTTAAAAAAAAAATGCGTAACTGGAAATGTCTCGGTCGAGATAAAATTTTAGAATTATTGGTTGGGGGCATTTTACATGTTTAAAAATCACATGTTAGCAAGTTTTTATTCAATTTATTGACAGGCCATGTTTAAAAATTTTCCCGAAGTTTTTAAAATGAGGGGGGGGGCCTATATGACCCCCAAAAAGGAAGGTCACTTGAACCTAAAGATTACAGGCCCTTTAAAATTTGGGTTAAAAAAGGAATATATAAACTATTTACATTTTTAAAATTAGTGCAAAAAAAAAATACCCCCTCTTGTTTCCAACGGATTCTTGCTCTTTTTAAAGCTAGGTTTTGTAAAAAAGGGGGGTAAGGGGTGAAAAGAGTTATTGTTTTAGATTCATTTATAAAAGGGGGCAGGTTTCCAAAAAAAAAAAAGGGAAAATTTCTAAAAGCATGGATTGACTACAAGGGAAAAAGGGGGGATTCCCGTACCTCATAGTTTTGGGGTTTAAAAAAAGTTTTAAAAATTTTTTAAAAATGATCCAATGTAAAACCCAAATTTTTTTTCACGTTTTAAAGGAAAAAATTTAAAACTTCGCTTAGCTTGGAAAGGGGAAGGGGGAAAAATTTCCCGAGTCAGCAATTAAAATAAAAAGAGGGGGGTTTTCCAAGGTAAGTCCCCAGCTCCTTATGGTTTTGCTTAGCTATTTTTTCCCAGAGCCCAAAAAAAATTTCCCCCACAGTGAATACGGGTTACGAAATTTTTCCCCACCCCCCCCCCCCCCCACCCCCCCCCCCCCCCACCCCCCCCCCCCCCCACCCCCCCCCCCCCCCACCCCCCCCCCCCCCCACCCCCCCCCCCCCCCACCCCCCCCCCCCCCCACCCCCCCCCCCCCCCACCCCCCCCCCCCCCCACCCCCCCCCCCCCCCACCCCCCCCCCCCCCCACCCCCCCCCCCCCCCACCCCCCCCCCCCCCCACCCCCCCCCCCCCCCACCCCCCCCCCCCCCCACCCCCCCCCCCCCCCACCCCCCCCCCCCCCCACCCCCCCCCCCCCCCACCCCCCCCCCCCCCCACCCCCCCCCCCCCCCACCCCCCCCCCCCCCCACCCCCCCCCCCCCCCACCCCCCCCCCCCCCCACCCCCCCCCCCCCCCACCCCCCCCCCCCCCCACCCCCCCCCCCCCCCACCCCCCCCCCCCCCCACCCCCCCCCCGCCAAACCCCCCCCCTCCCCCACCCCCCCCCCCGCCCACCCCCCCCCCCCCCAGGACCTTAATAAATAATTTTTAAATTTAAATATTTTTGTTTAAATATCACCATCTGTTTACACACTTGTTAACTTGAGATATGTATACATTTATTGTTGATAAATAAGTACTGAGTTTTCTGCATAAAGAGTTGATTTTTATTCGCATATATTTTATTTCGCTTTTATCAAAATTATAACAATATGTTACTCGTCTGTATATATGTCCATAGGTTGAAGTAGGTGTAAGATATTAGACTAGTTATTGGCTGCATGTAGTGCTTACAAATATACGTATGTACAAAGCAGCTGGTTGTGTGTGTCTTTTCAGGTTAACCAACATGACATTAACCTTCTGCCATAGACTCTTTGAGGACATACAGGCCAGGAAAACTGGTACATGTATGGGAGTTCTTCTCTCGTGTGGGAGCTGGGCAGTAGGAGACTGTCCCTTCCATAGGGCTCGCTTCTGACCATCGTAGCGAGTCCTCAGTCACCATGAGGTTGTTGGATTGGTGTAGAAGGATTAAGGCCTCGCGGCTAGGTGCCTTCTACATTGTAGCCACTCCTCGATATGGGTACACAATGCCATAGACTCTGTAAAGAGAATTTATTTGTAGTAGCAACTATATCTTTATACATGCTTTTTTTTTTCAGTGATCAGAAAGAAAAAATAGATTTGTTCGGTAAAGAAACTTTGGGAATCTTTGATAAAACGGATGTATTGAACGCTGACATAGCTCCAATGCCTACATGGGATGCGCTTCGGGAGAGAGACCTTCAACTGCTCATTACTCAACCTCCGAAGAATATTTATGAGCAGATGATTATTTGGACCGAGCGAGGGATGCTTTGGAAATTCCCTATTGATAACGAGCAAGGTAAGCAATTTTTTTCTTTTAAATTTTCATTTCAGTTAGCCGGATTTACCTGAGTGATGCTGCCCCTGACGAGGGGCAAAAAAATCTATGAAAAAGTCCGTCACGCAGGGGCTGCGTAAACTAAGCAGATTTCCCCCGTGAAGTTTAGTAATAGATAAATCTACATACTGGTAATACAACACCACCGAGAATAAATACAAAAACAGTAATAAGAAAATGTTTCATCCAAATTCAAATAAACCTGACCGACAGGAAGCGTTAGGTTAGAAAGGTAAAACATACGGGTCTGCGCCGCCCACACACCGGAAAGGAAAACAATTACTGAAAATATATCAGAATATAAAATATTTATTTTTATTGGAGAACTATTTTACTATATCTAGTACTGTAAATTAATAATAAGTCATGAATAATTGTTATCTCCATCAATCAAATTTTAGTAGTCAAAAACTTTAAGAATGGGGGGAGTCACCAGGACATATTTGCATGTATCTCCTATAATAAAGGTCTCTTGAATACAATTTTTGGTATTTAAACTTTGAATAATGTGATTTATGATGTAGCAGAGTATTGTTAATGTAACATGAATAGAAATGGCGGTTTGCTGATGAAAACTGAAAAATTCAAATATTCGGTTAATATTCAAGATAGTTAAGAAATGTATATAACAATATTTATAGCAAATTTAATTTGCAATAGGTTTGATTCTATACAATTTCTGATTCAAACTATGGTAACGGAGATATTTCTAAAATCCTCCCCTCTAAACCCCCCCTCCCCCTGGCCCGATTTCAGCCGTTAACGAACTTGATCTTTCTTTTTACATAAAACGACTAAATATCGATTTTGGTAACGATTAAACAATAATTGCGACCGCTAGAGCGATTTTCGGGAAATTATTCTTGACTGACTAATGATGGTATTTTGATAGTAAGACTTCAACGTGTACAATTACACTGCCCTCCACGACGTAATGATTTTCGTTCAATTAACTGGTAAGGCTCCCGTCATCTTCCAGTCACGCATGAGACTTCTCAACATTCTTCTACTTAAATTATTGATTCAAAACATTATTTTAATAATTTATCTACCGGATGGAATTAAATAATAGTGGTACCCTGAAAATATCAAATATCGAGATTTTTAAACGCATATTGTTTTTTGTCATAATGACATTACCATTAACGTTTAATTGTTATTATTTTACATATTTTGTTTCAATAACATCAAGGTACATTATACAAATTAATTAATGGAAATGCTCTTATAGTTTATATTTCTATTGGAAAATAAAATAAACAAAGTTTTATTTAAATAAATAAATAAATGTGATGAGGGGGTGACGAAAATGTATACAACCTCACTAATCCGAATCAATACTTTGTACTATCATATAAGACGAAAACATAACATCATTTGTCATAATATTCAATTTATTTAAACCCCTTAAATAATTACTAATATAATTATGTGACTTCCCGTTTAAGCGTATATCCCGTGTATACTTCATTTTAACGACAAAAGTGATTGCACACAAAAGTTACATCCTAAATAACAAAAGTAAAACAACTTTTGTTATGTGCAACGTTTGCAAAAAAAAAAAAATAGAAAAATAAAAAACAAGAGAATATTTCATTTCAGCCTCTCTTATAATCCCCACTCTGACCCCTTTGAACCTAAAATTTTTAATATAGCTTATAATAATGGAAGAATTTAATGCTAATTCACACACCCGAGTTTTGCTAAGTTATGGCAATCGTTAGTGCCCAAACAAAAATTGGTGGCTCCCTTCTTTAGTATTTTAGTGTAATATATCTCGTTTATACTTTTCTATAAGACGAACAAAAGTGAATATAAACAAAGTTTACTGAAAATAACAAGAATAAACAACTTTTGTTCATGTGAATATTTGTCGAAAAAAACATAGGAAACGAAATATCATTACTGTGGAATTTCCCGAGGCCTCCCTTACAAACCCCACACCTGCTCGTCCCTAGAAATGTTGGTATGGCTTATGATAATTAAGGCGTCAACACTAATAAACATACCGAGTTTTATTTAGTTCGGTTCAGTCTTTTGAGCCCAATAAAATTAATGACTCCCCCTATAGTTTTTAGCTTATAACTCATTTATATTTCGGTATACGACAAAAGTGTATATAACAAAAGTTACTCTAAATATCAAAAAACAACTTTTGTAATGTTCATATTTGCCAAAAACCCAATAGGAAACGAAATATCGCTATTTTTAATTTCAGGCTTCCCTTATAACCCCCACTCCTGTTCGTTTGAGAGAATATTAATATAGCCTAAAGTCTAAGTTGGGTCAATAGTAGTATACATACCAAGTTTCATAAAATTCGGTTCAGCCGTTTATGCGTGAAAAGGTAACAGACACGAAAAAACAAAATGCAGTTATGGTGTCTATGACATGTGAAACGAAAAGCTTTCGAGAAATTTCGCGAAAAAAAATCAATGTATAGACAAAGGTTATAATTTTATATATATATATATATATATATATATATATATATATATATATATATATATATATACAGTTTTGAATGGACCTCATTTTCGTCATCTCCTGGGTAGGATCGATGGACATTTGAAGAAAAATTTCAAAAATCGCGTCATGAGTACAACCTCAATAGCTGATTTCCCTTATGGGAAATCTGCTAAAACATAGGATATAATAAAGGACTTCATAAGAAACTATTATTATTATTATTATTCATTAACGTCCACTTTTTGCAACTAAGGCTAAATGGGACGGGTTATCTACAGGTTACCACCCTCATCTAGCCGGGTCATTTTAGGAGATTTCCCTTAAGGGAAAGCAGCTATTGAGGTCGTACTCATGGCGCGATTTTCGAAACATTTCTTCAAATGTCCATTGATCCTGCCCAGGGGATGACGAAAATAAGGTTCGTTCAAAATTATATATATATATATATATATATATATATATATATATATATATATATATATATATATATATATATATGTCTGTTAACACTCTACCGGTCGCAATTTTTGTTTAATCGTCACCAAACTCGGTATTTAATCGTTTTATTTAAAAAGGAAGATCAAGTTCGTTAAAGGCTGAAATCAGACCAGTGGGAGGGGGGGTTTAGAGGGGGATTTTCAAAAATTCGAAATATCTCCGTTATTATGCATCGGATCGAAAAATTGTATAAAACCAATCTTATTGGAAATTAAATTTACTATAAATATTGTTATATGCATTTATTCTCTATCTTGAATATTAACCGAGATATTTGCATTTGTAATCTGCATGTTCGGACTTTCCGCCGAGAGCTCTGGTGGCCATTTCCATAACTATTCGTCCCTCGTGAATAGGTTTAGAGGTTAGGTTAACTGTTTTTTGGGGCTAGAAACTACTGGGTTATTACGCCCTAAATAATGTTTTTGGTTTAGAGGTTTCTTACTACTACAGTTGTTATTAGGCAGATTTCTCTATTGTAAAACTTCACCTGGGAAATCTGTTTAGTTTACGCAGCCCCTGCGTGACGGACTTTTTCATTTTTATAGACCTTTTCCAAATACATAGTTGATAATCATCTGTGCTATTACAGACAGCATAACTTTGTTTTCCTTTTTAGCAGATTTCCCTTAAGGGAAATCAGCTATTGAGGTCGTACTCCATGACCGAGTTTCGAAAAATTTCTTCAAATGTCCATCCATCCTACCCAGGAAATGACGAAAATGAGGTCCGTTCAATATTATATATATATATATATATATATATATATATATATATATATATATATATATATATATTTGTCTGTTAACGCTCTAGCGGTCGCAATTTTCGTTTGATCGTTACCAAACTCGATATTTAAGCGTTTTATGCAAAAATAAAGATCAAGTTCGTTAACGGCTGAAATCGGACCAGTGGGAGGGGGGGTTTAGAGGGGAGGATTTTCTAAAATTTGAAATATTTCCGTTACTATACGTCGGATCGAAAAATTGTATAGAATCAATCTTATTGCAAATTAAATTTACTATAAATAATGTTATATACATGTATTCTGTATTTTGAATATTAACCGAGATATTTGCATTTTTCTGTTTTCAACTTCTGAGATGAGATCGGCCAACTTCGGGTCTAGTCGTGAGTTTCCGTCAAGAGCTAGTTCGGGCCGTTCCCGTAACTGTTTGACTCTCTATTCTGAAATTTCTCTAAACTTCACGTGGGAAATCTGCTTAGTTTACGCAGCCCCTGCGTGACGGACTTTATTTTTTCTGATTAAGTAATTTAGGAAAACAAAAATATTGATAACCACGAACCTAAATATTTCATGAAACTTGTATCATTTTCGGAGTAAAGCTCTTTAATGCACTGCATGACTCATTTGATGCACACGTTAATTAAGTATTCTATAAATGTTTTATGCATTTTTTCTCTATCTTTCGGATCTCTGCTAAAATCACACAAGCCACAGAGTTTTTTAGCAGATTTCTCTCAGGGGAAATCAACTATTGAGGTTGTACTCATGACACAATTTTCAAAAAATCTCTTCAAATGTCTATCAATCCTAATGAGGAGATGAGGGAAATGAGGTCCCTTCAAAGTTATCCATCTTTTATATATATATATATATATATATATATATATAAATATATATATATATATATATATATATATATATATATATTGTCTCAAACGCTCTAGAGCGGTTTTCTTTGATCATTACCAAACTTGATATTTAGTCCGTTAAATGCAAAAAGGAAGTTCAATTTCTTTAACTGGTGAAATTGGACCAGAGGAGGGGGGGGGGTTTAGAGGGGAGAAATTTTAAAATTCAAAATATCTCTGTTACTATAAGTCGGATCCAAAATATGTATAGAATGAATCTTACTGCAAATTAAATTTACTATGAATATTGTTTTTCTGTTTGTTGTTTATTCTCTGTCTTGAATATTAACCAAGATAATTACAATTTTCAGTTTTCAGTCTTCCGTAAACCCCCACTTCTACTCGTGTTACATAAACAATACTCTGTTATATAATAAACCACATTATTCGAAACTTAAATGCCAAATATTGTTTTCCAGAGACCTTTATTATACGAGATAGATGCAAATATGTTCTTGTGACCCATCCATCTTAAATTCTTGGACTACTAAAACTTGATTGATAGATATAAAAATTATTCTGATTCATTTTAAATTACAGTACTAGATATGGTACATAGTTTCCAATATAAAATGAATATTTTATATTCTGATATTTTTCAGTTATTGTTTTTCTTTCCACTGAGCCATTGGCAGACCTGTTTGTTTACGTTTGAGATGCTTTCACGCACAGAGGCAGGCGGAAAGATTTACTTTTCTACAGTTTGTATTTATTGCACGGTTGGTATTGTGTTGTGTTAGACTATATGTAGGTTTTTCTATTAATAAATCTTCACGATGGGGTAATGTCCAATTTATTTAATTTTTCTGCTTAGTTCGCGCAGCTCCTGCGTGATTGGCTTAGTTATTTATATAGATATATTTTATTTTTAGGAATGGATGAAGAAAAGAAAGTAGACTTCTCTGAGCACGTATTTCTCGAGCTGCATTTGGAAGATTGGTGTCCCGACAAAGGACCTATCAGGCACTTCATGGAGCTGGTCTGCGTAGGCCTGTCCAGGAACCACTACCTAACTGCCAAGGAGAAAAAGGATCATATCATTTGGTATAGGGACTTCTTCACCAGCAAAAAGGACTTAATTAAAGAGCTAGGGGCGGGTGAAATTAAACAACCCGTCCAACAACAGTAGTGTTGTGATATTTATTTTGTAATTTTTAGACTGTAAATAATTTGTATTGCTAAATAAAAGTTCTAGTATAGTCTTTATTATTTTGTTCCATTTACCATTCGTAATAATTCTAATTTTATAGTTAACACGACAAAAGTTATTGTAAATACAAAAAAAAAATATATTTTGTCACTACCACATGATTTCCTTTTACTCCTACTAAATTAAATATCATTATTTAACTTCCACTTTTGGCGGATTTCCCTTAAGGGAAATCAGCTATTGAGGTCGTACTCATGGCATGATTTTTGAAAAATTTCCTCAAATGTCCATCGATCCTACCCAGATGATGAAAATGAGGATCGTTCAAAATTATTTGTTTATATTTGTCTGTTAACACTCTAGCTTTTTTTTTTTTATCGAAACCAAAATCAATATTTAATTGTTTTATGAAAAACAAAGATCAAGTTCGTTTAATGGCTGATATCCGACCAGTGGGAGGGGGGTTGGGTTGGTCAAAAATTCGAAATGTCTCCATTACTATACTTCGGATCAAAAAATTGTATAGAGCCAACCCTATTGCAAATTAAATGATCTTCTGTATCATGAATATTAACCGAGTTATTTGGATTTTATAGTTTTCCGATTTCAGTAAACCCCCACTCCTACTCATGTTATATTAATTATAACCTGTTATATCATGAACCACTTCATTACAAGGTTAAATAAGGAATATTGTTTTCATTGAACTTTTTACTATGTGAGGATATATGTCCTGTTATACTATGTTAGATATATTCCAGTTGATCCCCCCCTCCTTCTTTTGTTCTGGGAGATAACCTAAAACTTAAGTAATTGATTATTTATCCTGCTTCATTATGGCACTAGATATAGTACATACTTTTCAACAAAACTAATTTGTTATATTCAGATATATTTCATTAACGGTTTTTCTTTCCGGTCTAAAATTCAGGTTGGCTGTCCTGTTTGTTTACAATTCAGGTGCTTTCCATTGTAGAGTTATATTCTTGTAACTGAAAGATTTCCCATTACCATTTGTATCTATTCACTTAATATTCGTGATGGTGTCACCAATATATATATATATATATATATATATATATATATATTTATCTATTGTGAACCTTCACATGGGAAATTTGCTTAGTTCCAATGCCAAGGCGGGAATCGAGATTGCCTCTCTCTAGGTTTACCATGTGAGATTGAAGACAACACTTTAACTCAGATGGCTAACCTGAGCCCTTTAAACTAACAAAATGTTTGGCTGAAATCCGATTAAAAATCATTTAGAATTATTTCTAAATAATGTGGTTTATAATTTATAGATCTTCTCATGATAAACAAAAAAAAGTCCGTCATGCAGGGGCTGAGTATACTAAGCAGATTTCCAACTTCCGGCATTACGCTTTTGATCTCATCTTAACATATATTCTCTATTTCTAAGTAAAAATCCGAAGAGTTGAAGTTTGAATACACTGAAGACCGAAAACAAAAAAGTACAAATAACTCTCTTAAATAAAATCCAAATATCTTGGTTAATACTCATTATACGGAAAATATGTATAGAACAACATTTATTGATCATTCAACCTTCAATAAGATTGATTCTAAACAATTTATCGAACCAACATACAGTAACGGCTATATTTTGAATTTTCGAAAATCCAACCCTCCTCCCACGGATCCGATTTCACCCATTAACGAACTTGATCTTTCTTTTTACATAAAACAAACTTTGGTGACGATCAAAAAAATATTGTGACCGCTTGAGTGGGAACATATATATATATATTGGCTCAGATTCCCGGCTTCGCTCGGGAATTGATTTGAGGCTGAATGTTGATGGTATTTTTTTGGCAAGGCTTTACTTTGCACAATATTTTGAGATTTACCCGTCCCACTGTTTAGGGTTAATACCCGTCGTGTCTGTGGATTGGTGAATAATAAACTTAATTTTTGATGTAAGACTTCACTGTCCTCCATATTGTCATATTTCCCGCTTCCTGTGCATTATGCATAGATTTGAATTATTAAGGACTAAATATTAACATACATTTGAATTAATTTTTCCAGGTGAAGTACCTGGTAGTTCATATTGAAAAGAATTCTTGAGCAAATTTCTCTAAATAACAAAATAAACAACTTTTGTTATGTGCATATTTGCCGAAACTACAATAGGAAACGAAATATCACTATTTTTAATTTCAGGCCTCCCTTATAACCCCCACTCATGCCTGTCCCTAGAAATAGTATGGCTTTTTATAAGGAAGGCGTTAGTGCTAATACACATACTGAGTGTTTTATTTAGTTCGGTTGTGTCTTTTGTGCCAAATAAAATTTTTCACTTCCGCTATAATTTTTAGCGTATATCTCGTTTATAATTCGGTATACGAAAAAAGTGTATATAACAAAAGTTACTCTAAATAGCAAAATAAACAACTTTTGTTATGTTCATATTTGCCGATAAACCAATAGGAAACAAAATATCGCTATTTTTAATTTCTAGCTTCCCTTAAAACCCCCACTCCTGCCCGTCCCTAGAAATGTTGGTATGGCTTCTTATAATGAAAGCGTTAGTGCTAATACACATACCGAGTTTTATTTATTTCGGTTGTTTCTTTTGTCCCAAATAACATTGTTGACTCCCGCTATAGTCATAAGCGTATAACTCATTTAAACTTCGGAATACGATGAAAGTGTTTATGACAAAAGTTACTCTAAATAACAAAATAAACAACTTTTGTTATGTGCATATTTGCGAAAAAAACCAATAGAAAACGAAATATCACGACTTTTAATTTCAGGCCTCCCTTATAACCCCCACTCCTGTTCGTCTCAGAGAAAATTAATATAGCCTATCTCTCAAGTTGGACCAGACTGCTCACGGTGTGCCAATTTAATTTAAAATCGGTTAAGTAGTTTAGGAGTCCATCGCGGACAAACATCGTGACAGGAGATTTATATATATTAAGATATATATATATATATATATATATATATATATATATATATGTATATATATATATATATCCTAGCTAGGATGGATATTTGAAGAAAATAGTGTAAAACCCACGTCATGAGTACAACCTCAATAGCTGATTTCCCCTAGGGGAAATCTGCTAAAGTTAACTTTGTAAGAACGTTTTCATATCCATAATTAGCCCGGGAGTGGGAACGTTGAGTCAACCTGACCAGTAACATCTTTGGAGTGATCTAGAAATTATAGTTATTTGGTTCTGAACTTGTCTACCTTCAAACCAAGGTACGTATAATAAACATAATATAAGGTAGCACCATTCGCCAGTCAGAATGCAGCAAGCCTCTACGTCACTGGGCTGCAAGATTCGAGGCGGACTAGCCGAAATAGGATCTATATAAGCAGTTTTCTGATTAATTTGGCGAATAAAAAATTGCTAAAATGGTATATGTCTGTAAATGAAACAATTTACTTTAGTTGAATATATTTTATTTCAAATAAACCATGTACAAATTAGATTCCATGAAAAAATAAATACATAATAGTGTCCTTTAAAATTGATATATGTTGGGTTACATTTAAAAATCGTAATCTGAGTTGGTATTCTGGCAGGTGGAAGTGACTTCTAATGTAGGTAGGATGAAAAAATTGTTGGCTACGCTTCCACTATAACATTTTTAAAAGCGCTTTCGATGCTGTGCATCATCGTCAGGGCCCTGTTGACACACAAAATAATAGTTACAATTTTCTTTAAATATGTTATGACACATTATAACAAAATACTTATCTTTCTTAGAACTAAATAACATATAAATCTAAACGTGGAACTAAATAACTTATTCATTTCATATTATCAACAGTTATTTTTTATTAAAAATTAAGTGGGTACAAGTAGAGAGTTAAAGTAACTGAAAGAAAGACTATTTGAAACATAGACTCATTAAACAAAGAAGAGAGAAAGGGAGGCACCAAAGGGGAAGAGGAGCGGGATCCTTACCCCCGAGGTTTTCGATGTTGACCTGTCGGCTCTTGGCGCTAGACTGGTTTTTCATCCCAGCTAGTTGAGAAAGGAGTCAATTGGTACGTATTTTAGAGGGCAGACATCCTCTGTAATATTAATGTTATTTCTTTGCCATTAGAAGGTCCAATCTAATCTCTAGTCCTCTCAACCCTGTCATTTTTCCTTCCTTTAGCGTAGGTGGTTGGTGTATTAACTTCCTATTGTAAAGAGCCCTGGTCATGATTTTCAGCCATTAGGTGTTTTTTCATTTTACTTGTTTTTGTGTCCAGTGAATTTGCTCTTTAACCCTTGGGGTTTTTATCTTCCTGCCACTCTGCCCTATGTTATGTAGCTTCACGGGACTGGCAAGACTATCCGATAGACGCCCAGACTTCTCCATAGCGGGGGAAACAGGATCTCTAGGATTGGGGAAGAAAATTTTTTGAGGGTCTTCTTGCTCCGCGGTAAGCTGTCTTGATGGCCTGCTTTTCCAGTAAGTTGCCATATTTTCACTGAGAGGGGCTTAATGAAGGGGATGCTAATGTGGGTAGCCGGAATTATCGTTTCCTTTTGTTGGTAGTCGCGTTGTTGACGTTTTAATGTACGGGTTTTTATAACGTACAATAACAAAACTTGAAAGTAATAAGGCACTATAATTTATAAAAAAACAAACAACTGGTCGAAAATTAAAAGATTGAAGAACACAAAATGCAATAAATAATAACAATCGGTCTTTGAATAGATAACAACAAAAATGGTTCGGAGCAGAGTTCACAAAAGCACAACACACACAACTGCGAGAGTGAGCGGTCAATTTTACCTACTAACTGCAGGATATTATAAGATTGCTCGCAGTGTAGCCACCTTAAAATTAGGTTAATTAGTTCCTGGCAACACTGTCATTGGGACCACGTGGCAGCTAGTAAGGGTTAGGTTATAGAGAGGCCAAGCTGCTACATCACCTCCCCCCAATGACAGAGTCATGGAAGCGGGCAGGAAGTCTAATGGGTCTTCCTCGACGAGTCTGGTGAGGTTGTTCCGCTTGTGTGGCGGTGTCTTGGGCTGAAGACTGGTTGGAAGGGTGCAGTGTTGTCTGGGGATTCGCAGAGGTCTGCTGTGCTGAGGGGTTGGATAAGGTTTGTTGCGATGAGTCCTGGATGATGTAGGCTGGCTTCAGACGGTCGAGTGAGACGGTTCTTGGTCCCGTAGGAAGTTGGATCTTGAATGTCTTCGGCTGTCGTTCCAGTACCAGATGAGGTCCTGAGTATGGTGGTGTTAGGGGTTGGCGAACTGTATCATCTCGTAGGAACACATGAGTGCAGTTCCTGAGGTCCTTAGGAACAAAGGTTTGGCTGCTGCTGGGACGGTGAGGTGCTGGTCGAAGGTCCTTCATGTGGTCCCTCAACCTTCGCAGGAGCTCCTCGGGATCCTCAGGTCGTTGGTGGCTTGCGAGCAATTCACCAGGCAACCGTAGGGGCTGCCCGAATACCAGTTCTGCTGCACTACAGGTGTTATCATCGCGCACTGCTGCTCTTAGACCAAGAAGTACTGTGGGCAGCAGGTCAGTCCATCTCGATGAGGTGAGCTGTGAGAGCTGCTTTGAGTGTCCTGTGCCACCGTTCAATACAGCCATTACTTTGTGGATGGTAAGGGGTTGTCCTAGTACGTTTGATCCCGAGAATGTGTGTGAGCTTGCAGAATATTTGACTCTCGAACTGCCGCCCTTGGTCCGTCGTAATTCTAGTAGGGACGCCATAGCGACAGATCCAAGTCCTGTGTAGGGCTCTGGATATCGTGTCTGCACTGATGTCTTCGATTGGCTCAGCTTCAGGCCACCGGGTAAACCTATCTGCCATAGTAAGGCAATAACGTTTGCCGTCCGACGTTGGGAGTGGTCCAATAATATCTATGTGGACGTGCTCGAAGCGAGCACTTGTGGCAAAGGTTCCCGGGGGCGTGACAGTGTGGCGATGTACCTTACTCCGCTGACAAGCGACACAAGCACGTGCCCAGGTGGCAATGTCTACATTCATGTTTGGCCAGAAGAATCGTTGGGCAATGAGTCTCCTTGACCCGCGTATACCCGGGTGGCTGAGGTTGTGGATATGAGTAAAAATCGATTGTCTCAATGATGCAGGCAGGTACGGACGCATCCGTGAGGTGGTTGTTTCGCAGAGAAGGGGCCTCGTAGCATGTGGAACTTTCATCCACTTAAGCGAGAGGGCAGGGTTCTTAAGGAGCTCGTTTATGTCAGAGTCCGTCTCTTGTAGCTCTGCAATTTTTTCGTTGTCATCGGGAAGCGTTATCTCCTCCAACCTTGAGAGTGTGAATGTGAAGGTTCCTTTCGCCCTATGCGTGCTATCTCGCTCTTCAGATCTGTGACTTCCAGGGTGAGTTTCCTGACCATCTCTTCCAGCTGCGATAGCTGGGTAGGTTGTGTCTGTGAGGGTTGTGTGCTCTGTGCGCGTACTTCAAGGATGCTGGGTTCGTATACTTCAGCAATACGATCTGCAATCTCAGCCAGTTTATCAACTGAGGTCTCGCTGGTAACGGCTAGCATGGCCTGTATACGGTCGGGAAGTGCCCTCAGCCATACATGACGTAAGAGGTTAGGGGGTATAGTGGCGCCAGCTAGTCGTTTCAATTCATGAGGAGCTGGGAAGGTCGTTCTCCTTCGGATAGACGTTTCTCTTCGAGAAGTCGCCGGATCCGTAAGTTTTCGGATTGTGAATGTGTGGAGAAGCCGGTTTTTAAGGGCTTCATATGGGTCAGCCGGGGGATTTTTAACTATATCAGCCTCCTCTTTTAGAATTTCGAAGTCTAGGTTGGCAGTAACTAACTGGAATTTAATCCTAGAGCTAGTTACCTTGGAGGTTGCGAAGACTGCTTCAGCCTGGCAAAACCAAAGCTCTGGATCTGCCCTCCAAAAGCTTGGGATCCGGAAGTTAGGTCCAAATCCGTAAGCGCCGACTTCCTCCAGTTCCGTAGGATTTACGTCTTTGCTGATGTTTTCCATCTTTAATGTCCGGCGTCGGGGTCACCACTTTAATGTACGGGTTTTTATAACGTACAATAACAAAACTTGAAAGTAATAAGGCACTATAATTTATAAAAAAACAAACAACTGGTCGAAAATTAAAAGATTGAAGAACACAAAATGCAATAAATAATAACAATCGGTCTTTGAATAGATAACAACAAAAATGGTTCGGAGCAGAGTTCACAAAAGCACAACACACACAACTGCGAGAGTGAGCAGTCATTTTTACCTACTAACTGCCGGATATTATAAGATTGCTCGCAGTGTAGCCACCTTAAAATTAGGTTAATTAGTTCCTGGCAACACTGTCATTGGGACCACGTGGCAGCTAGTAAGGGTTAGGTTATAGAGAGGCCAAGCTGCTACAATGTTATAGTGGAAGCGTAGCCAACAAATTGTTTCATCCTACCTACATTAAAAATCGTAATTTTTCTACGTAATTAACACAATAAAAAGAAAAAATATAATTCTATAATAAGATGAAATCTCCAAAACATGAAAACAGTAATCACTACTATTATACAAACAAATTAAAGTAAATAAAATTGAGACTAACCAAGGAATAAACAATGATATCCAGTTACCAGAATAAAAAAGAGTAAATTATTTTAAACATCAGCTAGTCAATATAGGTACAAGATTTTTAACGGCTATCATTGGTATGTAGTCCTCCTTGTAATAAAAAGATGCTTATAGGGAATCCTTGGTTCCAGTAGCATCCTTGTGAAGAGAATGGCACTGATGTTGGAGCATATGAATTGAAACTGCACTGTCCCATAGAATAAATAACTGTGAAGGAAACATGTAATCTCATTAATGATGGAGCGTGGGAAATAAACTCCTATAGAACTCTATAGGAAACACTACATGAAGATAATTCTGTTTCTTATATTTTAAATCTTACCTTTTTAAAAGCTGTCATTTGCATGTAGTCTAACAATTCTGTTTGTTAATTCATTTCACCATCGCTATCGCTGAAATGTTCTGAACAAACCCGAGCAATATCAGGATTAAATTTCAAATCTCCTCGTCAACACAGGACTACCCACTTTTTCATAATTTCTAGGTTTTTCGGGAACCAGTGATAAGATACAGATTTGCCTGATTTCCTAGGGTTGTTGGAACATGTTGCTACAGGACAATCACTCGGCATTTTGTAAAACAATCACTTTCAAAAATAGAAAATAAAACAATTCACTAAAAGACAACAATGCTTACGATGTAAACAAAGCTGAAAGCGTCGCCTAGTGACGTCATGCGCCAAAGTTGCAAAAAACGTTACGATCTGTGGACCTGCCGAATGGCACCCTCCTCAAACAAGTTCTGCTGGTCAGCTGCCAATATTTAGTTGGTTTTTATTACTGGAACGTGGTGCGTTATTTTCTCCCAAAATTATTCGTGGGTCTTTCTGACCCAACGTTCCAACTAACTTGATAATTTTTAAACATGGCCAGCACATCTAAACAGTATTATAATGTTAACGATTCGAAAGATATTGAATTAATACACGCGATATTAGAAGAATATGATTGTTTATGAAGTGACGATGAAGTCACTAGACCCTTCCCCGCGAGATGCTTCTATTGCATTACACGACTACTAGCACAAACAATGGCTAAGTACGAGCCTCGACAAAGAGACAGACCGGACCCGAAAAGAGGGCGCTGCATTCACTGCAAGGTCAATAAGTCAAAGCATTTTTGTAAGAAATGATTCAACTACATTTGTCTGATTCATGCCGACATATACTGAGTAGAAGGAATTTAGATTTTTTCATTTTGTATATTATATCTATTAATTATTTCACTTTTTGAACATTGAAACCAATAAAGATTTATGTGATTTATATTTCAATATTAATTGAATGATACATTTAATTAATAAAAATAAAATAATGTGAATTATGTGTATTTTAAATAGCCTTTAATGACTAGCGTCAATTTGACCCAATGTGCCACTAATGTGAGAATTTTTCACGTTTCCACTCCCGGGTTAAGGAAATATTTAGAATATTTTGTTATCCCCCTCTCTTCCTAGGCCGAATCCAGCTATCAATGCATATAATCTTTAGTATCAAGTAAAAAAGTACTAATTAAATCAAAAATTTAAATTCTAGAACTAAAAATCTTATTTGATACTTTTACAAGTTGAGCATTTGTACGAATCTCATTCAGTAAATGTCGGTTGAAAACAATGCTTGGTATTTAAACTTGGAATAAGATGTTTCGTAAATCATTAGCTTATTTACGGAAAATTAAAGGTAAAGAAAAAAGTCCGTCACGCAGGGGCTGGGTAAACTAAGCAGATTTCCCACGTGAAGTTTTACAATAGAGAAATCTGTCTAATAATAACAGTAGTAGTAAGGAATCTCCAAGCCTATTCACGAGGGACGAAGAGTTACGGAAACGGCCGCACTAGCTCTCGTCGGAAAGTCCCGAACATAGCAGACTCCTGCTGACCACACACACTACAAATGCAAATATCTCGGTTAATATTGAAGATACAGAATTAACTTATAGAACAATATGTATAGTAAATTTAATTTGCAATAAGATTGATTCTATACAATTTTGCGATCCGACGCATAATAACGGAGATAATTCGAATTTACAAAAATTCCTCCTCTAAACCTCCCCCTCCCACTGGTCTGATTTCAGTCATTAACGAACTTGATCTTTCTTTTTACATAAAACGATTAAATTTTGAGTCGAAAATTGCGTAGATCGTTAACAGACACACACACACACACACACATATATAATTTTGAACGGACCTCATTTTCGTCATCTCCTGGGTAGGATCGATGGACATTTAAAGAAATTTTTCGAAAATCATGTCATGAGTACGACCTCAATAATTGATTCCCCTAAGGGAAATCTGCTAAAATGAATAGATAAACTATTTCCTGTTTCCTGTTTTCCACGCAGAGTATCCCTCTAACGTGGGAATTTATTTAAATGTTGTGTGCTCCATCCTTTGGATACTACACACATTTCAGCACATTATAATATTTCTTATATAATAATTGTAAACATTATACAACAATAAATTAATTAAATAAAAACAAAAATAAAGTAAAAAAAATAAAATAAAATAAAACATATGTAATATTACATATGTGTACAACAATAGGTGTATATCTACAAAATGGTGTCCAAATCTTGAATAAATACATTAAATCCCCTGTTGAATTTGAGTAAAAGTTTCGGTTTGTCCGTCGGTCAAGTTCCGTTTTGTAAAGTAATATACTTGATGAGTTTTGTTCTTGGTCCGTCAAGTAATGTACAGTCATATAAGAGGTGGTCATATGTCTGTTCAGTCTCATCGTCACATTTACATGTATTTGTGTTTGTTAGTTTAAATTTGTACAAGTAACTCTTCGTAGGTCCATGTCCTGATATAAATTGTATTTGTTTAGAATTGCTAAGTGTTATTTTTTGTCTCTGGTATACAGTTGGTATGTACTTATGTAATTGTCGTCCTTTAGTAGTGTTTGTCCATCTTTCGTCCCATTTTTTATAAGATTCGTTTATCAAAATACTTCTAATGGTCTGTTTAGTTAGTTTAGAGTATGTAATAGGTATCGTTTCGTCTCTTGAAGCTGAATTTGCAAGTTGGTCTGCTGTGTCATTTCCTAAATTTCCGGAGTGTCCCTTTATCCATGTTATTGCCACTATTACATTTTTCTGTCCTTATAGATTATGCTAGTCTCTCTGTCACTTGCAATGTCGTGTAGTGTTTTGTGTGCATCAGTAATTGCAAGGTTTTCTGCTTGATTGTTTGTACATAGTGGTGATAGTCTGTATTGTCCTCTCTGTATAATATTGCCGTCTTTTAAAAAATGTAGCCACCCAACGCCACCTTGTTTTTGGGTTTCATTCAATTTCAATAACATATGTTGCCTTATCATTTGCTCAGCTTTGATGTAAATTGGCATAGTGTCTGCTAATACACATGAAGCCTCATAAGATAAAGTACGATATCCTTTAGCAATTTTTATCGCAATTAGCCTTTGCACTCTTTCTAATTTTTTGACATTTCTTTTCACGACCAAGGCATGGCCCCATATTTCAATTCCATACGTCAATATGGGAACGATCGCCCCTTTGTATATTGTGGTCAGAGCGTCTGATTTAAGACCCCAAGACACTCTAGCAGCCATCGAGAGTCCATTTATTATTGAAAGCAGTTTTGTTTGTAAGTTATTAATGTGATAGTTCCATTTCAATTTCCTGTCAATGTGAAGTCCAAGATATTTTAAGATATGTTTTTCTTGTAATGTTACTCCATTTAATTTAATGTCTAAGGTAGGTGTGTGTCTTTGTCTTGTAAACAGTGTGTATGATGTTTTTTCTAAATTAAATTTGAGTTTGTGTTTTTTAGCCCATTCATTGATTAGTACCAAAACAGCGTTAGTAAGTTGGGTGATTTGAATTAAGTCTATTCCAATGACCATAAGTAAAATGTCGTCAGCAAATGCAATAATTTCAGTTCCTTCTGGTAGTATTGTTTTAAGTAGACTGTCTAAAATGAGTTTCCACAGTAGAGGTGAGCAAGCTGAGCCCTGTGGCGTTCCTCTATTTTGAGAAGTGTGTACAGTAGTGTTTTGAAGGGTCATGTATGCAAGTCGATTACTGAGATAGTCTCTAAGTAATTTGTAAATATTTTGTGGGCATTTTTGTTTATGTAATGATTCGAATATCGAAGGCCACCAGGCGTGATCGAAGGCACCTTTAAAATCCATCGAAACGATCACAATATGTTTCTTTCCTGTTAGATTCGTTCGTAGTAAATTAGTAATTCTGTATAGTGCGTCAACAGTACTTGTTTGGGGTGTGAATCCATATTGATTTGGGTGTAAAGGAGCATGTCTGTTTAGGTGAACAGAAAGCCTGGAATTAATAATTTTTTCTAGTATTTTACCTCCAACTGGAATAATACTAATCGGTCGATAAGTAGAATTTCCTAAATCTTTTGGATTTTTGGGTACTGGAATTACTTTTGATATTTTCCATATATCAGGAAATATTCCGTTATCATAACATTTTTTGTATAATGTTGTAATAAATTTTGGAAAAATTTCAAATAGTTTTTGGAATATATCAACTGTTATTAAGTCTTGACCAGCTGCTTTGTTTGGATTTAGTTGTTCAATAATACTACTTATTTCAATGTCTGTTAAAGGTAGGTCATTTTCTGTATTAGGGAGTAAATTACTGTCCCGTCTCATTGTAGTGTGTATGTCAGAATCTGTGTTTGGGTCGTCTTCAATGAAGAAAGTAGTCATTAATTGTTGTATAGTTTCTCTTGTGTCAGTAGTAAATGTTCCGTCACTTTTCTGAATCGTTCGTAGTTGTATGTTGGTTTTCAATTTATCTGTGGTATATCTATAAATCCATGTCCAAGGGTTAGTCTTATCAATTTGATCACAGAAACTTTTCCAAGATTTTAGTTTTTCTTCTTTTATCATTTTACCGTAAATATATTTAGATTGAATATAATTAATCTGTCTTTCCTTTCGTAATTCAGGGTCACTGGTCCTTTGGAATTTTCGTCTTAATTTATTAGTTGTATGTCTTAACTCAGTAAGTTTGTCAGTCCACCAAGGTGCTGATTTCTCTGCCTTGAATTTTTTATGACGCAGAAATAGAATATTGCAAGTTTTGATTAAACATTTGTTAAATCTATAAAGAGTTTGATTAATTCCAATTGTATTAAGTAAACCAATCAAAGATTCTTCAATTGTTTCATCATTGTTATCATTATTGAAAATTGTATTTTTTATTATAAATATCAGCTTCTCTTGAAACATAATAGATAAACTATTGTGGATAATTACTTTTTCAACAAAATTGGTTCTGTAGCGGCGACTCACGTACTCGTGAGTCGTTCGCTAAACAAGGTAGCCTCGTGGTAAAAAAAAATACCAGATGGTTTTAAAATATGTTCAGTGAGTGAAAATAGTTAACCGGATTGCGAGTGCAAAGTTCGAAATGCAAAAGAAAATATCTGGTGTCACGCGCTAACTTTATTATATTGAGTTTACTGAGACAGTGTTGTGTCAGTAGAAAATGCGCGAAGTGTAAATACTCTGAATAGACTTGTTTTGTGTAAAATATTACATCCTCATGATGAAGAGGTTATTTTGTGATTGTTCATAATATATAAGTTGAAAAGCGAACAGAACTATTCATTTCACCCCACTCAGTCCACTAAAGTTCTATAACTGTTTTTTTTTATTCGACGCATAATAACGGAGATATTTAGTTTAAACTGGGTTTTAAGAGACATTCATGGTTTCCAATTGAAAAAAAAACCTTGGACTACTTTGAAGTGATGTTATGACGTCATTTACGACACATTACCTTTTCTACCTCTATGCTTCAGTATGTAGCACCCAAAGTTGTGTTGGTGCTTTGGGCCGGCGTTTTATAAAGGCATTATTCCCACTTTGGGTATTAGTGTAAAGTACTTTGGACTTCTTTAGTATTGTTGGTGTGGTATTTTCCTAGCTTCCCTTGAATCATTTCCAAATGGCATCCTTTTCTGTATTGATGGTCTTAAAGAAATTAGCCCAAGAGTAAGTATCTCATTTTTTTTTTCGTATTATATTTTAATTTTAAACAGTGATTTTACTATATAATTATCCATTGCGTTTTTGTTGCCTTTTTAGGTTCAAGGGTTAGCCTCATTGTGCTTTTGAATGGAGGTATACAAGATATGAATACCTTGGTAGAGCAACTACTTTGGAACAGATTGAATTCAATGAATAGATAAACTATTATGGATACTAACATTTTCAACAAGGTTGTTGAACAAAATGTTGGCTGTTCTTCAAAATGAGCCAGCCCCAACAAGATCTTCAGGCAGCAACATGGTATTATAAAAATAATCATATTTGTTTGTTTTAAATTTTTTAGAAAACAAAACTCTCACTTTCTCTCTATTACTATATCTGCTAATAAATGGAATCCATGA
Organism: Riptortus pedestris; assembly: GCA_019009955.1. NCBI lineage: Eukaryota > Metazoa > Arthropoda > Insecta > Hemiptera > Alydidae > Riptortus > Riptortus pedestris. The sequence goes on from CM032229.1 coordinate 176,750,889, forward strand.
AAATGATAAGGTTTTGAAACTATTTATTTTATATGTTTGCTATTAAATTAAAAATATTTAGCATATTAAATACGAATTAATTGTATGTTTGTTGCACCTTTAAATATTGCTATTTTTATTTACTTTTACCTTTATTGGGTAAAACCAATTGGGTATAGAAACTATGATATAAAGATTATTAACTGGTATCAACCTGTATGAGGTGCACATGTTCTTTTATTTTCCCCACTCATAGTAACTCTATGAGGAGTTATTTATTTGAATACATGTTCCATTGCCGCATGGCATATTGCATGTCTGAGTATGTTTAAACGCATTTTTGTTTTACAATATATGCACGTTAATCAACCATCTAATCAAATATAATATTAATAAAGTAAAATATTAAAATAAGTAAGATAATAACAAATAAAATTAATAACTCAAACGAAAAAAATAAATAATAAAAAACTAAACAAACTAATTAAAGTTAAACTCAACCGATGTTTAATTTGCGAGTCTATGTAAGGTAAATGTATTGAATTATAATTCCTATTCCTCACAATCAACATTATATTCTAATGCATGCATTTTTGCTGCATCTATGCTTTTGATTAACTTTATAAGTTCTTTATTATATTTGTTAAATATAATATGTGGTGGTTCTGGCCAATTACCTCCTTTTAAAATTATGTTCATTATTAAATTTGATCTATTTTGATTAAATGTTGAACAGTCATAAAGTATATGTAAAAACGTTTGTGTTATCTGTGAGTCACAAGTACATTAGTCATTGTCTTCAATTTTAAGTCTTGTTAAATAATGTTCTGCCTGTCCATGTTCAGTTAGAAATTGTGTGCATTTGTGATAGTGACTCATAATTGTGTTGTAGTTGTGAGTTATATTTGGTATGTATTGATATAAGCTGTAAGATTTGTTACATGTCGTCCATTCTCTGTTCCACTTATGTATTGTGTCGGTACGTAAGTCTTTTTTAATGTATGAGAGTGGTACGAGAGAGAATTCTGGGATTATTTTTGTATCTTGAGCTGCTTCCTTTGCTAACGTGTCAGCTTGTTCGTTTCCAATATTTCCTGAATGGGTTTAGAGTGCACATGCTCTTAGAGATTCAATTATTCAATTGTATCATAAAGGTCTGTAATGCCTTGACACACATATAATACACAGGTTTAATAAGAGTCTCATAAATAAAAATATTCTAGATATATAGAATAATTCTATTTTAAAAAAAGTATTAATTATTATAATATATACACAATATAATCTTGTGCGGATCTTGTTTAGCAGATTTCCCTTAGTGGAAATCAACTATTGAGGTTGTACTCATGGTGCGGTTTTGAAAAATTTCTTCAAATGTCCATCCATCTTAACCCACGAGTTGATGAAAATGAGGTCTGTTCAAAATTTTATATATATATATATATATAAAATTGTAACCTCTGTCTGTACATTGATTTTTTTCGTGAAATTTCACGATAACTTTTCGTTTCACATGTCATAGACACCATAACTACATTTTGTTTCTTTCGTGTGTGTTTGTTTGTTTGTTTGTTTGTTACCTTTTCATGCATAAACGGTTGAACCCAATTTTATGAAACTTGGTATGTATATTACTACTAGCCCAACTTAGACTTTAGGCTATATTAATATCCTCTGAGACGAACAGGAGTGGGGGTTATAAGGGAAGTCTGAAATTAAAAATAGCGATACTTCGTTTTCTATTGGTTTTTCGGCAAATATAAACATAACAAAAGTTGTTTATTTTGTTATTTAGAGTAACTTTTGTTATATACCGAAATTATAAACGAGATATACGCTAAAACCTATAGCGGAAGTTGAAACAATTTTATTTGGGACAAAAGACCTAACCGAATATAAAAAATAAATAAATAAACAATTGGTATGTCTATTGGCACTAACGCTTCATCTTTATAATAAGCCATACTAATTTATTTTGTTATTTAGAGAAACTTTTGTTAGATACACTATCGTGGTATACCGAAGTATAAAGGCGTTATACGCTAAAAATTAAAGCGGGAGTTCAAAAGTTTTATTTTGGGTGCACAAAAGAATCAACGCGGGAACTAAATAAAACTCGTGGGTAACGTGTATTAGCCTAATTGGCCTTCGTTAATAACAAGCCATACCAATATTTTCCTAGGGTCGGGGGGACAGGATGTGGGGGGTTTGGGGGTGAAGGAGGTCTGTAATAAAAGCGGGTATTTTTGTTTCTATTGGGGTTTTCTGCAAATAAGCACATGCCAAAAGATGTTTATTTTGTTGATTTTAGAGACATTTTTCTCAACAATTCTTTTTAATATGAACTATAGGTACCTCACGGGAAAAAAATAATTCAAAAGTATTTTAATATTTTGTCCTTAATATTTCAATAATCTATGCATAATGCAAAAACAGGAAACGGGAATTAATGACAGTAATGGGGACAGTGAAGACTTACATAAAAAAATAATTTTAATTATTAACAAATCCACAGAAACTATTACGGGTATTAACCCTAAAACACTGGGACGGGTAAATGTCAAAATATTATGCAAAGTAAAGCTTTTGTCAAAAAAATGCCATCACCATTCAGGCTCAAATTAATTTCCCGAGCGAAAGCCGGTATCTGAGCTAGTATATATATAAAATTGTAACCTCTGTCTGTACATTGATTTTTTTCGCGAAATATTCACGATAACTTTTCGTTTCACATGTTCATAGACACCATAAAACTGCATTTTTGTTTCTTTCGTGTCTGTTTGTTTGTTTTATTTGTTTGTTTTGTTTGTTACCTTTTGCACGCATAAACCGCTGAGCCGAATTTATGAAACTTGGGTAATGTAAATTACTACTAACCCAACTTAGACTTTAGGCTATGATAATATTCTCTGAGACAAACATGAGTGGGGTTTATTCAGGGAGGAGTCTGAAATTAAAAATAGCGATATGTTCGTATTCTATTGGTTTTTTTTTCGGCAAATATAGCACATAACAAAAGTTGTTTATTTTGTTATTTAGAGTAACTTTTTCTTATATACACTTTTGTCGTATACCGAAGTTTAAATGTGTTATACGCGTAAAAATATAGCGGAAGTGAACAAGTTTTATTTGCTCGAAAAAAGACTCAACCGAGCGCAAATCAAACTCGGTATTTTGTATTAACACTGTGGCCTTGCATTATTAATAAGCCATAGCCAATCATTTCTAGGGACGGGCAGGAGTGGGGGTTGTAATGTAACTTTTGTGATATTCATTTTTGTCTTTTAACAATGTATAAACGAGATATACATTATAAACTAAAGCGGGAGTCAACTATTTTATTGGGGGCTAACGATTGAACCGAACTTAACAAAACTCGGTATATCAATTAGCATTAATTCTTCCATGATTATAAGCTATATTAAAATTTTTAGGTTAAAACGGGAGTGGGAGTTATAAGGGAGGCCTCCAAAAAATAATTCGCAATATTTCATTATCTATTTGTTTTTCGACAAACATGCACATAACAAAAGTTGTTTACTTTGTTATTTAGAGGAACTTTTGTTTTATATATTTCTCCAGAAACAATGTGTGGAGCAAGTAATTTGCGTAGAAATATTGATATGCTGAACAATTCATTCCAATTTGAACTATCAGGTACCTTACCTGGAAAAATTAATTCAAATCTACGTTAATATTTTGTCCTTAATAACTGAAATCTATGCATAATGCACAGGAGACGGGAAATATGACAATAGGGAGGACAGTGAAGTCTTACATAAAAAATTAATTTTATTATTAACAAATGCCAACAACGGGTATAAACCCTATACACTGGGATGGGTAAATGTCAAAATAGTGTGCAAAGTAAAGCCTTGCCATAAAAATACCATCACTATTCAGCTTCAAATTAATTCCCGGGCGAAGCCGGGTATCTCAGCTAGTATATATATATAGTGTTGCGAAAATTAAATACATGAATAATCCTTCTGAGTGAGAGAGAGTCGCGTATTTGGGAAAGTGTGACGTAGATCTAAAAGAAACACAAACAGAATGTCCTAGGTCCTACCAGTACCTTCCAAGCCAGACGTCGAGGGGTTCAGAACAGACAGTCTTCCCCTTTGATGTATGCTGGACAAGCTATATAACAGAAGGGCCTGCCTCGAGGCGCAGTCAGTTTTTATTCTCACCTGTCTTGATGTTTCACATCAGTGCTACAGCGCGACTTAGTGCAGTACGGTTAAAGTGTTTTTATAAAGATCAGTGTTGTGCCATGACTGTAAGAAATTAGTTTAGTGCCATGTTTAAGGACAGTGCAGTGCCGCCGAAGTAAAGGACAGTTCAGTGCCGTCTTGTTGCGGAATTTCAGTGGCCCCGTGAGTGAATTGTTGGACTGTGTAAAATGGAAAGAACAGTGACGCTATCATTCTAAAGTGTATACTGTGGAGTAGTAATTAAGCAATAATTACCTAAGTGTAATTGTGCATTGTGAAATAAATTATGCAGTGATAAAAACTGTGAAACTTGCAGAAGTATTTAATTTTGCATTCCACTAGAACTCTTATTAAAAAACGTTTTATATATTATGGTTTTGGTAATAAAACGTTAACATTATATATATATCTATATATTATATATAATTTTATATATATTATATATATATACATATTTACATAATATTATAATTTATATTTACACTTTTTTTTTTATTTTTAATAATTTTCCTTTACAAATTACCCATGCACAAAGGGTGTTTATTTACTACATGTACCATACTACTATAGTATATAACATTTATGTTTATAATACATTGTGATTTTGTATACAAGAAATGTAGTTCATGAATTTGTTGTTGAAATTAAAAAAGAAAGAAAAAGGAAACAAAGATAAACAAATAATGAATTATATACATAAAGAAAGAACAAACATTTAAAGTGATGAAAAATTAAAACGCATAATAAGGATAAAGGGAACAACCCAATAACATATTTATTAATTTGACTTCATTAAGAAAGTTATGCCACTCATTCTATTGCATTATTATTGATGTAGATAAAATAAAAATGGAAGGGGAGACTTAATATATTATTCTTTAAGTGAAATGTTTAAAACGTCCACTGTTTCTACTAAGCTTTTAGAAAAAATGCCTAAATAAAAATGGATATTTTTTAAACAAACTCTTTAATATATTGGCCATTGGTCTTTGTTTTTGAGTAGTGTGTTTCATAACTGTGTAGTCAGTGTGCAAGTGTAGATAAGGTGTTCTATAGTCTGCTCACTCGTTCTGTACCAGAGGCAGTTTGTGTCATTTGGTATTTTGAACCTGTGTAAATAAGATCCCCCCACCCCCCCCCCCCCCCACCCCCCCCCCCCCCCACCCCCCCCCCCCCCCACCCCCCCCCCCCCCCACCCCCCCCCCCCCCCACCCCCCCCCCCCCCCACCCCCCCCCCCCCCCACCCCCCCCCCCCCCCACCCCCCCCCCCCCCCACCCCCCCCCCCCCCCACCCCCCCCCCCCCCCACCCCCCCCCCCCCCCACCCCCCCCCCCCCCCACCCCCCCCCCCCCCCACCCCCCCCCCCCCCCACCCCCCCCCCCCCCCACCCCCCCCCCCCCCCACCCCCCCCCCCCCCCACCCCCCCCCCCCCCCACCCCCCCCCCCCCCCACCCCCCCCCCCCCCCACCCCCCCCCCCCCCCACCCCCCCCCCCCCCCACCCCCCCCCCCCCCCACCCCCCCCCCCCCCCACCCCCCCCCCCCCCCACCCCCCCCCCCCCCCACCCCCCCCCCCCCCCACCCCCCCCCCCCCCCACCCCCCCCCCCCCCCACCCCCCCCCCCCAAGGCTACCCAACTTCAAAGAAGGAAGATCAAAAGTTTAAAATTGAAATGCTCGAGGGTACGAATAGTTCTGTGGATTTATATACATAATCATACTACACAGTTCTCGATTCCTACTGTGATTAACTTATTTTCAAAGATGATTCTAAATAGTTTACAGAGGCTACCCAACTTCATCAAAGGAAGATCAAAAGTTTAAAATTGAAATGCTCGAGGGTACGAATATTTCTGTGCATTTCTATGCATAATCATACTACACAGTTCTCGATTCCTACTGTGATTAACTTATTTTCAAAGAAGATGATTTGAAAAAGTTTACAGAGGCTACCGATCTTCAGCAAAGGAAGATCAAAAGTTTAAAATTGAAATGCCCGAGGGTACGAATATTTCTGTACATTTCTATGCATAATCATACTACATACATCCCAATTAATACTGTGATTAACTTATTTTCAAAGATGATTCTAAATAGTTTACAGAGGATACCCAACTTCATCAAAGGAAGATCAAAAGTTTAAAATTGAAATGCTCGAGGGTATTTTTCTTGCCTGCTCATTGATCGAACAAGAAGATGACGGAGACTCTACTTCCGAAGGTGAGTGCAAACTTTATTGCTTTATACTTTTGTGTTCATTTAAATTCACCTAATTAATGTATTATCTTTTCTAAGTAGTTTACAGAGGATACCCGACTTCATCACAGGAAGAAGAAGATCACAAGTTCTCGATTCCTACGGTGATTAATTAATTTTTGTTACAGATGACATAGACATGCCCAACCACAATGGTAATAACAAGTAGAGCATAGATGAATATCAATGTATGCTACACCTTCCGTATGAGGCAAAAAGCAACTCTAGGCAGTCTCAAACACGGCATGGTTAGAGAGGGCTTAAGGTGGGCAAAGCAAACTTTCAAAATGAGACACAAATAACAATGAAGATTCGTTGATATACCAGAGGGTGATTATAGTAACTCTGCGGTAAAAAACGTACAATTTTTAGCTCGATAAAAAAGCTGATAAACCAATTTATATAAAAAAGTAAATGTAACAGTTTAGAAAGCTAATATAGACTTCCGAACCGCCACGGCAAAATCACATAGAGAAGATATGTCAAACAATTTATGAAATACATTCTGTGCAAACATAGACCGTCCCAAGGAAGTCTCTAAAGTCTCACTCCTACATTTGTTAAATATAAAGTTTTTTTTTGTTTTCTATTAAAGGATCATTTACCTAAATGGCCAATATCAACAATATATGATCCATGAATTGATCGCCCACCTAAGCCTAGACTTGATGCAAAACAAGTCATTACCTGCGAAGAGAAGTTCGTGAAACAATTGAACAAATATGTCTGTATCCCCCCCCTCCTAATAACTTATTAATCATCCAACATATTTCACTTTGTCTCCGTTAACTATTGAACCTTTTGATAACTATATAAATACTCATAAAATAGTTAGCATTACATTTCTATGCACTAGGGTTTAATGATTTATTAGATTTCACCTCTATTGTGTTCTGCCTAATATCTTGATGCACTTATATTCATTTATTTCTCACAGGTAACAAAAATGCCATATTAGACGACGAAGAAGAAGATGGCCTGCTTGAAATTGGAATAGACAATGGTAAGAACGTTTAATAGTCTTATACATTACACTATATAGTTCTCTCCAAAAAATTATGAGGGTTTTTTATTTTACAAGGTGATCAACCTTGTCTCCCAATATTCGATCCCGAAAATGAATCAATTTCCGAAGGTGAGGGCAAACTTACTTAATTTACAATACTGGATTTACATTAATTCCCCTAATTAATGTTTTGTCTATTCTAACTAGTTTACAGAGGCTACCCAACTTCATCAAAGGAAGATCAAAAGTTTAAAATTGAAATGCTCGAGGGTACAATATTTCTGTGCATTTCTATGCATAATCATACTACACAGTTCTCGATTCCTACTGTGATTAACTTATTTTTGTTACTGATGACAAAGCTATCTGCTCATTGGTCAAAGAAGACGATTCTAAATAGTTTACAGAAGCTACCCAAGTTCAGCCAAGGAAGATCAAAAGTTTAAAATTGAAATGCTTGTGGGTACGAATATTTCTGTGCATTTCTATACATAATCATATTAACCCATTACCTGCCATAGGCCCCATTTGGGGATCAGAGACTTACATCTCTTTGTTTAATAGAAGAATCGATTTTTTTGACAATTAACCTTCCATAACCTCTGCATAAACATTACTAAACATTTAGAGTGAGTCTTTGTTAAGTAAATTTCTGTTTGAAGCTTATTACATCATTTTTAAGTCATCAACACAAGAGGTAAGTGGTTGGAACAATTACAGTCATTTTCATAATTGAATAAAAAGTGAATAAGTAGTTATTTAATTTTGTTTTCAAATGAATTACTTTCCCCATACCTTTATCTTAAAAAAAAAAGTTACTTTCTTTCAAATAACTTTTTTTGTTATTGATAATAGGTCCTATAAAGTTAGATCCCCATTTGGGGATGATGGCTGATTGAGGTATAATTGTTACTTATCTTTCTTTTTTTTTCAGATATGAGTGTAAAACAGTTCTTCACTTTGGCCGAACTTAGAGGAGAGCTAGAAAATGATTCCCACTTTCTTGAACAATTTGATGATGAGGATACTGATGTTTTGGACATCGTGGAGTTATCTCCTGATAATGTTGATGTTTTGACCGATGAGGAGGAGGTTGATGAAAACATGCTGGAATCTACTATTCCTAGGGATGTACCAGGGCATATAGAAATTCATTCCAATCTTCCAGAAGAAAAAGATAATGAGGAATTACCGGGTCCCTCTAAAAAAGCTAAGAAATCTTACAATAAAAGAGAGACTGTAATTTCTTCTTGGAAAAAAGAAAAATATTATTTCCCCACATCCTCTGAGGGTGATCAGGAAATTTTAGAAAGGGTTGAAAGAATAAAGAAAGAACTTCATGGTATGACACCGTTTCAAATATTTGAAATCTTATTTTCGGAGGACATTATGTTGTATATTGTGAAAGAAAGTGTATCCTACGCCGCTCAAAACAACCGCCATAAATTTACATTTTCTATAAACTGTCTACGTAAATTTCTAGGATTCCTACTGCTTACTGGCTACCATTCTCTTCCACAAGAACAAATGTACTGGTGTGAAGATGAAGATGTAAAAATAGATTGTGTGAGAAAGTGTTTTGCCAGGAACAGATATTTGGAGATCAAAAGAAACCTGCATTTTTGCGATAATACCAATTTAGATAAAACCAAAAAAAGTTTTAAAATTGCAAGTTGTATTGAAAAAATGAATCATAAATTTTTAAAATATGGTGTGTTTACCAAAAACATAAGTATAGATGAGCAAATGGTGAAGTATTATGGGCATCACTTCCTGAAACAATTTATACGAGGAAAACCCATACGTTTTGGGTTCAAACAATGGGCAATGTGCTCATCTGAAACTGAGTACTGTTACCATATCGAGCTTTATGAAGGGAAGCAAGAAAGGGAATCTCCAGTAGAAGGTCTTGGTGGTTCAGTGATTCTAAGGAACATTTCAGTAATTGATAACCCATCCAATCATGTTTTTTACTTCGATAATTTTTTCACAAGCCACTCACTAATGAAAATACTTGGGGAAATGAAAGTGAGAGCTACTGGGACTGTTAGATATAACAGAACCAACAAGTGCCCTGTAAAAACTGATAAAGAGATGCAAAAGGAAAGCAGAGGTTCTTATGATTATAGATTTGATGAAAATCACAATATCTTTGCAGTAACGTGGAATGATAATAATATCGTGAAAGTGTTATCGAATCATGTAGGGCTCGATCCTGTTCATCAAGTTTCTCGCTACTCAAGAACTGACCGAAAGAAGGTTTCTGTGCCTCAACCAAAATGTATCACAGAATACAACAAGTATATGGGTGGAGTGGATAAGCTGGACTGGTTAGTGAACAAGTACCGAATAAAAATCCGGGCCAAAAAGTGGTATTTCCCTGTTTTCACTAATTTGATAGACGTGATTACAGTAAATGCTCATGTGCTGTATGAAATAGCAAATGAAAAAATTTCATTTTTAGAATTTAAAAGATCTATTGTGAGAGCCTATTTAGAGACGCCCTCTATATCTAATCCGAAAATGTCAGGGAGGCCAAGTTTGAAACAATCTGTGAACAAGCGAGTCCCAGATGATGTTAGGAAAAGTCGAGAAGGACATATTATAGAAAGAACAAACGAAGGCAAACAAAGGAAGTGTGCAGTATGCAAAAAAAAATGCAAGGAAGCAATGCAGAAAATGTAATGTAGGAATACATATGGAGTGTATGGAAAAATGGCACAACTGAGTACTCAGAAAATGCATCTTCATTTTCTATTTAGATGTTATTTACTATTATAAGTATTTTTTTAAATAAAATTATAAGTATTGCAATTTGTAACAGTTGTAAAAAAAATAAATGTAAAAAAAAAGTTATTTTTACCCCTACTTGCCATAATCCCCAAATGGGACTTTCCAAAAAAATGAATAATGAAAATAATTTTAATTGACATTCAGAGCTATTAAAATAACTCATACTTTAAAAAAATTGTATAGTTTAAAAAAAAAATTTGGCAGGTAATGGGTTAAGGTGGACAAAGCACATCTTCAAAAGGAGACACAAAATACATTGAAGATTCGTAGTTATACCAGAGGGTGATTATAGTAACTCTGGGGTAAAGAACTGAGAGTAGGCATAAGATACACCTACGTGGGAGATCATGATGGAGGGAGCAAGAGATCCAGAACATCATTTCAGCAGCATCCCATAAAGTAACCCATTTCTGACTAACTAACATCAAATGCCCTGCCATATACTATTCCCTATAAATTTTGTACAAATTCAATACACTAGTATCATAGCAATAACCATCTTTTGCATTTCAATGGTCCTCCTGAATTTCAATTATACATAGGTGAATCAAATATAAACGAGACTTTTTTTTTTTTTTTAATTTATTTTAATTTTAAACGCAAAAAATAATATAGTTTATTTTTCTAACATAATCCCCTGACTTGGAAACACATTTTTCCCAGCGGATAGGTAGCTTTCCAATTCCTTCCATGTAGAAAGATGCAGGTCGTGTCTACAGCCAATTGCGCAATAGGCTTCAACCTCACCATCACTGTCGAATCTTTGGCCTCCTAAAGCTTCCTTGAGAGGGCCAAACACATGAAAGTCACAGGGTGACAGGTCTGGACTGTAAGGAGGGTGTTCCAGTGTCTCCCACCCCAGTTGCTCCAATTTTTCCCTAGTCAAGGCTGCTGTATGGGGGCGAGCATTGTCATGGAGAAGAACCACTTCTCTGATCGGTAGGTCTCGTCTTTTGCGGCGATATGCAAGTCGGACGTCACTGAAAATGTCGCAGTAGTAGGCTGCATTAATTGTCCTGCGCTCATGCAAAAAATTGAGGTACAGCAAACCACGCTGGTCAAAAATAACGGTAGCCAAAACCTTGCTTGCTGACAATCGTGACTTGGCTTTCACTGGTCCAGGTTCTCCTTGTTTTCTCCACTCCATACTCGCTTGTTTAGACTCTGGGGTGTAGTGGTGCACCCAAGTTCTGGCTCGCGAAAGTGTCTTTTCCCCGAACTGTGCAGTCAATCTCTTCAAGATTTCGGCCGGTTTTACGCCTTCTGCGGCGAGATACTTAATTACGACACGTTGCGCAGTCGACGGGGGTACCTCTTCCTCCAACATCGTCACGGTGGACACCGAGACGATCGAGGTGGCGAGATCACGTGCTTCCCCTACTCCTGACTAACCTACCCAACAACAAAAAAGGCGGGAACGTTCTCCCACCACTACTGTGCCCGAAAGGCGAAAAGACTCGTTTATATTTGATTCACCCTCGAATAACATAACATGTTCCTGAACCAGCACCCCGTAAAATTGCATTGCTGTTAGCGGGTAATGCCGAAGGGCTTGCAAAAACACACCATAAACAAAAAGGTTCACATATGTACCTTAAGAACCTGAAAGTTCTTCTGATGATAAAGAAGAGCCTTCACTAAAGAGAAGCAAACTAGACATGGTTGTAGGGAGAATGATATAGATACAAAAATTCACCCATTTATTGGTATAGATAAACACCATAAACAAGAACAGAGAAATATAGAACGGAATATATATATTTTGGAATTCTTCACATATGTACCTTCAGAACCTGAAAGTTCTTCTGACGATAAAGAAGAGCCTTCACTAAAGAGATACAAACTAGACACACAGTTGTAGGGAGAATGATATACATTCAAAAATTCACCCATTTATTGCTATAGATAAACACCATAAACAAGAACAGAGAAATATAGAACGGAATATATATATTTTGGAATTCTTCACATATGTACCTTAAGAACCTGAAAGTTCTTCTGACGATAAAGAAGAGCCTTCACTAAAGAGAAGCAAACTAGACATGGTTGTAGGGAGAATGATATAGATACAAAAATTCACCCATTTATTGGTATAGATAAACACCATAAACAAGAACAGAGAAATATAGAACGGAATATATATATTTTGGAATTCTTCACATATGTACCTTCAGAACCTGAAAGTTCTTCTGATGATAAAGAAGAGCCTTTACTAAAGAGATACAAACTAGACACACAGTTGTAGGGAGAATGATATAGATACAAAAATTCACCCATTTATTGGTATAGATAAACACCATAAACAAGAACAGAGAAATATAGAACGGAATATATATATTTTGGAATTCTTCACATATGTACCTTCAGAACCTGAAAGTTCTTCTGACGATAAAGAAGAGCCTTCACTAAAGAGAAGCAAACTAGACACACAGTTGTAGGGAGAATGATATAGATACAAAAATTCACCCATTTATTGGTATAGATAAACACCATAAACAAGAACAGAGAAATATAGAACGGAATATATATATTTTGGAATTCTTCACATATGTACCTTCAGAACCTGAAAGTTCTTCTGACGATAAAGAAGAGCCTTCACTAAAGAGATACAAACTAGACACACAGTTGTAGGGAGAATGATATAGATTCAAAAATTCACCCATTTATTGCTATAGATAAACACCATAAACAAGAACAGAGAAATATAGAACGGAATATATATATTTTGGAATTCTTTACTTATGTACCTTAAGAACCTGAAAGTTCTTCTGACGATAAAGAAGAGCCTTCACTAAAGAGATACAAACTAGACACACAGTTGTAGGGAGAATGATATACATTCAAAAATTCACCCATTTATTGCTATAGATAAACACCATAAATAAGAACAGAGAAATATAGAACGGAATATATATATATATATATATATATATATATATATATATATATATATATATATATATATATATTTTGGAATTCTTTACTTATGTATCTTAAGAACCTGAATGTTCCTCTGAAGGTAAAGAAGATTACAGTATCGATAAACCGCACCTACAACAGACAGGGAAATGTAGATTGAAATACACCCACTATAATAGCTACTAAATATAGCCGAATTCAAGTCCAGGAATCTCATCTCACGATTTGCTTTTTACATGTTACTAAAAATGAAATTTTGTTAACAGTAAGAAAAAATATATATATATGCATTATCATAATCTCAAAACTTTTTAGGGAGGCCGTTAAAAAAAAATTGACTGGCCATCTGTTACAAATTCTATTGATGTAAACGAAAAAGCTTATAATGTTAATAAAATTGTTACCAATATTTTCATTAATCAGGCTCTCTTAAAAAATGGGAAGAAATGCGGGAGAAAACCCGCAACTTGGATGATCAACAATGAAATCAAAATATTCATGAACTCTAAGAAATAATGTTCACAAAGCTTACAGGGATAAGGCAAAGGAAGTGAAGGGTCCAGGAGAAAAACATGCTAAGTCAAATTTCCATGTTTTTCGGTTTCCAGTATAGTCAAATTCAAAAGAAATCTTTATGATAGTGTTTCGAGAAAGGGGAATAACATGTTAAATCAGAAAATATGCCATAATTATTGGACTATGAGTTTCAAAAGAAGAAAAGGTTTTATCATTAACAATGTCAAATGTGAATCAGTGAAATCAAGAAGACCATGAAATGAAGGTGCCAGACCTCGTTCAAATACAAAACAATATTTTTTTAAGAAAAATAGTGAAAATATGCGTGTTGGCCAAAACGTTTTTTTTTGTAAAACTCTCAGTATATCAAATGTTCCCATTTTACCAGCTTTTAAGAACATTGATGAACTTGGGCGATTTAAAGGTGAGGACATGCGTGGAAAATGTGCCCCATCAAATAGAACTCCAGCTGATGAAGTAGCTAAGGTGAAAGAACACATTTTGAGCTTCCCCACAGTGGAAAGAAACTACTCGAGAAAATCAACAAAAAGGAAGTATCTTAATACTAAACTTAGCATAATAAAAATGCACCAATTATTTGAGGAGGAATGTAGAAACAATAATGAACCGTCGGTTAGTTTGATAACCTACAGAAGAATTTTTTGTAAGGAATTCAAAATTTTGTTTTTTAAGCCTAAAAAAAAATCAGTGTGTAATTTGTACGACATACAAGAATTCTTCAACTTCTGATAAAATTAAATTAGAAGAAAAATATTATAGCCACTTACAACAAGAGGAGTACAGCAAGTATCTGTATTAGGGTCACTACTGTTCTCAATCTGCATTAATGATATAACATCCTATTTCTACATGGTAACATATGATAAGGAAGTAGTTCCTCAAAAGAGAAACAAACAAGACATAGGGTTGTAGAGAGAATGATGTACAACAAAAATTCACTCAGTTATCGGCAAAAAAAAACAAGAGCAGAGAAATGTAGAACGGAATATATTTAATTTGGAATTCTTCACATATGTATCTAAGAACATGAGAAAGTTCTTCTAAAGATAAAGAAGAACCTCTAGAAAAAACAAACAAATGATATAGATATGAAAACATAACTATATTACAGTATAGGTAAAGCCCACCTACTAGAACAGAGAAATGTAGGTCGAAATACATCTATTTCTTTCTCCCCCCCTCCCTCACTCACACTATTTGTTTAATTTTGCAATTTCCCAGTCATGTCAAGAGATCGCTTCATCGGTAATAATAATGCTGGTTTTATGGGTTGTTGGCATTTTAATAAAAATTTGGCCTCCAGTATAGATGTCCTCCACAAAAATCCTATTTTAGATTGTTTTAATAACAGAATGACTACAATCTATTATCCAGCAAAAAATTTGTCTTTGGGCGAGTCTATGCTGCAATGGAAAGGGAGATTAATTTTGCGGCAATACATTCAAAATAAACGGCACAAATTTGGGATGAAGCTGTACGTCCTTGACGAACACCAAACGGACTAGTGGAGAGGCTGCCATGTTTATGATCAGGAAGTCGGAGGCATCGCCCACACCGCAAAAGTTGTTCACAAGCTACTAAAAGGCAAAAAAGGAGTTGAACATAGCATTTATATGGAGCATTTCTACAACGGTGTACCTTTGGCCAATACCTTATGTTCACGGAAGAATCAACTCCGCGAAGAGTGAAGTAGGCACAAGACCTCCATGACGTCATCCACCGCCACTCATCCTTGCCCTGGACTGGGACCTCGCTGCTAGCGCATCCAGCCACGAGGGGGACCGGCAGGAAAGGGCAAGAAGAAGACGAGAAGATGGGAGCCTAGTGCGGCTAGTGAAAGAAGCCATTATCATCGAAGTGAAAAACCCCCTCAAAATGCAGGAGTAGGCCTAAAAGGGCCCGTCGGGCGATGAAGCGGGGAGGAAACAAGGAGGGGAAGAAACCACGACAATAAAATAGAGAGTACTCACATCTATCTCAAAATTCAACGCACTTCGAAGCCAACAGGCGTAAACCCCATAATGGGCCCCACCACAGCAATCATCTCCACCACGAGTTCAAACCAACCCACAGCAGCTCACCAATCGAACATCATTAGACATTAAAAGATTTCCTTATCATTTGTTCTTATTATCGACCACAAACATGGTCCATGTAATTATATCTATTGTACACATCCATGCCTTATAATTTGCACCACCATACCCCTCTCACCATACAGTCCACTCTCTCAAACTCAAAAAAGGGGCGAAGGGGCATCTCCCTGTATATCCTTTAATGGGAAGCCTCTTCAATCCCCAAACACCATACTTGGTGAAAATGCTTAATGTGTTATGAAGTTATAATAAAAAAATTGAAGAAAGGAGAAACAATTTGCCGCTTCAACAAAAAGGATGTATGTGTGTGTGCAAATGGAAGGACAAGAAAGATGTTCTTGCCATTTCAAGTAAAATTGGAGGGGAAATGGTGGACAAAATTAATAAAAGAAGGAAAATAATGAAAAAACCTCTCATGATTTCGGAATATAATAAGTACATGAAAGGGGTGGATAGATTAGCCAGGACCAGATGTCATATTACCCAAAAACCCACAAAACAACCAGGTGGCATTAAAAACTAGGTATTCACATATTTCAAATTATGATGGTGAATTCCTATCTGATTTTTAACAATTATTCTAGCAGGGGAAAAAAAGATCTACATGATTATGAATTATCTAACTTGGAGTACATTTTCCCTAAACTTCAGCTACAACGCTTGAGAGCGGATAAAGTCCATTTGCCAGCACTTGCACCCGGATCTGAAAAGGGTATAAACCAAGAGGAAAAAATGTGGAGTTTGCTATGAGACAAAGTCAAAGAGTAGACTCCTTTTAATTGTAAATATGGTATTTTATTTTAGTTTACTATTGGTAATGATTTAATTAAAAGCAGTTAGTGAAAATACGACGCATCTACTTACTTTCTATGAAAAAAAACTTGGTGTGCACACAGAAAATCAATGGTTGAGCTCTTTAGATTCATAAATGTAATACTATCTTCAGTTACCAATTTGTTACAGTCCCTCAGTGCCTATTACAATTTTAAGAGTATTGTGAAACTTTAAGTATATAAAATTATTTTCGACGAGATTGGTTTTATAACAAAATATACTTAAATGTTAATAAATAATTTAATACTGAAAACCAATGTAGAGTTGTATCCTAATTATTTCCTACCAATTGCACTGGGATTCCAATATTGTTATTTAATATAATTATATTTATGGTGTTCAATTATTTTATATATCGCTGCTCCGGAAGTATAATGACGCAACTGTAAAATTTTGGGAAATTGACATTTTTGTATTGGCTGGTTCAAAAATGCATTTACTAGATGTTTGTAAATCGACATAATTGTACTTACAAAATTCGCCACGAGAGGGAAGATCAGTCGTTATAACCTGCATGCATATTTACCTTCCCCTCCGGTAGAATAACGACGCATGTCGTCGCATGTTCATTAGTGGTCTACAAGTGAAAGTGAACCGGAACGATATCGACTCAACTGGTGAGAGTGAAACATATTTTCAGCATTACAACGACGTAAGTGTACTTTGTGTCATTTTACTCTGATAAATATTTATTTTATTTGACGTAACTGTACTTTCCGTCAATGTCGTAGTAAATATTGAAACAATAATACGACCTAAATGCCCTTTATGTCATTATCGTACCCAGACGTTGATTTAAATTGTTTAACATTACAAATTGATTTGACCATTTTAAATTTTTCAGGCGAAATTTATCCGTGATGAGCGATCGTACAAAAAAAATAATGCGACTTGTTTATGAAAACATGAGTAAACAAATGGACGTATCAGATAGAGGTCCAACTACATCTCATGGGACTACACCAAATGAGGTACATTTTTATCAGTTACTTAATGTTTTACTTAATATTTAATTTTAATAATCAATAATCACATGGGCTAAGTCCTTATGCTGGTAAGAGAATCATTTGTTTATTTTAGTAGTGTTAATCTATTTTTTTAGAAGATAACTCCGCTGGATTAACCATAAAATAAACAATTTGAGTTTCTTTATAGGATGGAACAATCCCCACAAATATCATTATGTGTATAAAAATAACAACCTGGTAAAGAATATAAAGTACATAATTTTGTTTATATTCGTAGCCTGGAATGGAGGATGATGACCGGACCAAGGAAGGGGCCCAATCTTCTATGCGGCCAAGGTATGTCATCCATAGCTCAACCCCTACGAAATTAGCCTTACGAAAACTTGAGCCCTGTAAGCGATCTGAAAGTCCTATCAGTTCAGACGATGAAAAATTATTTTCATCGGGTTCCAGTGACCTGTATGAACCAAGCGATGAATCATCAAGCGATAAGTCGTCAAGCGAAGATTCCTCAGAAAACATCACGTCCTCGGCTTCACTGCCTTTTAATAAAGACATTACAGGCTCAACCGAAGAAAATGGATCAGAAGATCCTCAACCTAAAAAAGGAAAAAAAAGGACCAGAAATGAAAATAATTGGAAGCAGAATGTTGCTAAAAGATTAAGAAACTCAGGGAACAGTTACAAATCCAGAAGTAACAAAACTGTCGAGGCCCGGAAGATGAGAATACCCTGTTCCGATAAATGCGTTTTGTCTTGTACAAAAAACTTCCCCAATGAAAAGAGAGTTAAGCTGTTTAAAGAATACTGGGCTTTGGGATCGTTGCAACGTCAACGTGATTTTTTGTATTCGTGCATTGAAAAACTTGAATTGAATTACCGTCGCATATCATCCAGTCGACCAAGGAGGCCGAATTGCTGTTTTTATTTAACGATTGACAAAAAAATCAGGGTGTGCAAAACATTCTTTATAAACACTCTTGGGATCAGTGAAAGGGCAGTCCGCACTGTTATCGATGGAAAATTTTCAGGGAACGGATTCGCGCCATCAGATAATCGTGGAAAACATAATCGACATAAGAAGATTGATGAAGAAATTTTAAATTCCGTAAGGCATCACATAAATAAAATACCCCGAATAGAGAGTCACTATGTGAGGAGAGACACATCACGGGAGTTTATAGATGGTGCATTAACAATTGCTGACATTCATAGACATTATTGCTCAGAACGCTCTATGATGAATAAGCCTGCTGCGAGCTATGAAGCATTTGCAAAAATTTTTAATACCGAATTTAATATTGGGTTTTTTATACCCAAAAAGGATCAGTGTGATCGTTGTGAAAGTTACAGAAATGCACTAGACAAATCCGGGCTTGAAGAAGATTTCAAAAAACACCAAACAGAAAAAGAACTTAGCAGAATAGAAAAGTCTTTGGATAAAGAAAAGGCAGAAAAGTCCGATATACACCTTGCGGTTTACGATTTGCAAGCTGTGCTACCTGTGCCGATGGGGCAAACATCAACATTTTACTACAAATCCCGACTAAACTGCTTTAACTTCACAGTAAGTTTTATCAACCACTATTAATAATTATCAAATAAAGCAACTAACTGTTTTTTTTCTTCAGGTAACCGAAATTTTGACATCCAAAACTAATTGCTATTTTTGGCATGAGGGATTGGGTAACCGAGGAGTTAATGAAATCGCCACTGGAGTATACCTGTACATTGAAGAGCTGTCAAGAAGCAGACCAGGGAGTGACATAGTATTTTATTCCGATAATTGCGGGGGGCAACAGAAAAACAAGTGAGTAGAAAACAGAAGGGGATTAGGTTTTTGAGTAAGGAAGGATTGCTACTAATTTTCTTATTTCATTTGCAGGTACATGATGGCAATGTACTTGTTTGCTGTTGGATATCTGGATGTCCATTCCATAACCCATAAATACCTCATTCGAGGTCACACTCAGAATGAGGGTGATGCAGTGCACAGCGTCATTGAGAGAGGCTTAAAAAGGACCAAAAGATCAGGACCTATTTATGTTCCCGACCAATATGTTTCCGTTATTAGAAATGCCAAAAAGAAGGGCGAGCCCTTAAAAGTTAAAGAATTGGGTTATACAGATTTTTTTGAATTCAAGTCACTTTACGATAAGATGGCGATAAATTTTACAAAAGATACAGAGGGAAACCTTTTTAAGGTGTCCGAAATAAAACAAATTAGATTCCAAAAAGGGTGTGATTTTTTTCAATATAAAAATAGTTTTAAGGAAGTAGAGTGGAAAGAGGTTCAATTTAAAAAAAGAACAACAAGTGCTAAAGAAAGCCTTTCTCTAACACCTGCGTACAGCCGGAAGATTCCTCTTCCGGCAAATAAGTTAAAAGACTTAATGAGTTTAATGAACAGTAATATGATTCCCTCCTTCTACAAACCCTTTTATGACAGTCTTAAATAATTAGAAGTAAAAAAAAACAAACAAAAATAGTACAATTTTTATTATTGTTTAATTCGTAATTGTTTAAGAATTTTTGTATCAGTTTTTACACAATTTTTCTAAAAATTTCCATCATTTTTTGTTAAATCGATTTCATACTACTTATTTCAATAATAAATTGTTGTTCAAATAATAAAATTGTGTTCAAATAAACTTTTTGATTACGTTTTCTTAATACTTTTACTTGTTTTCCTTATTCCTATAATGACAGAAGTGTAAAATATGTGAATTATTTTCAGAAAAACAATGACATATTTACATGGTACTGGATGCTGTGAATCTGGTATTTATTATTTTATAAATTGAAATAGCTTAAAAGTTGATATAATAACCCACAATGTCTATAAACTACTCTCATAGAAGAATTAAACCGAATCTATTGGTCATTCTATTAAGACAAATTGGAATTATTTTTCTTTTGCTTGTCCTGTAAAATTTCAGTTTTTGCAGTTGTGTCATTATACTTCCGGAACGGCGATATATATATATATATATATATATATATATATATATATATATATATATATATATATATAAAATACCCAAGTAGGGCCAAATTTCTATTTAATATTTGGCTACCTACACATGTTATAAAATAATTATATTCATTATACCACCACAATTGGATTCCCAAAGTGGACAAAAATAATATAAATATATGGTTTTGAATGGACCTCATTTTCATTTTGGGTAGGATTGTTGGACATTTGAAGAAATGCCTCTGTAGTTGTGTCACGAGTACAACCTCAATAGCTTAAAGGGAGAACTACTTAAATGTGCTCACCTACAGAATCTGTTTTCAAAAAAAAAACAAAAACGATCAATACAAAGTTTAAGAGAAAGTGTATCTTCTGAATATTCATTTTGTGAATAAGGCGCACACATTTGGCAAAGAACGCATGACTCCGTTAGTCAAATGGTCAGATCCTAATCCCTAATTAGTTTCAATGCTAATGGATCTCGCATTTCAAAGCCAATAATTTGAATTTATTGTTGGTGCAAAATAAAAACCTTGCTCAGTTTTATACAATACCACACCTCATCCCCTTTGAATGCCTAAAATTAAAAGGATTAAAGACATACTCATCACAGACCCAAAGTCATTGAAAAGTTTGGCTGGCTGGAATAGATGTTCTCAAACAAATAGAGCAGAAATGTACAATAAAAATATTGAAAATAAGACAAGTTATATAGATTTTGTTGATTTCAGTATTGTCAATCAACAAAAACAGTTACGTTTTTAAAAATGTTTTTTGTAGGTGCTAAACTCTGAATTTCTATCTGATATTAGTATTTTTTCACGATATTGTTATTGTTGTTAAAAATATGTTTTAATTATTGCATATAAAAAGAATTTTCATGGGTTTGGCAGAAACTTAAGTATCAAGTAAAGAGCAGTTTATAAAATGTGGATCACTTAAAATTACAGAATGATGTCATAAACAATTACACAATGGTTGGCAGTGGACTGTCCACTATCAAAATTACTGACCAAAATCAGAGTATGAATTTGTTATGGGTAGGACTGTACCTGTATTCTTTCATAAATAATTCAGTACACTACCCTGTTATTGAAATAATTAAAGTAAATTCTAGCATTAAATGTAAAATATGAAACCTTTTTTTAACAAAAGGAGAGCAATGAAGTCTGAATTCTTCGAGTTGTTTTTCACGGACGATAAGATATAGTATCCAGCCAAGAATGCACTGCGAACGGAAGAAAGGAAACCCTCACGACAGCTGAAATTTCCTATTTAGTGTTGTAGAACTTGTTTACGTTAATCTCCAATCCCTCCTTCATAGATAACCTTAAAAATAAAAAAAAATAATAATAATATTCTGGGTGTTGGAAGAGGGATGTTAAATGTGAAAGGGTAATTAATTTGGTAATGAATATTACCTTTTCACTGGGGGGTTATGCAAATGCTGGTTTCATTAGGGTGGACTGTATAAATGATCAGATGTAAGAAATCCTCACACCAGCTGAAGTTTCCTATTTAGAGTTGCAGAACTTGTATACGTTAATCTCCAATCCCTCCTTCATAGATAACCTTAAAAGTAAAAAAAAAATAATACTCATGATGCCAAAAGTGGGATGTTAAATATGAAGGAGTAATTCATTTGGTAATGAATATTACACATTTAACAATGGGGACTTATGCAAATGCTGGATTTATGAGGGTGGACTGTATAAATATGGTAAAATAAATAAGTATATTGAAAATGATACTTAACAATTAATACACTAATTAAAATTACTATCTCGAATGTTGACTGCTGATGTTGAACATGTGTTAGCTTATCTGGCTGGCCACGAGCTGGTTGTTTTTTCCTTTTTCTCCTCATTTCTTCCATCTATGTTTTCTCTCTCCATCCATGTCTTCTCCCCTACTACCTGCCTTGGCTTGAATACTGTTTAATTACCTATATTGGTGGACAATGTTAACACCATAAAAAATACTCCTGTTTTGAATGGAGTGGGTACACTGTGAAAAATGTAGACTGGCTGCTGCTGGTTCACAGGACTGGCACAGATGACAGCACCATGTGGGGGTGGAGAATTGAGATGGAACATAGGAGTTAACGAATATGGGGATGAAGAAAAAGCCTACCCACGCTGAAGAGTATGAGAAGGCCATTTCTTCAATCCCCTAAAAAAAATATCCCAATATAGAAGAAGCTATTACAATCTCATGTGCAGGCTATTAATCCCCTCCCCCCCGTGTTCTCACTCTCTCGCCCTCCCCTCTCTCCTCTTCTTTTGCTCTCAATCTCCTGCTCCTTCTCTCTCTCTTTTTTCCCCCCTCCACTCCCCAATGGCTAAACATTTATAAAACTTGTCATCCTTTAATAAATTTGCATGTCAATTACAAAAATGTACACATGACTCATATTTTGAGTGGTATTAAGATTGTTAACAAAATTAATTTATTGTGGTATTAAAATTGTTAGACAAAATTAATTATTGTGTTATTCAGATTGATAATACTTATTCTGAGTTGGTATTCTGGCAGTTTTTTTTTTTTTTTCTTTTTTTTCTTTTTCCACTATAATAATTTAATAACACGGCAAAGCGCTTTCGATGCTGTGCATCATCGTCAGTGCCCTGTTGACACCCACAATACTAGTTACAATTTAATATAAAATTTTATAGTAAATTGTAACTATTATTGTGTGTGTCAACAGGGCACTGACGATGATGCACAGCATCGAAAGCGCTTTGCCGAGTTATTAAATTATTATAGTGATAATACTTACTATGTACCCATAGAATTTTATAAAAAAATGTATTATATAAGTATAAAAGTTCAATATATTATTGAATATGTAAAGAAATTAATTGGCATAATATTAGAAAATTGTTTATAACTACAACATTATATTACATTAGAATTTAATGGCAATAAACACATTTCATTTAGCCAATCTTGAAGCGTTTGGCATGCATCTTCATTCAGCAATGACTAATTCTTCTTCTCACAATTACTTTTAAATCGAGCAAACTACAAAGAATTTTAGGATAAGAATATCATTGACAATGAACACTGATCAAAATTAAAGAAATATCAGTTTTGCGATAATCGAAGTCTTCGGCTATTGACCATGTGCTCATATGTCTGGCCGACGTATTGCTAGACATCTAGTACCCTCAGGGCTATCTTTGAGACTGAAGAGTTCCTATTCAAATCTTCTTTGTTAGTATATTTCTTTTATTCAACTTTGGAAGCCTATTATTCCGAATAGAAAGAACTCTTCAATTTCTGAGAGAGCCCTGAGCTTGCTAGAAGTATGTCTTGCAAATCATAGGCCAGAAACATGAACACGCAAAAGACTTGGATTCTAGTATTGACAAGGACCATGGAGGTCTATGAGTTATTGAAATATCAATTTATTCTTAACACGAGAGGCTCCTTCAAAATTATAAAAATGGTGACAACTTCTGTCAAACCATTTCAAAGTTACAAGACATTCAAGTACTTAGGATTAAAAACTGTTTTCAATGATTTAAAAACTATTGAGATGATTTCTGCTCAGAGATTTTCTAAGTCCGTGCTAAATCCCCTCGCAAGCCTTTGAGTTTTGTACGAACCTCAAAATGTACCCCACTTTACTCAAGAACAACATTTTATAACCACAATTCAAAATCGATAAACTATACACATTGCTCTCAAAGTGTTCAGCTTATAGACAAGTGACATGAATATTATTAAAATATAATAAATTTAGCTATAATAATGACAGTCCGCGGGGACATACCACAAAATTGGATAAAATTGTCAATTTTAGGGGAAAAAACTCTACTTTTAAAAATTTATGTGAAATCCTAAATCAGCTTTTCACTGGAAAGGCACAAAATATAAATTCTAAGGCCATTAATAAATGTAAAATATAATGTAATATTAAATTAATTTTAAACAATTGACAAGAAAAATCTGTCTGCTTATATCTCACACAGTAAAATTTCAATGAAAACAATATTAAGTAATTAAGCTTCGAATAAAGTGGTTCATGATATTAAATATTGTATGATAAGAAAAGAGTGAGGGATTTACTAAGGCTGAAAACTTAAAATGCGAATAGCTCGGTTAATATTCAAAATAGATCAAATGAATACAATATTTATAGGTAATTAAATTTGCAATAAGAACTGTTACAATAATTCGATCTAACATATAAGAGGCACTTAGAATTTCGAAAATCCCCCCCCCCTCCCATAGCCCAATTTCAGCCATAAATGAACCTGATCTTTAGTTTTACATAAAAAGTTTAAATATTGATTTTGATAACGACCACATAAATATTGCAACCACAAGAACAAATATATAGATATGAACGGACCTCATTTTCGTCATCAGGATAGAATCAATGTACATTTGAAGAACTTTTTTGCAAGTCAGCCTACCTAAATAGCTGATTTTTCGTTTGAGAAATCTGTTAAAAAGGTACCAAACCCAACCTGTATTATAAAAAATAATAATAACCACTAATCAGTATTCTAAAAGAAATTAATCGACTATTGAGATCGAGCAATATTACCTACGCCATATTTGATGACCAAACAATCCTCCTGTAATGCAAAGCAATATTGTGTTTAGTTTTTCCATCATCAATGTTTTGTCGGACACAGCCTCCTAAAATAGGAATGGGCAGACATATGAGCAGCAAGCTATACAATCACACTGAGATCAGAAAGCAAGCTCCCCAATCCCTCTTAAAGTGCTGAGAGATAGGGAGTACACACTTTTCTTAGTCATTTTGCCCTCATTTCTTAATATACTACCCTCAGGTATCTTGGACGACCTGAAATTCAATGGTTAATTATAGTTTAATTAGTTCACACAGAAAGCTATATTATAAATTAATTAAAATGAAAAGAAAATGAATTGACATATTAATAAAGTGGGTCACGCAGGGGCTGCCTAAACTATGCCGATTTCCCACATGAAGCTCTACAATAGAGAAATCCGCATACTGATAACACTTACCACCACCCTGAGTAAATACAAAAGGTAATGAGAAATCTTTCAGTTAATTTTAATAAGCACCCAACAGAAATGGCTTCTGAATTGTTAAAAAAACAGGTCTGCCAACCACTCACAATTACTTAAACATATCTGAATATAACATATTAACTTTATTGCAAACTATTTACTATATCTAGTACTGTATTTTACAACATACTGAATAATTGCATACATCTCACAAAGTAGAAGCTTACACCAGTCTCTAAACGGCTTTCACAGATCGGAACAGTTGCAGAAATGGCCGAACTAAGTTTCTGTAAGCCGAATCTCACAATCAAAACCGACAAGAGCTGAACAGAACATCTCCGTTATCCGCAATAAAAATGCAAATATCTCGGTTAATAGTCAAGATAGAGAATAAATGTATTAACAAAATTTATAGTAAATTTAATTTGCAATAAGATTGGTTCTGTACACCTTTTCGATCCGACGTATAGTAACTGAAATATTCCGAATTTTCGAATATTTCCCCTAAGGGAAATCTGCTAAAACAGTTCCATATAATGTACTGAAATTTGTTGTTTTTCTTGCTCTACATGGAAGTCCTCTACTTACGAAAGCCCATCAAGATAAAAGACAGCTAGCTTAAAACTTTACCTAAAATGTAAATACGTAAATAAGAATGACCAATAAGTTTTACAAGATCTACGTAATATATTCACAAACACCACTTTATTTTCATATTAACACAACACAATAATTCATTCTTTACATGGTCATACAATACAACAATTCATTTTCTTGTTTTTCTTTTTATCGTATGCTAAATACATTGTATTGATATAACAAAATCTAATAAGTTCCTCTAATCTAATTAAATTAATTTGGAAAAAGTTAATAATTTAAGTAGAATGAAAATTAGTAGATCTTGTAATACTTATGGGACATTCTAAAACAGACCACATTTGAGTTAAAAGATTAAGGGAAATTGACTGGATTTCATAAGTACAGGGCTTCTACATAGGGCAAAAGAAATAAATTTTATTAAAATATATAGAAAAGTTTTTCAACAAGTTAATTTGAATTTTATAAAAAAAAAAAAAAGTCCATTTGAAAATGGTGAGACGAGATGAACAGTGTGTCATTCCAGCATTTTGGAAATCTGCTTAGTTTACGAAGCCCCTGTGAAATTTATACTTTCTCATTTTCTAATAATCTATAAAGAATGAATAAAAGTTGATAACATAAATTATAGGGCTCAGATTAAAGCATTGCCTTTAATCTCACATGGTAAACCTAAAAGGGCGAGTTTATTCCTGCATGGGCAATAGGAATTTATTTAGTGACAAACTCATTAAATAAAATCCTTAGTCCCACCCTGGCTAGAAAAGGATGGTAAACTATAGATAACCCATCCCAATTAGCTATAGTAGCAAAACGTGGACGTTAAAAAATAATAATAACATAAATTAGGATTAATATTTATCTTATAACAAATTGTTTTAACCAGCCAAACCTGGATTCATTAATTACTCAATTTTCAAAGGTGGGCATTCATTTAAGAGCTTTAATTACGTTAAGAGTTGTTTCTCTAGGGGCCATGAAATAAATATCTGTGGTATTGCTAAACAATCCTCAGTCTAGTTCCCATGTGTTAATATGATCTAATTATTTATTTTGTTACCAGAGTAGCTCACATAAATAAATGTAACTTCACTTTTGTATAATATATTCAGAATAAAAAAAACATTTCTATCCCACATTAATAACTATTTCATACAATTGATGGCGTCCGTATTATTTCACTAAAAGATTAATCAAATCGACTTAATTACTTCAATAGTTGAAAAAAAAATGACATACCTTATTTCATACATAGTCAACATGTTAAATAATAAACGCAGGGTTCTGTAGTTTGTGGAGTTCAGTAAGTAGACTTCATACTTATAAGAAGCCATGATGAATAAAAGGGACGCTTGGCCTTAGAGTACAGTCACACCGCTAGCTTATTTGTACTTGTAAGTGCCAGCAAGTTTCTATTTCAGAGGCTCGAATTCAAATGCCAGTTTATGCCCACAAACGCAGGAAACGTATCATTACATGTCCAAACAGGATTATTCATTACTACAGAAATAATCCCGAGCTGAGAACATCCAAAAGTAACGCCCAGTGACAAAAAAACGCGGGAAGCACAAGAACAGCTTAAATATTTAAGTTCGTACCTCTTTGCTCTTTATCGCGATTCAAATATACTACGTCATTGTTCCCTTAGAAAAAACTACAGCTATGTCCCGTTATTCCGAACAAATCAAAATATTATGTAAGGATGAAAAATGGTAAAATATTAAAACAAAGTTCATGAAAATAACAGCTTAGTCTTGAGCATCAAGATTAGAAAACACCACATCAGGTTGTTTTTAGTAAATATCGTCTAATTAATAATTATTAATACAAATTAATAAAAATACTTAAATAGGCAATTTTGATTTTTTTTTTTTAAAAAAAAAGACATTAAAATCTCAAAGTAAAAAAAAAAAAAATCTGTCACAGGGGCTGCATTAAATAAGCAGATGTCCCACAGTGTGCGTTACGTATTTGTATTAATCTCAAAATGTAAAAGTTCAATGAAAGCAATATTTGGTATTTAGGACTCAAATGGAGGGCTTCATAACATAATAGCATATTGTTAATATGAGATGAGTAGAAGTGGGGGTTTACTCAGGGCTGAAAACTAATAACTGCAAATATCTCGTTTAATAATCAATATAATGAAAAAATGTACATAGCAACAATTATAGAACATTACATTTGCAATAAGATTGGTTCTATATACTTTTTCGATCCGACGTATAAGAAAGAAGAGATTAATAATTTTCGAAATAATCTTCAGAATTTACGACTTGATCTTTCATATATATGAGACGATTATATATCAAGTTTGGTGACGATAAGACAAAAATTGTGACCACTAGAGCAACAGACAAATATAAGTTTTGAACGGACCTCATTTTCTTCATCTCCTAGGTAGGATTGATGGACATTTGAAGAAAAATGTCGAAAATGCGTCATGAGTACGACCTCAATAGCTGATTTCCGTTAAGGGAAATCTGATAATAAATTCTCTGGTCACCGGACATCTTGGTTCATTATAATTCAAATTTTCCACTCTGTGATCTCAGATGCCAGCGACAAAGGTCTTTGAGCAGTTGGAAGCCAAAAGCTCCAACATGGCTCCAAAATCAATTTAGGTTAAAATCTCTCTTCTGAGAACTCAGAATAAGTTCCTTTAATTCAAAACTTTTTGTAACAAAACAATATGATGAGCTCTCTTCAATAATAAATTGAAATTATATTAAATGCTACTGGTAACAACAACACTTGGTTCGAATATTGCTACATGAATCCCTCTTAGGAAAATCAGCTATTGAGGTACTACTCATGATGCGATTACTCCATGCTAATTGTTATCCACAAATCATTATTAATGAGTGTGAAAGGGAAGTTAGAATTCAGAAAGGTGTAAGGAAAGGATGCCCTCGTCACCATATCTGTTCATTGTAGAGGCAATAATAAAAATGAAAGAAAAACCAGAGGTATACAGATTATTGGTAAACCATTCATTGCATCAATTTGCAAATGATATTGGCCTGACGGCTAAACCTGAAGCAGTGATGAATAGAATGCTGCAAGTCCTAATGTGCACACCCTAGATCATTTTAAACTCAAGATAAATGCACATAAAACAAAAGTTTTGTTAGTAAAGAGGAAACAAAGCCAAGGAAATATAAATATTAGAATTAGTTTGAAACATTATATGAAAAAGTGGAGGAGTTTTGTTAGCAAGAGAGCTTCATCACTGAAGTTGATAGGATTAAGAGTGCTACCTGTTCTTCAAGTGGATTTCAGCCTCCACTGGCACAAGACCGCTCAATACGAGGGACTTGATGGGAAGCTATTAATGAAATTTATCTTTAGTTTTATATAAAATGTTGAAATATCGAATGATAAAACAAAAACTGTGACCACTAGAGCGGTAATAGACAAGTATACTTTTGAATGGACCTCATTTTCACCACCTCCTAAGTAGCATCATGGACGTTTGAGGAAATTTATTCGAAATCCTATCATGATTACAACCTCAATAGCTGATTTCCCTTAAGGGATATAATAAAATGATCACGCTAATAATAGTTATTTATTATACAAGTGACGGAAGTAGATCATTTTACAACTCGAGTGAAACGTTTCACGTGAGTTGTAAATTCTACTTTCGTCACGAGTGTAATATTACATTTTTTCTGTAATCGTGTAATACATGATCAGATCTAACCAGAATATGACCAAAATTAGGATGTTGTGAAGATTATGGTATGTTGTTGGTAGGTTATAAGCATGGTTGTGAAAGGTTATAAGCATAGTTATAAAACAACTAGTGATGATTGTGAAGTAGTGCAGTTATAAACAAGGAAGTCAATTATTATTATATTTAAATTTTAAAATATATTAATTATTTCCATCAATAATTCATTCACATTTCAATTTATTTTGTTAAAATAAATTCTTACAATGTTAAGAAACATTTAAAAGCATTTAATTTCCAACTTCAAATTATTTTTTAATTTATACTTATTACTAATTAAGAAGGCAATTCACTTTCTTCACTCTATTGCAAAATGTTTCACTTTCTTCACTCATTTCAGTTTAGTAATGTTACCATTATTCAACGATTACAGAAAAAATTATTAAATGGTAATGAGTATTTGTTACCTGATATTCAAAAACTTACTGCACATTCCCTAATTAGGAAATAAAATGTCTTCTTGTAGAGCCCATCTGAATGGCGTGAATTCTTAATATTAACGCTTATTACGATAAATAGGGAACAAATAAAATTCAAATGAAATGTATACATATTTATTTCTTTGCACAAACATGTCATAATATTGTATTTATGTAAATGTGATAGAGCCTAAGTACACAATAGACATAGGTATTTGTTCACCGTCCACGTTTTGACTTTGTACAATTTCAGATTGTTTCATAAAATTCTGTTTTTTAGAAATCTAAAAGTGAAGATAAAAAGAATAATATCTTAAGAAATTGAGAATATTCTTATTTATGAAAGTATGTAGTTGTACTTTTATTGGATCGATTAAAAAGAGTGCCGTAAGCTACTTATCTGCGTCTATATTTCTTTTATTATGATTTTTGGTTGATATCTAATAACATATCTAAGGGTCCCACCAGTGATAATTTACAATAATAAATATTTCATAACAAAATTGTTTTTGGTTGGAAATATTTGTTTTAAACAATGAATATTTAAAAATACAATAGTCGTATGGTTTAATGAAAAGTTATTTTTAAATGGTAAACTAAAATTGTGCTCCTAGCTTACTTCTAAGTATTGACAATAGTAAGAAGTTGTTTCTCTGGACCAAAAGTGTTAACACAAATGAAAAAGAAAAACAAAAACGTGATATAACATCTTTTTAAACACCGTTGGTCCACAATTATTGAGCCTTCCTAAGATCCTCGGACGATCTAGCTAAAAACATGGTAACAAATAAAATAGTTGGCACGAATTAAATACATTTCTACACAATGACGAAAGTCATTTTACATGGAAGTCCCTTTTGGAGAGATTTGAGGAAACTTTTTTATGGCCATTGTCGGTCATTTATTTTGAGGCGAAAAATAAAATATTTACGCTTTTAATTTTAAAATGTCAAAAGAGTGTTCTTTAGTGCTTCCCTTCCCTTTTTGAAAATACATTGAATTAAGAATAAGATATTTTAAAAAGAAAGAAGAAATCTAGGTATTTTTATTTACTGATTTTACCAACAAATTTTGAAATTATAATAATGTTGTGAATTACAAAATGTTATACATACTAATTCAATATTGTGACATTTATGTTCATTTTTTACATTAATTTACTACCATCTATCTATTATTTATTCAGTTAAATTTGGTTTTGTGTTTAGATATTATGGGTATTTAAAATTTGAGTAATTTAGAAAAAAAAATTATAGGTACATTTGAGAGGTGGCATAAAATGGGCATTGAAATGTGAAGGGAAGTTAAGAAAATGGAAAATTTATGAAGTTAAAAATATAAAATTAATATCTTGTCCCCGAAAACTATTTGTAAAATGGAGATAATTATTTTTCAAAAATATGGGAGGGAGTACTAAAGAACAGCGTACAAATGCGGAAGGATTTACACAAGATGAATACATACGTACCCACGAAGGATTTATATATATATATCGGCTGTGTTTAACGGCTCACTAAGCTTTGGAAGAACTATCAGTTCTTAAAAATAATAAAATTATATTTCTTATTTACAAACAAATTCATTGGTTCAGATAAATTAATGCACTTTAGTACCACAACCATCAACCAATATGAATACAAAAAAAAATCGCACTTCTATAGGATAAAGTTTTGAAATAATTTTTTGAGCTTGCTTATTTACTTACAGTATTAATTATTTATAAAAATGTTTTTTTTTTTGAGACATCAAAAATAGAAATAAATTGAACATCTTGAAATTTGTATTCTGTTAACTTAATTTATTCAACAATCTTATAGATTTTCTTTCACAACACAAGAATATTGTATATTTACATTTGTAAATATTTATATTGTATATTTTTAGGACTTTTGTATATTTAAAAAATACATATTGCGAACAACACATCGCAAGATAATTTTTAGTTTATACTAAAAATAAGCAGAAATGAATTTAGTTGTGAAAGATGTGAAGTTCCTTTGCAATTGGTATTTTACCTTGTGATAAATGTATAGGCTGTCAAACGATAGTTCAACTATTTTTCTTTCTTTCTTTTTTATAAAAATATTATCTAAAAATTGAAATGAATAAAAAATTTTTTTAATATACAAGTGCATATTATTAGAACCTGTTTAACCCTTTTAGTGCCAACTATACACATCACAAGAGTCCTGTATTTCAAAATAACTTTATTAAGTTATAAATGATTCAAATTCATTGCATTGCAATTAAAAATAAATAAATAATATGTTTTAGAGCTTTTCGTTATATTTTTTGATGGTTGGTGCTGAATCACTCTAAATTTTAGGGTTAAGGTAGAAGCTGGACGCTGGATAGCTTGTCGGGAGCATAATCCTAATCTGTTTATGTTAGTTTTCAGATAGGTCACTTATCACATCAGCCAAGGTTGAAATCTTCCTTTTAGTGTTTTATGCCCATCTTAAAGATCAGTCTCAGCAGTCAGTGTTTGAAAACTATTGACTTTGTAATTCTCCTTACTCTCGAAATACATGAATACAATCAATTTTGAATTTTATTACTTTTAGTTTGGTTTATATTGGCATTTTTCCAAGGCCAAATAAATTCGTCAAATTCTGCCGGTTATTTTCGCACAGGCAGCCGTTTTTGCGCAGTACTAAAAGGGTTAATATTCAGATCAATGTGAATCTATTGTTTACGATCCATAGTAATTTATTCAATATTCGGTTTTTCTTTCTTAAAAAATAGCATTTGAGGCAGCTCTTATGTTTTTTTTGTTTTTTTTGTAAACAGTTCAAACATGTTTTTTTATATACATGAAATATTATATCTGTGGGTTACTAAAATGCATTATTTATTGTTAAAGCAATATCTTTGTACATTATATCCACAAATTTATATATAATAGATATACATATATATATTTCCTTAACAAAGTCATTAAATTTGTACTTACTAAAAACAAAAAAAAAAACAATAATCTGTTTTTGATTGAAAGATAACAACAGAAAAAATGTTTTCTCTTCTTTTTTTTGTATGATTTTTTTTTTTAAAAACCATTCGGGCTATCAAAATACAAGCCATTGTTTTCTTTATATTTGATTACGCTACTCATTAAAAGTTAGGCTAAGCTCTTGTCCGCTATTATTTATAGACTGCGTCAAAATGTTGAAAACAATTGAACAGCGGTTAAATACATGTATGTAGTAGTAATTACCTTTAATTAACTTCCTCATTGACATGAACAATAGACATAGCTAACAATTCTAATTGTGTTATAAGAAGTACAATTCTACATTTTTTTATGGATAAGGCACACCATATCAGGACAATTTATTCATTTTTCAATGTCTAGATTAAACCACTAAAATATATTCATAATAATTGTAATATTCAATATAAACACATTTAATATTAATAAAGATTTGCCCAACAAAAGTCAGACAATTGTTATACGTATGGTAAAACAAGAATTGACCAAACAAAATGCCTATATTTCCTCAACTTTTATGGCATATGTAAGATAAACTACATACTATATCTAATAAATATATATAATTTTTTAATATTTATATATAGATATATATATATATTTATATATGCATATATGATATATATATATAAGTGCCTGTGAAAATAAATATTTGAAGAAGCCAAAATTTGTTAAGATAATTTATATATATATATAATATTTATACATAAGAAAAAATATTTTTTTAATTTATTAATTTTAAAATTGTATTTTTTTTTCATTTTTTTTTCTTTTATAAACTTTGGCTTTTTTATAAATAATCCCACAGGCATATTTTTACTATAACCGCCTAGCTATTTGCAAACCACAACATTCATTTAATAATTATCACAATAAGGTATTGTTATAAACAATTAACTGTTTTAACTGGAGCTTTTTTTTTATTATTATTTATATATTTTCCCATCTTCAATTTTAAGTACAAAGCATGCAGAGAATGTGTCGGGAGGAATATAACAAGATTAAAGAGTAGAAACATTTGATTGGGGTCTCTTAGACAAAACAAAAAGAAAAAAGACAAAACGCATATCCTTATTTGCTTCTGCTTTATTTTAACTCATTTAAGAGTATATTTTAAATGAAATTGTTTGAAGGGGGAAAAAAAAGAAAAGATGAATACACCGAATGAGAGAGGAAAAGTTTCAGAAATATTGAATCTTGAATGAAAAATTGAAAACAGAAAGGTTGCTTTATTTGCTGATTTATTTATTTTTTAAAGTATTAAAATGTTTTTTTTTTTTTAGATATAGGAAATCATTTTTTTAATTTTTTTTTTTTAATTTTTGAGAAATACTTAGTAAAATATTGGTCCCTATTAAATTCTTATATGTTGACAAAGCAGCCAAATACAGAAGCATGTATACATTGGTGATATCTTGTTTGATTATCTCAGGTCAATTTAGGATATGTCAATGAATATTATTACATCCTCGTACGTACCAATAATATGTAATGAATCATATTTCTTAAACGTGGAATGTTCTCGAGTAAAAACTGAATAAAAAAAATTAATATTCTCTCTAACAATATAAATGGAAATGCAAATAATTTGGAAGCCCTGTTAAAAAAAATATATATATATGTATGAAACATTTCAAATGGCCACCGAATAACAAAATAATTTTTCTTTCTTGAAATATATACATAAAGAAAATAAGCCCAAAATTAATTGTACATGGTTAATTCTAAGTAGCTTGGAGAGGAGGGGTGGGGGGTAGAATAGGTTATGTTTAAACAATAATAACCAACTATCCGTAAGTTTGAAATAATTTAAAAAAGAATCTACAACTCTTTGGCTTGACAATTGGAATTTCAATGTGTTATATGTAATACTAAAACAAAGTGTTAATATATGATCCATAAATTTAATTGGATTGGTACTTTTCAGTGTGCTTTTATTTAGAGTAACGCTATTTATATCTATTACTCTGCAGTATCTCAAATGTATATTGTTTTGTGAATGGAGCCTTCAAGTTAAAAATATTTTTCTTTTCTGCAAAGTAGTAACATCAAACAAAGTTAATAATACAATAGAGAAATAATAAAGCTGAAATAAAACAGACAGAAAGCCAGGTAATACCAAACATTTTAGGGTGTTCCATTAAGGACTTTTGAAATGAATGCCATTACTGTAAGCTGGTAAAACTGTAGAGTTGGATGATCGTCATATGTTTGTCTCTGTTGTTAATGCCAAAGAGAAAATGGATCTCAAAATTATCAAGTGTTCAACTTATAAGAAGATAAATGGCAGACATTTCAAAAGTTGAGCTCTCCCTATATATACAAATTTTTCTGTTCTTTGCCTATTTTTTGTTGTCAATGAATCTTCTTAAAGGATGGATTAATAAACCAATAATATAATATAAATTGCTCTTTTATAACTAAGGATAGTCACATTTTAAACACAAAATCTAGAAATTCATTACTGGCCTAAGCGTCTGAATAAGAACCAGTTAATACATAAAACATCCAGAGGACAAAAATAAAATTTACTTTTATTCACTAATCTTCCATCTGTTTTATCTCAAAAATATATTGAAGCTTGATCACATTTCTAAGGAATTAAAATAAAATATTATAAATCCATCTGTTATTTTTGATAGCATGGAGTTCAGCTCAATGCACTCATCTGGGAAAATCGAATGCCTGAAAGTATGTTAGCCACAAACATGAATCTTATTTCAGAAGAAGCAAACTAACAAAAGTTTAATAAAAATGACAAAAACAAACAGATAAATTCAATATTTTAACAAGGAATAACATGAAAAGTAATCATTCAGTACGTACACCTCTTTTGACAATGATTATTCAAAACAACTAACTTAACAAATAAAATCATTTTTGAGAAATAACTAA
Source organism: Riptortus pedestris (assembly GCA_019009955.1). Classification (NCBI taxonomy): domain Eukaryota; kingdom Metazoa; phylum Arthropoda; class Insecta; order Hemiptera; family Alydidae; genus Riptortus; species Riptortus pedestris. The sequence goes on from CM032229.1 coordinate 176,787,114, forward strand.
TGGTATAGAGATAGGGCTTCCGAGATGGAAAATGTGATTGCAAAAATAATTAAGCCAGGGGATGTATAATTTTTGGCATTTATATTACTACACAACTTATTCATCTTTTTGTCCTATTCTATTACAAGCTGTTGGAAAATAGTTTTGAAAGGCAGAAACCGACATCGATGGTGACAACTTTTATTACACATCCTTCTCTTTGTTTCTTATTGGGATGCAAATTTTTATTGCCTTATGAACACTCTTGTTCTACTTGAGAGCTAACATCAAGGCACTCTAGCCTAATTACAAAATAATAGTATTTTATTCATTTACAAAAGCAACTTTGTTGTGAGAGGAAAAAAGAAATAAAATAATTGGGCAGCCAAAAAGATTTGATGTTGTAGACACCCTCGCTGGGGAGCTGTTTTAATGATTTAGTCTACCCCAGCCATTTCTCGTACATAGGTTAGCTAATTTGCAGTAACTCTTAGGTTGCCTTCCTCAGGCTGGTCATCGCCACTACTTCTGATTTTGATACGTCGTAATCCACAGACTAAAAGTCCATTATAATCAGCCTAAAGGAGGCAATGGAAGAGCTACCAAAAATTAGCTAGCCTATAGACGAGAAGATTGCTAGAAGAGGAAGCCAGTGCAATTCAGAAGAGTGAAATGCATTAAAAGATAATTGGACATAATATAGTCCAATAAAATCTTGAAATAATATTATTTTAAATGTGTAATTTATAACTTCAAAAACTGTAAATCAAATACAATCCACATTTTCTGAAAATTTTTTTTATTCGTTCATTTACTTTTGAAAAATTAAAGGACTTTGTAATAATACGAAAATCAGATTTAACGCTTTTAATGCTGTAAATTTATTTTTATAACCATACAATTACCCGAAAGTTATAAGATTTTTGCGCACAAGCTATTGGATAACTTCCAAATTGAATGTAGCTCAAGTCTATTATTATGGATTTTTATATTAAATAGAATGAGTTATGTTTAACATTTTAATGGCACTATCTTATTGAACATCTGCATCCCGTCTTGAAATAAGTGAAATTGAAATAAGACGACATTAAGGTGGCAAAGAGATGTGCATAATTTGATTGGTAATGATAAACTGTTCAGACAGTATAACAGGTTTTATTCTTAGCCAAATGATCTAACTTCCTGTTACATAAGCATTTTAATTATAAAAATGATATAATGCAGTCGAAGTTGTGAGTAGTGATTCTAAATTTAGGAGATGCCGTCAAAGGTTCAATTAAATTTCAATTGAAAGAATAAGCAAATTTTTCGAAGAAAATATCATCAACGACTGATTTAAAGGAAAATATACATCTTAATTTTTATATTTTTAAAGTAGTCTCCATCCGCTGGGTTTCGGATTTTAATTTTTGAGACATCATTGGTCAACATTTTGAACTAATATTTTCATTTTAAGGGAAGACAACAACAGGGAGGAACACTGAAAATACTTGCTTACTTAAAATCAATTGTAGCCAATGGTTAAACTAAGTACAAATTTATGAGTACTTATATAATATAATAATAAATAATATAATGTTTAGAGTGAGGCTTCCAGAAAAAAAATTAGTTATTGGCTTCACCAGGACTTATTCTGTTTTAAGTATTTTCTCTAAAATAGTTTAGTTAAATACTTTTTGATGATATACTTAATACAGATAAATTAAAATCGTTTGTTCATTTTAAATAGACAATTTATAGAAATTCGTACATTTTTATAAAATAAGACCAAAATTGACATAAATGTTGACAATATTAATTAATAAATATGACTGAAATTCATATTTGAAAATATTCAAAATTATTTCTGTTATGAGAACCACATCCAAGAAGAAGGATCTTTATTAGGAAGCTTCTTAAATACTTTTGACAGTTCCTAATATTCTTATGTTGTGTTTGTGTGAAATATAAATTATAGATTTAATAAATCTGGAATAATCTGATAGTCCATAATCAGCTGATATTTAAATCTTTTAAGTCTTGATGTAGCTTGTGGAAGGGTGGGTTGTTAACCCTATGGATTCCAGCTAAACAATTTCAGTTTTAATTATGCCCCTGAAGAGGCACCAAGTAGAAGCACAGTCAGTAGATATGTCGTGACTGATTCAGGGTTTTTTAATTTGTTTAAACTCCAGTGTTTAAAATATCTTGTGTAAAGTGAAGCTGTTTTCTTTTTTCCTAAATAGAATTTACAGAATTACGGCATTGCTTGTTGTCACCATGTCAAAAATGAATTAAAAAAAATTGAATATGGTCTTATTAGAGAATTAAATATACAATTGGACAATCACTTCTTCCATTGCTCGTAATAGCCTTTAATCATTATTATGTACAGAAAAAAAAAAATCACAGTTCTCTCATTAATGTTTATGTTCAGAACGCCAAAAATTTCAAGGTCCCCTGTGATTTTACACATAAATAAATCTAAAAAAGGTAACTGACTAACAAATACAATATAAAATAAATTACATTATATAAACATTTGGTAACATGGAAAAAATTTCAATAAATTCAATCTTAATCTGCAACAGACAACTAAATATTTTTGATTTTTTTTTTCAAATTTTTTTTAAAGAAAAAGAAAGATTAAAAAGAAATGTTATTCATTAATGTTATATTAGGAACGTATTTGAACAAGACTAGATATTTATCATTTGTTGATTTACTTTTTTCAAGTTGTCAAACTGTGTCAGACAACAATTTTTCTCCAGAGTCTAAAAGGCACATTTCTATACAAAATTTATGAATAAGCCAGTTTAAAAAATGTGGTTTAGACCTCGACCATCACTATCTACACATTTGCAGTCCTTAGTAAAAATTATATTGAAACAATATTATTGGTTTATATATATATATTTTTTGGAAGTACAGGACAATTTACAATATATAATATAATAAAAAGGATTTTTTTTTTCATGATTTTTCAAAAGTTTGTCTGGCTTACAATCAATTTATATTAAAAAATAATATCTAAATTTAGCAAACAATATGGCAGTATTGAAAAAGTATATTTATAATTTATTTAATAAATATTATTCGTGCATTATTCATAATAATAATATAAACATTAGCTGTCCTATGATGAGGATATAAAATAGGTGTTTTTTCATAATTGGCTGAGTTTTATATCAATCTTTTTTTTTTATTTTTTATTATTTTTTTTTTCAAATTTCATTTCAAATTTTATTAATTTTGTTACAACAATTGAAGAGAATTATTAACCACCCTTTTCCGAAATATATCGAGAAAAGCGAATGGAATTGGAGGCACTACATTTCTTGAGATTTTAAAAGGTGTAAGGATGAAGCATGACGATTTAAAACATAGTAAAAAGTGTGCACAATTTACGAATTAATGGATAATGACAATAGTATTCAAGCTAATGGATAAATGTTCTTGCCACTATTATTCTCTGGTTAAATCATAAAAAATATATCATCGTCGACTAACATTTCGATTTTTGTAGGGTTTCCTTTTTTTACAGAGATGAGTTATGTTCTACGGGTTACTATTTCTCTTACACGGCTTCATCATTAACAATGAAGTAATTTTATGAACTTTAATGTCGATTATTTATGTTGAAAAGTAGAATCCTATGTACAGTTATTAACAATAATATTTAGAATTTAATTGCATGAAGTAAAATATTTTCACAATATAAGTAAGACTCCAAATATAAAATAACCATTTGAACATTGCTGATCGCACCATTTAAAGAGTGGAGTATAGGTATTGGAAGGTAATTGTACACAGGAAGACAGTGTGGAAAAAGCAGGTGGATAACTCACCATTCTTACACAAATTGACTTAACTGTTCTAGGTTTTATTGGGCATGCCCACTTTCGATCATTTTAAGGAGCACTTAATTTTTTAATTAGACTACTTAGTCCATACTTCCAAAATACACTGTAAATAATGAAAAATCACCAATACGGATTATTTTCTACAAGTTGGGCTAGACAACCTAAATGAGTCTGGGGTCAAACGTACCCCGGATAAGAATGATGATGTACGTATTCCCTCGCTGCGGGATGCCAGGGGTTGGGCTGGTAGTAGTGGTAGGGAGGAGGTGGCGGTGGGCAGTCTAGGTGGTGCTGGTGGTGGTAATACGGTGGCTGCTGATATTGCGGTGGGTAGTGGTGGTAATGCTGCCCGCTCGCACCACTACCACTATGGTAGTAGGGGTGTGGGCGGTGCCAATGCTGAGGAGGAGGGGCTGCCCACTGTGCTTCAGGCCCGGGGCAAGGCACAGACTCCGCTCGAGGGTAGAGTTCACGTGGCTCAGGCTGCTTCCGTTTCCTCCCTCGCGGCTTCCTCTTCACCTCCAGCGACTCGCTTACCTTCGCAGGTGGGTCAGGGATTTCTGGCGGCCTAGACTCGAAGAATTCGTCCGGCTGTGAAAATCTCCCTATTTCTGTTATATTCCCAAAAGTCTGATGAAAGCCGGGCAGCTTCAAAACATCTTTTTTATTTTCGACGGGAGTAGCTTGTGGTCCATCCAGCTTTGGAAGACTTTCTTCTTCCTCCTAAAACACAATTCAATTGCATAAGAAAAACTATTTCAACAAATTTACTATTACACTTAGGAGGCTCAGGTTATTTGAGCTAAAGTGCTGGATTTAATCTCACATGGTAAACCTAGAGTGGCGAGTTGGATTTCCACCTGGGCAAATAGGAATTTATTTAGTGATGAACTCATTAAATAAAATCCTTAGTCCCACCCAGGCTGGAAATGGTGGTAACCAGTAGATAGCCCACCTCAATCAGCAATTGTAACAAAAAGTGTCGCCGATTAGTGTAGATTGTGCAATAAAAGATACGAGTCGATTCAGCATATTACTGCAGGTTGCGAAATACTGGCAGGGACAGAATATTTGCAGAGGCATAATAATGTGGTAAAAATATAGCAGCAGGCAATAGCTACTAAATTCGGCATGTTGGATAGCGAGGTCCCTTACTATTGTTACATCCCTCAACAGTTGCTTGAAAAAGATGATGTAAAAGTGCATTAGGATGAAGCAATGGATCATACTGTCCATCATAATAAGCCCGATATTCTTGTCATTGATAAGGGAAAAAAAACAGTAGACATCATTGATATTGCTGTGCCGAATGATGAGAATATCTTAAGTCTTATGCCGAGAAAAAAAGAAAATACCAGGATTTGGCTATTGGAAAAAAAATCCCGTTACAAGCTAGATTCTGTCACTGTCACTGCAGTCATGATATCAACAAATGGTTTAATTCCAAAGACCACATTTAAGGCAACAAAATATCTCACTTTACCTGAGCAATTAATAAAATTGTCGCAAAAAGCAGTTTTGTCAGACACTGCAAGAATTGTCCTTAAATTTTTAAATTCCCATTACAAATATAACAAAAAAATAAAATGCATACAGTGGTTGGCTACAACCCCCGCTATAATTAAATCATGTTAAATCCGTAAGTTTAAATACAAAAAAAAAAATAATAATAATGATTAATATTACATTTATTTATTGTGGAGCGTTCACTGGTTGGTAATATTTACAAGGAAGAAAAACACGAAGATAAAAGAAAAATATTAAAAAATCATGAAAATTAGAAATAAAAAAACACAAAAAAGAAAACGGTGCAAGAAAAAATGAAACATTAAATTAAAAAATGTCTTATAAAATAGCCAGATAATTAGAAACATTGATGAGTAGTAAATTACAAAAAAAACAATTAAATAAACCCAGTTAAGGTTGATACTATTCAGATAAAAAAATTAATATGAACATAATTGAAATCGTTATATTAGATCAAATTTCCAAAACACTATATATGCATTCACAATCAAACACACATCCAAACAGATATTCACATAAAATAAAAACAAACCCACACATACAGTCAGAAATGCAAGATGGAGTTAAAACTTATTTATTTTAAAAGGATCATTACATTTTTCTTTATTTAGGAGAATTTTTCATTCACAATAGGGAGTATGGAATTGGTGTCATTTGGAAGACAGGGATACTCCAAGGTGTAGCTATGTGAGTAAAGAGGTTAGTCTTAATCTCACATAGGAAACACACAGTGGTGAGTTTGATTCATGGAGTTTATTTAGTAACAAATTATTAAATAAAATCCTTAGTCTCACCCTGGCTAGGAAAGGGTAGAAACTTGGAGATATCGTATCCAAATTAGCCATAGTAGCAAAAAGTGGACGTTAATCTATATATATATATATATATATATATATATATATATATATATATATAATTGTAACCTCTGTCCGTACATTAATTTTTTTCGCGAAATTTCAGATAACTTTTCGTTTCACATGTCATAGACACCATAACTGCATTTTGTTTCTTTTGTGTCTGTTTGTTTTGTTACCTTTTCACGCATAAACGGGTGAACAGAATTATATGAAACTTGGTATGTATATAACTACTAACCCAACTTAGACTTTAGGCTATATTAATATCCTCTGAGACGAACAGGAGTGGGGGTTATAAGGGAAGCCTGAAATTAAAAATAGCGATATTTCGTTTCCTATTGGTTTTTCGCCAAATATGAACATAACAAAAGTTGTTTATTTTGTTATTTAGAGTAACTTTTGTGATATTCATTTTTGTCTTTTAACAAATTATAAACGAGATATACACTATAAACTAAAGCGGGAATCAACGATTTTATTGGGCACTAACGATTGAACCGAACTTAACAAAACTCGGTATGTCAATTAGCAGTAACTCTTCCATGATTATAAGCTATATTAAATTTTTTAGGTTAGAACGGAAGTGGGGGTTATAAGGGAGGCCTGAGATAAAAATTTGTGATATTTCATTGTCTATTTGTTTTTCGACAAACATGCACATAACAAAAGTTGTTTACTTTGTTACTTAGATTAACTTTTGATTTATACATTTCTTCAGGAACAATGTGTGGAGCAAGTAATTTGCATAGAAATATTGATATGCTCAACAATTCATTCCAATTTGAACCTCACCTGGAAAAATTAATTCAAATCTACGTTAATATTTTGTCCTTAATGACTGAAATCTATGCATAATGCACAAGAGACGAGAAATATGACAATATGGAGGACAATCCTAAACACTGGGATGGGTAAAATATTGTGCAAAGAAAACCTTACCAAAAAAATACCATCACCATTCAGCCTCAAATCAATTCCCGGTCAAAGCCGGGTATCTGAGCTAGTAAATAATAATATTGTTTAATACACTTTTGAGGCTCAAGTTAGCCTTGTGGGTTAAAGCATTGGCCCTAATCTCGCATAGTAAATCTAGAGTGGCGAGTTTGATTCCCGCTTGAGCAATAGGAATTTATTTAGTGACAGAATCCCTGTCGGATGCATTTAACGCCCTACATAGAATTTATGGGTCTCTTATGACTGAAAATGCCCCAGAATTCTCTCATGTTTTTAGATTCAAAAATTTCTTTTCCTTTTACAAATACATTATCAAGTATATCAAAGGTTCTTTTTCACCCATTTCCTTTGTTGCAATACCGCATACATCAGTTTTTTATTGTATTTCTCAGTCTCCCCACCTCTCCTCTGCACTCAGGTCTTCCTTGTTGACACTGGTTTTGTTAAATGTTAATTATTAATATCCAATTGGTGCTTCTACAGCTAATTGGGATGTGATATAAGGTTTCAACCCTTTTCTTGCCAGGATTTTATTTAATAATTTGTCACTAAATAAATTCCTATTGCCCAGGCGGGAATCAAACTCGCCACTGTATGTTTACCATGAGAGATTAAGACCAAGACCTTAGCTCACAAGGCTAATCTGAACCCCCACACTTTGGAGTAACCCTGCCCTGCAAACAACAGAAATTCCATATTCCCAATTGTGAAAGAAAAATTCTCCTAAAGAAAGAATAGTGTATTTAGTTTTTAAAATAAATTATATTTAATTCCAGCTTACATTTGTGACTGTATGTGTGCGTCTGTTTTTATTTTATGCGAACGTCTGCTTGGAAGTGTGTTTAATTGTGAATGCATATGTAATGTTTCAGAAATTTTATCTAATATAAGAATTATATTTATGCACACATTAATTTTTAATTATTTATCTTAATAGTATCAACCTTAAAAATTTGGTTTATTTAATTGTTTTTGTAATTTATTACTCACAAAAGTTTCTAATTATCTGTCTATTTTGTAAGATATTTTTCAATTTAATGTTCCTTTTTTAAAATGTTTTTTTGTGCTGTTTTCTGTTTTGTGTGTATTAGTTTTTCTAGTTTTGTATTTGTGTTTTTCTTCATGGTAAATATTATTATTATTTATTAACATCCACTTTTTGTTACAATGGCTGATTGGGACGTGCTATCTACTGGTTCCCCACTCTTTCTAGCCTGGGTGAGACTAAGGATTCTATTTAATGAGTTCATCACTAAACTAGCTGAGGTATCCGGCTTTACTTGAGAATCCATTATAGGCAGAATGATGACAGTATTGTTTTTTGGCAAGGTTTTCATGTGCACAATATTTTTGCATTTCCCCGTCTCCATGTTCAGGTCATATACCTGAGTATTTGGCAACTATAGCAAATTTATAGAATTGTTTAGCACTGAAGATTAAAAAGGAAAAAATATTTCTTGATCAACCCGTCTACACTTTTGAAAATATCATGGATAATATTAATCATAATCATGGATTGCATTTATTCATAGTTATAAAGAACCATTTCTGAGGTAGCTTTGCTAGGGAAATATTTAGGCAGAATAATGAGTGAGAATGCTATTCAATACGAGGCTGTCTCAGTTTATACTTTTATTACATTTTATAGTTTTCTGGACAATTGATGAACTATTGCAGAATTTGTCAGACTAAACGTTAACTTGTTACTATTCAATCCCAATTTGTTGTTCAAAACATTATTGGTCACAAATTCGTATTAGAGGATAGAATTTTTTTATTATAAACTAAGTAATATTCACAATTTCTATTCCCCCAAAAAGCCCCAAACATATTAAATATACCTAATTTATGTACTTAATAAACATTCTTAAAAATATTCTATTGTAAGCTTGACAAATAAACTTAGTATACATAATGTTTCATAGAATGTTGTAACATCGTGTCTATGGCAAGTGAAATGAAAATGTATTGTCAAATTTCTAGAAAAAAATCAATTTACAGACAGGCGTTATAATTTAATATGCATACTAGCTAACATTCCCGGAATCGCATGGGGAAACATTTGAGGCTGCATGATGATGGTATTTTGTTTTGGACTTTACTTTGTACAATATTTTTACATTTTCCCGTCCCAATGCTTAGAATTTACACCCGAGTCCAGCGTGCTGGGGTAATATAAAATTATTATTTATTTTCTAGAATTAAGTACATAACAAATACTTTCATTATTAATATATCTCAAGCAAGTTAATAATTAAAGTATTTGTTATGTACTTAATTCAAGAAACTAAACAATAATTTTAAATTACCCGTTTTCTCTGACGTATATTTTTTTATATATAACATAATCATAGATTATTGTATTAACCATATTATTCATAATCATAAAAAGAATTCTGTATTTTGAACCATCTATGAATTAACGTTCATTTCCTCAAAACTGGTCCAAAGAATCACTTGGATAGCAGCTGTTTTATATACGTAGTAACCACTATTAAAAATACACTTTTGTATGTATGGAAAGTAAACAAATTATAAAATTGTTGGCTCCCACTATAATTTTTAGCGTATAACTCATTTATACTTCGGTATACGACAAAAGAGTATATAACAAAAGTTACTCTAAATAACAAAATAAACAACTTTTGTTATGTGCATATTTGCCGAAAAATCAATAGAAATCTGAATCTCGCTATTTTTAATTTCAGGCTTCCCTTATAACCCCCACTCTTGTTTGTTTCAGAGAATATTAATATAGCCTAAACCAAAATTGGGTTAGTAGGAATATACATACAAAATTTCATAAAATTTGGTTCAGCCATTTACGATTCTATAAAGAATATATAGGAATTTATATATATAAATTCCTATTAGCCCACGTGGGAATCGAACTCTAGGTTTAACCATGAGTGGTTAAGGCCAACGCTTTAACTAACACGGCTAACCTGAGCCCCTAATCATATATTATAATTGTTAAATATAAATGTAAATAAGTGTATGTAGTATACCTTTGCCGATGGGGGGTGAGAGGAGTCGACTCCATTCTGTAGGAGAGGTGGATTGGTCCTTGCATCCTGAGGGAGGATGAGTGGCTCTTGCTGGAGTACTGGGCCCATCAGGGGGCTCTCCCCGCAATGCATCTGCCCAATCATACCACCCACTTCACCACTCCCATAACCGCTCTCTAAACACAACACACAACAAAAACAATCAATTAGATCAATATTATGTATAGTACTAACTAAGGCTTCGCCCGGAAAAAACATTTGAGGCTGAATGATGGCATTTCTTTAGGGCTTTCCTTTGTACAATATTTTTACATTTTCCCATCTCAATGCTTAGGATTTACGCTCGAATCCGGCGTGCAGGGGACAGTTTAATAATAAAAGTATTTGTTATGCACTTAATTCTACAAAATACACAATATTTTTATACTACTCATTTCCTATGCATGTATCTTTCTTTATGTATAACATAATCATAGATTATCATATTAACCACATTATTCATATCGTTAATACGATAATCTATTATAATAATTAATAGATATATTAAAATAATTAATTAAATAGCTTAAACAACTCACTGAAATATAAGGTTAGCAGTGAGAGGACAGAAAGGAAGTCTCCCACCTCTCCTCCCTACAATCACTGTTGCCAACAAACATCTTACTTTTTTAAGATATCAGTTCTGTTTACATTCAATTATGTTAATAATTATTATTACATTTTCTTCCCAATACAAAAGTGTTGAATTAATTTTCCTATTTTAATTAAATAAAGTATTAAATACATTTAAGGAGAAAGTGACATTTCTGATTAATTAATGATTGGGAAAGAGGAGGGAGGCATGAGAATATACTTTGGCCTTCATTCAACCTGTTAATAATGGGTGTTAAGTTTAATGAAAGTGTATTAATCCATCCAGGTCCTAAGTTGAATAATTTATTTATTTATTACGTAGAGCTCCGCAACTATGGCGACTTTGCTCTTCTTAGACGTGGGGGTAAACAAAACAAAAACAAAAAACAACAACAAACAACCTAAGTTGAATAAATTCATACATGGATACGCATTGATTACTATAACAAAATGCCTATGCAAATTACTTGCTTTATAAATTAAGAAAAATATTTATATAGCAAAAGTTATTCTAAATATCAAATTAAACATATTTTGTCATGTGCAGGTTTGCCAAAAAAAACAATAGGAAACGAAATATCACTATTTCAGGCCTCCGTTATAACCCCCACTCCTGTCCGTCTTAGAGAATATTAATACATCCTAAAACCTAAGTTGGGTTAGTAGTAACATACATACCAAGTTCCATAAAATTTGGTTCAGCCGTTTACGATTCTATAAGGACATACAAACATTCATTTTTATATATATAAATATAATAACAATAAAGTATGCTTATTTATAACAGAAGAGAACAAAATAAATTACAAATTTACAAGATTTTTAAATACTAAAAGAAAAAAAGAATATTAAAGTCCATCACACAGGGGGCTGCTTAAACTAAGCAGAGTTTCCACGCGGGTCACATATTTGCATTTATCTTAAAACTTGAGAACAATATTGGGTATTTATTCTTCAAATTAACTGCTTCATAATATAACAGATTACTGTTAATATGACATGAATAGGAGTGGGGATTTACTGAAGGCCAATAACTAAAAAATGCAAATATCTCGGATAATGACTAATATAGTGAAATAAGTTATATAACAACATTTATAGAACATTACATGTGCAATAAGATTGACTCTATACAAGTTTTCGATCTGCCGCATAATGGAGATATTAAGAATTTTTGAAACTCTCCCCTCTAACCCCCCCCCCTTCCCACTTGTTGGATTACAGCAATTAATGAACTTGATCTTTAGTTTTACATCAAACATTTAAATATCAAGTTCGATAACAATCAAACCAAAATCGAGGCTGCTAGAGCATTAACAGGCAATTTTATATATATACAGACACAGTTTTGAGCGAACCTCATTGTTGTCATCTTCAGGGTAGGATCAATGGTCAAATGAGGAAATTATTCGAAAATCGTGTCAAATTTTATTGAGTACAACCTCAATAAAATTTGTCTGAAATATATACACAAACATACACAACTTGACTATGAAGTCCGTCTGTTGAGTTCTACCTATTCATTCATGGTTTTATACATGTATACATTAAAAAAGTGAAAAAACAGTCAATATTTAATTATTGTACTCTTTAGTTAGAATTTTCGATGTCTATCTGGGACACACAAATACTTATACAGTGCCTGACAATCCTATCCATCAATCAATCCATTAAAAAATAAAATATAATCATTGTGACTCACTTTTTGAGAACCAAGAAATCACCTTCTGAATTCCTCAAGTACTGGACATACTGCTATGAAATGGTTCTCAAACTAATTCATATTGCATATAGCGCATACCCAAAAATTTTCAGTTTTACACACCGAGTAATTCATGTTCTCCCTCTTGCTTCCATAATCAGAATTATGAAATGTATGCTGTTCTAGTTACTAATATAGCTATTATTTTCTAAAGTTAGAATGAGATGTTTGTCGTTACAGAAAAACTTATATTAGCTTTCTTTAATCAACCTATTTCGAACAAACTGTAACCTGAAGTTTTCCGATATTGTATCCAAATTTTTCTCTATACTGCATTTTTCTTTAATCCAGCTTATATCTGCTATTAACAATTTCTGACTAATACATTCCAGGTGTTTAAACCAATTAGGCTCTTTTGCAATTACACGCTCAGCGATTATTCTGAGCCAACAATGACTTTTTAAGATTATATATATATATATATATATATATATATATATATATATATATATATATATATAAATTTTAAAACAATGTAAGAAGCAAGACATCTATGGTTAAGAATACATTTAATTATATTTATATATCTATGATTTAGAATACATATGTGTGTGTGTGTGTATGTGTGTGTGTGTGTATATATATATCTATATATATATATATATATATATATATATCTTCTTAACCATAGATGTCTTGCTTCTTAAATTGTTTTAAAATTTAGCCGTAATGGATCTGAGAACAAAAAATTCTTATTTTCGTTAAAGCATCTTATTTATTTAAATTCCCAACGTGTTTCAAGCTCTCTAGCTCTTTATTGAGGAGTTCCTTTCCCCCTTAAATTGTAATTTCAATTTTTTGTTACTATTGGCCACTCTCTATTTAGAATACATCTCTTATTATTATTCTCTTGGCTAACTTTTATGTCCAACATCTAAATGAGCATTACTTAACCAACCTCAAAGTTTTTAAGTTGGTATGTATTTTGTATCAATAGGAAAATAACTGGAGATAGAATTTTTAAAGTAATTTGGCTATGGGGGTCTGAGATATCAGTTCATTTTGGAAAAGGGGTCTCTTGCCCACAATAGTTTAGTCTACTGGGCAGGATCAATGGATATTTGAAGAAATATTTTCAAAATTATGTCATGAGTGCATCTCAATAACCGATTTTCCTTAAGGAAAATCTGCTAAATGTCAGTCTTAATGAAGAAATTCATTAAATAACGTCCTAAAATCCCACCCTGGCTAGAAAAGGGTGGTAGCCTGTAGATAACCCGTCCCAATTAGCCTAAGTTGCAAAAAGTGGATGTTAATAAATAATAATAATAAAAGTCAGTCACACAGGTGCTGTGTAAACTAAGCAGATTTCCTCACACAATGGAATATAATACGCCAATAATATCACCATCTATTCTCTATTTTTCTCACAGTAATAAACCGGAAGTAGAAAGAATTAAAATGCTAGTTTGATTTGAGATATTTAGTGACTGAAGTACTTGAAGTTAAATTCAGGTGTGTAGAAATGTGAAATGGCTGAAACTAAAAATATATTAATAACCCATTCAATATTCGAGTTAGAGTAAACATGTATAAAGCAATAACTATTAAAGCAACTGTAGGAAATTAAAATTCCAATGAGACATTATATAAAATTTTCCAATTTGACTCATAGAAGCAGACTTTTTAATTTTCAATTATCCCTTTCTCAACAAGAGCAATTTTAGCCTGATTTTACTTGATATAATCTTTTGTTTTCCATGAAATGGTCAAATACCGAGTTTTGAATTGATTAAATAAAAATATCGTAGATCAGAATGTAAAATGACATCACACCAAAAATATTTGCTGTAAAAGTTCAATGAAAACATTTCATTCCAGAGTATAATAATGGAAATATTTAGAATTTCCGTAATCGCCCACTTCATATGCTTATAAGGTTGGTGCTTACCCTGTGCAGGTTGACTTGGTAAATATCCAGGGTCAGGTTCTGCCATCCCTGACTCACGGTAGCTCCAATCTGGAGTCTGCTTGCCTTCTCCTCGACCAAGGTATTCACTACTGCCATTCTCATGCTCCTGCTGCAAACCCAAATTTTAATTATTCAAAAACTGTTAATTAATTATATTAAAGATTTTTATCACTAACTAAAAAAAACCTGATATAGACACCACTTCAATACAATGAAGTCCTATTAAATTAATTACCTTCACTTCATTATTTCATTTGAAAATTATAAACAATGTCTCGGTTCCAATGGATCAGAAAAACAAAGAAAATGACAGGGGCACATAATAAATAAATCTTTTTAAAATAAACAGTCTTCCTTGTACTTCCAATATATTAAATAAACAACATGTTTTGCTAGACTTTATTTAGAATGATTTCACATGAAAGTGATATTTGAAATCTCCATTCCATTGAATCAGATCAATAAATGTCATAGAGCATAATAAATAGGTCTTCTTAATTTAAACAAAATATCTTTTATAGACCTAACATGGGTTCCTTGTACTCCATGTGCATGCTAAAACTCTTGCATTTTAAGACTGGGGGGATTCGAAGTAAGGAGAAATTATTCAACTCCCAGTTTACGTACAGGTTTGTGTACGTGTTTGTGTCCCTCCCGATCTCACAATAGTTTATACTTACATGTGATTTGATGCTTATACTTTGAGTAATGTAGAATTATCCAATTTATTCTGCATGGTTTGGAATAAAAAATAATACAATGATTATGAATTATATGGTCCATGATGTTTTGAGAACAGATACACACACAAGAGAAGTGAAATATAAGAATATTGTGGATAGTGAAACCTTATACAACCAATATTAATTATTATTTTTATTATGAAGATATCCCGAGCACAGACTCGACTATCTACCACATATTAATGGGATGCCTTAAGTATACAGATATTCGAAACAAATGCAATATTTCCAATGGTATAGAAGTGGCCCTTGGAGATGACCCCAAAGAGCTAGATAAATTGTTTAATTTTGTGAAAATTACAAGTTTTTTATATCCTTGTTTATATTGTTAAAATGGCGATATGGATAAGGATATCGATAACGTGAGGTATAGATATTACAAGGCAATGATAACCTAGTAGTTTTTCACCCTAAAACCTTACGAAACAAACTGACAGATATCCCGAGCAATGTAAACATAAGTGTGACAATATACTGAGTACCAGGACACCAGAGTATCCCAGGAAATAAAAATGCAGACAAATTGGCCTGGAGAGGGTATAGCAGAACCTCCAATGGAATACTACTCTTTATTGGAGTATCTTCATCTTTTCTTAAGAACACCATAAAGGCCAGAAATATACGAAACGAAGTAGTTACCCATACAATGGCTCTGATTGGGTTTGAGGAGAGAAATTTATCTCAGACTGCCTATGAAAAAATTTAGCGATGTAATGGGAGTGATCTCGGGGTACTGGAAGATGAATAAACACATGCTTCAAATCAAACCCAGTGAAAAACCAATATGTAGGTGCTGTGGAGAAGAGGAGAGACTCCTAAGCACATTGTGTGTGAATGTGGAATGCTGAAGAATCTAAGATTCAGGTACTTTGGACATGGAGATACTGAGTCTGTTATAAAAGGCGCCACTGGTAAGAAGTACCTTGGCTTTATGAGGAAAATAAAGCCATTCTAATAGAGATTTTAGGCTTGTACAATAGGACTCCAAGGACTGCAGTGCCTTCCCTGTCAGGGCGGAGGGAAGCCATCTAATATCTTATCTTACATAAACATAATGTTTTGGTGAAACACCAGATGTAAAACGGTTTCATTTGAAAGTGATATAAAATGTCTCTGCTTCAATAAATCGGATCAAAAATGTCACAGAACATGATTTATAGATCTGTATAAGATAAACAAAAAATACCTCTACAGATATTTTGTACCTCTAATAGACACAGAGTAATTTTTTACTGTTGCCATGGCTACTGATGAAGACGGTCGTCACTGGCTGATGACCGAGTACAACTGGCATTGTGCTCTAGATGCGAACTAATGTTGTTGGACAACTAACTCAGTACAACTTTTGCTTGAAGATAGTGCCATCACATCTATGAAAACAGTATCATTTATACTGGCGATACCAACCCCTTATTTGGTATACCAGGCAAATTTTTATTTTCGCTCTCTGAACCCCTCCCCCCTCCAGCTGAGACGATTAGGGAAGTGCTCAACTAAATTCCAAAATATGAAATATCAATATTCTCAGGATAATACAGTTTTAGTTACACTAAGACTAGTTCTTTTATTTGTTTGTTAGTTTAGGGAAAGGGGCCTAGTTGCCCAGCTGCTTTGCTTGAGACTGCGTGACTCTATTACAAACTACTTACTACATCTCATCTGTATCAATTTACGTTTCGATCTAACGGGTTGTCTATAACCCCATAAACACCCACATGCAACTGGAGTCTCACCTTTTGGGAGAGGGAGAGAGGGGGGGGGAGAGAGAGAGAGAGAGAGAGAGAGAGAGAGAGAGAGAGAGAGAGAGAGAGAGAGAGACAGAGAGAGAGAGAGTGAGAGAGAGAGAGAGAGAGAGAGAGAGAGAGAGAGAGAGAGAGAGAGAGAGAGAGAGAGAGAGAGAGAGAGAGAGAGAGAGAGAGGAGAGATAGAGAGAGAGGAGAGAGAGAGAGAGAGATGAGAAAGAGTCGAGAGAGAGAGAGAGAGAGAGAGTGAGAGCGAGAGAGAGAGAGAGAGAGAGAGAGAGAGAGAGAGAGAGAGAGAGAGAGAGAGAGAGAGAGAGAGAGAGAGAGAGAGAGAGAGAGAGAGAGAGAGAGAGAGAGAGAGAGAGAGAGAGAGAGAGAGAGAGAGAGAGAGAGAGAGAGAGAGAGAGAGAGAGAGAGAGAGAGAGAGAGAGAGAGAGAGAGAGAGAGAGAGAGAGAGAGACAAAAAGAAGAGAAGGCGGCGGGAGGGTGGTCGAGGAGGCTCGAGAAGAGCAGAGTCATCAGGTAATGGAGCAGGACACTCGACACCTACCTAACCTTACTATGCCAGTCAGTCGAGAGGCTAAACTTAGGTTATATTCCCTTCATCTCCCAGTCCCCCTTCCCTCAAGAAAAAAAAAAAAAAGAAGAGAAATCCCTCTTCTCAATTTTTTTGGAGTGTACTTCAAAAAACGAGGCTTCTCAGAGTCTCCCAGTTTTATTTTTAATATTTCAAGTTGGAAGGTGGAAAGGTCATCCATGCTTGATAGTCGAAGGATCGATTTCCAACGCGGAGCAGACGAACCACTTGCATCGTTTGAGAGTATTTTAAAACTGAAAATTTAAACCTTCGAAGATTCCCTTTTCAAATTCTTCAGTTGGCGCATAACATTAATTTTAGAATGCAGGAAAGGATGCCTGGAAGGTTGGCAAGACCTGTTCCATGAGTCTTGAAAGAGAAGAATTACATACGCATTCTCCCTGGGCACATTAATAGGTCTGAGTTTCCACTCGAGCATGAAGTAGTCCAGCTGTTTACAGGACACAGAGACCTCAACTACAAGCTGCACTATTGACCAATGTATGACCTCAAGTGTAGATGTGGAGCTTTAGAAACGGTGAGGCAATGTATATTTGTCTGTCCGTTCTACTCCAGCTAGGACTTCGGCTAGCGGGGGAATACTCGTTGCTCGATGGGCTTCCAAATTCACTTCAACAGCTGATGCTAAACGATGATGTTATGAAGGTTTTCTTGCAATTCGGGAAGGAGGTTCTGAATGCCAAGAAGAACTTATAAACAGACTTTTAAATTGTGTATATAAGGTCCGGGACAAAAAGATAGCCCACCCTATATTTTTTCTCTTAATCAATAGGGGTTAAGAATTAAAGGATTAAGGATTCATTAAGAATTAAGGTTTCATTAAGGATTAAGGATCCATTAAGGATTAAGGAGGTAGGAAAAACAGCTTGTGAGAATTCATATTATTACTTGATTTGGGGTAAGACAAAAAGATAGCACACCTATTGTTTCTTTACAAAGAAAACCAAATCCCTCTGAGTAGACAAGGCTAATCCAGTTCTGTTTATTCTTCTAAGTTGTTAACATTATTTTAGTGAGATGGGACGAGCAAAATCATTATCACCAGGTGAAAAAAATATCATTCAGCGAATGGAAAATCGAGGGTTTTGTATTTCCGATATTTCAAAAAATACCGGTAGGAGTAGAAAAGTGATTTTAAATTTTTTGAAGTCTCCAGAAAGCTAAGGGACGAAGAAATCTCCTGGAAGGCCGCCGGCTTTAACAACACGGCAAAAACGAGCAATTTTAAGGGTTGCATCCAACTCATCATTAACGGCCCGTCAAATTGCGGCTAGAGCTGGTGTAGTGACGAATTTGAAAAACGTCCAGAGGATCATTCGTGCAGCTCCTCACATCAAAAGAAAGAAAATGAAAGGTATGCCACCTCTAAGCATGGCGCATAAAGAAAGGCGTAAGGAGTTTGCCTGTGAACATGTCCAATGGAAAGACGAGTAGAAAGAAATCTTGTTCACCGACGAAAAAAAATTCAACCTCGACGGTCCTGATGGCTGGGCTCACTATTACCATGATCTACGGAAAGAAGAAAAAATGTTTTCCAAGAGGAAAATGGAAGGAGGCAGCGTCATGATATGGGGAGGCATTGGCTATGATCACAAAACTGATGTCGTGTTTATTTCTGGTAGAATGAACAGTCAGCAATATGTTAATTTGTTAGAAAACCAACTACAAAAATATTTTGAACTTGTTCCTAAAGAGAACGTAATTTTTCAACAAGATAATTCTCCAGTTCATACGGCGAAAGTTGCAAAAGAATTTTTTAGAAAAGGAAGGATCAGAATTATAGATTGGCCGGCTCGTTCACCGGACTTTAATATCATCGAAAATGTATGGGGACATCTTGCTAGAAGTGTTTACAGTGGGAGCCGACAATTTGAGTGCGTTGAAGAATTAAAAAAAAACAATTCAGGAGGAGTTGACCAAACTACCTCAAGAGTTGATTCGTCGCCATTTTAACTCACTTTCAAATCGTATGATTGCTGCATTAGAAAAAGGTGGTGCGTATACAGGATATTGAATTTTCATTTGTATTCGTTTAATGTATTTTTAATAAAGGATTTTATTATTATTGTTCACTGTGCTATCTTTTTGTGAAGGGTTTGGGAAAATGATTAAGCAGATAACTTTGGATAAAAACTTCTATTTGAAAAGGCAGTTACAATACAAGACAATGTGGCGGTAGACTACAACATTTCCGCCAGAGTGCTCTCTCTGTTCCCAGGACCAATGCCTGCTATATTTGATTGGAAATATTGATCACTAAATAACCAACACTTCCCCTTGAGCGATATTTCCAAAAACAATACAATTTACTTTGTAAAACAATACAATTTACTTTGTAAAACAATACAATTTACTTTGTAAAACAATACAATTTACTTTGTAAAACAATACAATTTACTTTGTAAAACAATACAATTTACTTTGTAAAACAATACAATTTACTTTATAAGTCCAAAACACTTGAAAAAATATTCATGTTTTTCCCTACTTAAAGGTTTTGTCAAAATATCAGAGAGCATTTCTTCAGTGGGCATATGCTCCAGCACAATATTTTTCTTCTTTGTAGATTTCTTCTTCCTTTTGTCATTTTTCTTCTTCGGAGATTTCCTTTTCTTCTTTTTATCATTTTTCTTCTTTGGAGATTTCTTCTTCTTACCATTTTTCTTCTTTGTAGATTTCTTTTTCTTCTTTTTGTCATTTTTCTTAAACGAATTCAGTTCGTCTTCCATCGCCAATCTCCATTGCTTGGAGTACGGACCTTTGAGCGCCTCATCTGCGGTCAATGGTTCTTCAATGGGGTTCAGTGCAGCTAGATATGTAACGAAATCACTCATATCTTTTGGTTTCGGCACACGTCTGGATCGTCGAACCTGTGGTGAGTTCTCCTCCTGGATATCTGGCTCGCTAGAGACAGATCCTGGCACTGAATCAGTCTGATGGTCGTATCCTGATTCCGTATTCTCATCAGAAACGTCCTCTTGTGAATTGGTTGTATCCTGGAGAGCAGGCGGCTCATCCACATCTAAAAATACTGACGTAGTAGGCAGCTGTCGAGGCTTATGTCTTTCTTGGTTTGAAGTTTCAAGAAAAACAACATCTCGACTCATAGTAACCTTCTTCGTTTTAGGATCAATTAATCGATATCCTTTGATTTCCTCTGAGTATCCGACAAAAATGTATTTTGCCGATTTAGGATCCCATTTTCTTCGGATTTCCTTGGGAACCTGTGCCATAGCCGGACATCCAAAAATCCTCAAGTGAGACATATCAGGCCTCTTACCATACCACGCTTCATATGGAGTCCTCCCGACAACAGCCTTTGTCGGTGCACGATTGTTGAGGTAAACGGCTGTAGAAACAGCTTCTGCCCAATAGCTTTTGGGCAAACCAGCATCCTGTAACATAGTGCGAGCCTTCTCCACAATGGATCTGTTGGCTCGTTCAGCCACTCCGTTACTCTGTGGCGAGTACCTAACGGTCAGTTGATGCCTGATTCCTGCAGAAATAAGTCCAGCTTTGAATTTTGAGTTGACGAACTCAGTCCCATTGTCAGACCTCACACACTTGATTTTCTTCCCTGTCTGAGTTTCAACCAGAGCCCGAAATTCAGCAAAAATATCACTCACTTTGTTCTTTTCTGAAAGAAAATATACGAATGTGTAACGAGAGAAGTCGTCAATTAAGGTGAAAAAATATTTACTTCCACCTATGGATAAATTTTCCATGGGTCCACATAAATCCATATGTAGAACTTCCAAGATCTCCTTTGCTCGGCTCTTACTGGCTCTGAAGGGTAGTCGAGCATGCTTCCCTAATAAGCAGACTTCACATGGATCATCATTAGGTGTTATTTTATCGATACCTGTACACATGTCTTGAAGTAGGTTCATCCTCTTCCTGGAAAGATGTCCTAAACGTCGATGCATTAGGGAACCTGCATCTTCAGCGAAATAGGTAGGTAATATTCTGTCCTTCATGGTATCAAGCTTGTAGATCCCATTCTTCCTTTTAGCTGTGGCTAATACTTCACCATTAGGGTCAATGACCTTTCCCATTTCTTTGGTGAATATGACCGAATGTCCCTTATCAGTAATTTTGCTGACTGATAATAGGTTAGCACCTATACCTGGCACGTAATGTACATCATGCGCTACAACGCTATCAGCCTGTCCATTAACTATCAGTGAAATGTTGGTTGTACCAACAGCCTGAGCAGATAAATTTACATTATTTATTGTCGTAATTTTTAAATCTGAATCACCAGATACATTGTCTAGTATATTTATGTCATTGACTAGGTGAGAACTACAACCCGAGTCAAGAAAAAAATCTACACTGTTGCTAGTGTCATTAGGTCTAGACATGTAAGCAAAAAGTGCTTTACCTTTGGGTTTTCCTTGATTTGAATTTTCAGTAGAATCTTGTTTCTTACGATCTTGGGTCCCCATCTTCTTGGTACGGCACTGTGAAGCATAATGTCCCCTTTTGTGACATGCATAACACTCAATTTTATGTTTTCCTTTGCCTTTGGAACCCTTCCCCTGGGAGAACAATGCAGTCTCACTACTGGGTGTATGTGAATGTGCGGGAGTCTTCACATCCTGGAGAATTTTTACTTTAATCGAGTCTCCTGTGATTTTCAGTCCCGAGCTCTCTAAACCCATGATCATTGGCTTGTATTCATCAGACAAGCCCGCCAATAAAATTGTCCCGAGCCACTCATCATCCACTTTGAAGCCAATATCAGTGAGCCTCTGTGATGTTGACATAATTTTATTGACATATTCTTCAACTGAAGAACAATTTTCTAGTCTGGTCGTTATCAATGATCTCAAAAGACCTACCTTCCTGGTAAGGCCATTGTCCTCGAATGCAGTCTTCAAGTTGTCCCAAGCCTCCTTGGCTGTAGATGCACTTTCTATGTGTGGGAACACAATTGGATCGATAATAAGTACTATTTTTGAAAAAGCTTTCCGATCTTTTGCTAAAATGTTCTCTTCTTTCTGCGTCGTAGCAGTGCCTTCTAACTTGGGAACAACGATTGATCCATCGACCACATGCCACAAATCGTCAAGATTCAAATATGCCTTAGCTGCAAATTTCCACGAAGCGTAATTTTGTCTGCCGAGAAGTTTCTCAACCGGTGGAGGGTGGTTTGATGCCATGATGAACAAACTTCAGCGAAAAAATCAACTGTTCACAACCTAACCTCACTGCACGTGGGGACAACACACGAGATTTACACTTTTCATGAAGTTTTTCGATCGAATCTATACTTTTTCTCGATAGAAAACGATTTAAGCAATCACTGGGCCCATAACCTGAAGGGTTTGGGAAAATGATTGAACAGATAACTTTGGATAAAAACTTCTATTTGAAAAAGCAGTTACAATACAAGACAATGTGGCGGTAGACTACAACAATTCCCGCCAGAGTGCTCTCTCTGTTCCCAGGACCAATGCCTGCTATATTTGATTGGAAATATTGATCACTAAATAACCAACATTTTGTCTTACCCCAAATCAAGTATTATTTATTAATTCTCACAAATTATTTTTTTCCGACTCCTATTAGATTAATCATCGGTTCAAATTTGAGCAGAATACACTAAATATTAATAAATACAAATTATATCAATAGTTAAAAATGATTAAGAGAAAAAATATAGGGTGGGCTATCTTTTTGTCCTGGACCTTACATTGAATTGGATTAGGAGTGAACAAGTTATATGTAGGTAAGATAGGTAAATTAGGTTATTAGGGAATTATTGGAGTTTAACAGAGGCAGTGAGGCTCCAATTGCAATTTTCGGCCCGCGATGTAAATATTCAGCAAATGGCTGCGAGGAGGTCTAAGGTGCTCACAAGGACTCACTATGTGTTAGAATCATAAATTTAATAATTTTAAATTGGCTGAACCACTGGTATGGAGCCTTAATGTACAGCGCAAGGAATAGAAACAAAAAAAAAAAAAAAAAAAAAAACCAAAGGGCTTGTGGAAGTTTACGAGTATATTATATACGATTTTGTTTTTGGTAATTATTAAAAATAATTCCCGACGATATTAAGGGCTTATTGTATAATTTTGTCACATGAACAACCTCAATAGCTACCTTTAGCACATCCCCAAAAGGGAAATCTGTTATTGAGGTAGTACTCATGACACGATTTTCCACAGATTTCTTCAAATGTCCATCGGTCCTAACCAGAAATGATGACGAAAATGAAGTAGGAAATGAGGTATGTATATAAACACGCACACACACACATATATATATATATTATATATATATATATACACACACACACATACATAGATGATGGTGCAGCGTGCGGTTGTGGAATAGGGAGAGTCAATTGAGTAAATCATCCTGACAAAACGTCGGTAAGACGAAGGACATTAACTCTCCTAGATCTCGTCGACTAGCAAACTTGCCTTTGACGATAAGTGCTCTGCCCGACCCGGATATTATAAGGTACGTCAGTTAACTGAGCACAACTCATTCCAGGTCCTCCTTGGTTAAGTTGCTACGTAAAAAATATTATATATACTTAGTGGTCGAAATTTTTATTTTTTTTTTACAGTTTTCGTCATCTACTAGGAAGGATCGATGGGCATTTGAAGAACAATTTCGAAAATTCCGTCATGAGTATAGCCTCAATAGCTGATTTTCCCTTATGGAAAATCTACTAAAAATCGATGATTAAGCGAGGAGGAAGGTGTATAGTGCAGGGGAGGAGGAGGAGGAATTGGTGAGGGGCGGGGGTTGATGCAACAGGTGACACCACCATCTTCCAAATAGCATTACTACATCCCTACAGGAGGAAGGTGTATAGTGCAGGGGAGGGGAGGAGGAGGAGGAATTGGTGAGGGGTGGGGGTTGATGCAACAGGTGATACCAGCATCGTGGGGTACACGGCCATCTTCCAAATAGCATTACTACATCCCTACAGGAGGAAGGTGTATAGTGCAGGGGAGGGGAGGAGGAGGAGGAATTGGTGAGGGATGGAGTTTGATGCAACAGGTGACACCACCATCTTCCAAATAGCATTACTACATCCCTACAGGAGGAAGGTGTATAGTGCAGGGGAGGGGAGGAGGGGGATTTGGTGAGGGGCGGGGGTTGATGCAACAGGTGATACCATCATAGTAGAGCACAGCTACATTTTCCAAACAGCATTAGTATATTCCTACAGGAGGAAGGTGTATAGATTAGTGGAAGGAGGAGGTATTGCTGTAGGGTGGGGGTGGATAAATGCAACAGGTTATACCATCATAGTAGAGCACAGCTACATTTTCCAAACAGAATTAGTATATTCCTACAGGTGGATGGTGTATAGATTAGTGGAAGGAGGAGTTATTGCTGTTGGGGGGGGGTGGATAAATGCAACAGGTGATACCAGCATAGTAGGGCACAGCTCCATCTTCCAAACAGCATTAGTATATCCCTACAGGAGGAAGGTGTATAGATTAGTGGATGGAGGGGGTATTGCTGTAGGGTGAGGGTGGATAAATGCAACAGGTGATACCAGCATAGTAGGGCACATCACAATCTTCCAAACATCATAAGAATAAACCTACAGGAGGAAGGAGTAAAGATTAGTGGAAGGAGGAGGTATTGCTGTAGGGTGGGGGTGGATAAATGCAACAGGTGATACCAGCATAGTAGGGCACAGCCCCATCTTCCAAACAGCATTTGTATTTCCCTACTGGAGGTAGTTTTATAGATTAGTGGATGGCGGGGGTATTGCTGTTGGGTGGGGGTGGATAAATGCAACAGGTGATACCCCCATAGTAGGGCACAGCTCCATCTTCCAAACAGCATTAGTATATCCCTACAGGTGGAAGGTGTATATATTAGTGGAAGGAGGGGGTATTGCTGTAGGGTGGGGGTGGATAAATGCAACAGGTGATACCCCCATAGTAGGGCACAGCTCCATCTTCCAAACAGCATTAGTATATCCCTACAGGTGGAAGGTGTATAGATTAGTGGAAGGAGGAGGTATTGCTGTAGGGTGGGGGTGGATAAATGCAACAGGTGATACCATCATAGTAGGGCACAGCTCCATCTTCCAAACAGCATTAGTATATCCCTACAGGTGGAAGGTGTATATATTAGTGGAAGGAGGAGGTATTGCTGTAGGGTGGGGGTGGATAAATGCAACAGGTGATACCCCCATAGTAGGGCACAGCTCCATCTTCCAAACAGCATTAGTATATCCCTACAGGTGGAAGGTGTATAGATTAGTGGAAGGAGGAGGTATTGCTGTAGGGGGGGGGTGGATAAATGCAACAGGTGATACGATCATAGTAGGGCACAGCTCCATCTTCCAAACATCATTAGTATATCCCCACAGGGGGAAGGTGTATAGATTAGTGGATGGAGGAGGTATTGCTGTAGGGTGGGGGTGGATAAATGCAACAGGTGATACCATCATAGTAGGGCACAGCTCCATCTTCCAAACATCATTAGTATATCCCTACAGGTGGAAGGTGTATAGATTTGTGGATGGAGGAGGTATTGCTGTAGGGTGGGGGTGGATAAATGCAACAGGTGATACCCCCATAGTAGGGCACAGCTCCATCTTCCAAACAGCATTAGTATATCCCTACAGGAGGAAGGTGTATAGATTAGTGGATGGAGGGGGTATTGCTGTAGGGTGGGGGTGGATAAATGCAACAGGTGATACCAGCATAGTAGGGCACAGCTCCATCTTCCAAACAGCATTAGTATATCCCTACAGGAGGAAGGTGTATAGATTAGTGGAAGGAGGAGGTATTGCTGTAGGGTGGGGGTGGATAAATGCAACAGGTGATACCAGCATAGTAGGGCACAGCTCCATCTTCCAAACAGCATTAGTATATCCCTACAGGAGGAAGGTGTATAGATTAGCGGGAGGAGGAGGTATTGCTGTAGGGTGGGGGTGGATAAATGCAACAGGTGATACCCCCATAGTAGGGCACAGCTCCATCTTCCAAACATCATTTGTATAGCCCTACAGGTGTAAGGTGTATTTATTAGTGGAATGAGGTGTTTTTGCTGTTGGGTGGGGGTGGATAAATGCAACAGGTGATACCAGCATAGTAGGGCACAGCTCCATCTTCCAAACAGCATTAGTATATCCCTACAGGAGGAAGGTGTATAGATTAGTGGATGGAGGGGGTATTGCTGTAGGGTGGGGGTGGATAAATGCAACAGGTGATACCAGCATAGTAGGGCACAGCTCCATCTTCCAAACAGCATTAGTATATCCCTACAGGAGGAAGGTGTATAGATTAGTGGAAGGAGGAGGTATTGCTGTAGGGTGGGGGTGGGGGTGGATAAATGCAACAGGTGATACCAGCATAGTAGGGCACAGCTCCATCTTCCAAACAGCATTAGTATATCCCTACAGGAGGAAGGTGTATAGATTAGTGGAAGGAGGAGGTATTGCTGTAGGGTGGGGGTGGATAAATGCAACAGGTGATACCCCCATAGTAGGGCACAGCTCCATCTTCCAAACAGCATTAGTATATCCCTACAGGAGGAAGGTGTATAGATTAGTGGATGGAGGGGGTATTGCTGTAGGGTGAGGGTGGATAAATGCAACAGGTGATACCAGCATAGTAGGGCACAGCTCCATCTTCCAAACAGCATTAGTATATCCCTACAGGAGGAAGGTGTATAGATGAGTGGAAGGAGGAGGTATTGCTGTAGGGTTGGGGTGGATAAATGCAACAGGTGATACCAGCATAGTAGGGCACAGCTCCATCTTCCAAACAGCATTAGTATATCCCTACAGGAGGAAGGTGTATAGATTAGTGGAAGGAGTAGGTATTGCTGTAGGGTGGGGGTGGATACATGCAACAGGTGATACCAGCATAGTAGGGCACAGCTCCATCTTCCAAACAGCATTAGTACATCCCTACAGGAGGAAGGTGTATAGGGCAGGGGAAGGAGAAGTGTTGGTGGGGGGTGGGCGTGGATAAATGCAACAGGTGCACAATCATAGTGGAGTAAAGCTCCCAAAGTTTCTATGTAGGGGGGGGGGACTATGGATTTTATTTAATGAGTTCGTCACTAAATAAATTTCTATTGCCCAGGCGGGAATAGTACTCGCCACTCTCGGTTTCATCTGAGATTAAAGCCATAGCTTTAACTCACTTGGCTAACCTAAAACCCCGTAGCTACTTTGTCGGAAGGAAACCCGCTTAAAATGATTATTGATATGATTAGGGAATAAATAGACTCCTCTCAGAGAATTGATGAAGGGGCTGCCACCAGCAATGCAAGCTAGTCTTGCGGGTTAGTATAATCACATGTCTGAAGGCGCTCATTCACTAATTTGTGAAGGAGAGAACTAACTATTCAACAGAACACAAATTACGGCTGACACAGCTAGAATAGAATGCGAGATAAGATCATATATATATATATATATATATATATATATATATATATATATATATATAGTTTTAATCGGACCTCATTTTGGTTATCTTCTAGGTAAGAGCGATGGACATTTGAAGAAGTTTTCCTAAAACGTGTCCTGAGAACACCCCAATAGCTGATTCCCTTAGAAGAACACCATCTCACCACATATCGTCTAGTTTTGGCGGGAAAGTCACTTTCGTCCGTTACCCGCTCACATTTAATAAAAATACAAATATCTCGGTTAATATTCAAGATAGAGAATAAATGTATATAACAATATTTATAGTTAAGTTAATTTGCAATAAGATTGATTTTATACAATTTTTCGATCCGACTTATAGTAACGGAAATATTCTGAATTTTCGAAAAATCCTGCCCTCTAAACCACCCCCCACCCACAGGTCCGATTTCAGCCATTAACGAACTTGATCTTTATTTTTGCAAAAAAAAACGTTTAAATATCAAGTTTGGTGACGATAAAACAAAAATTACGACCGCTAGAGCGGGAACAGACATATATATATATAATTTTGAACGTACCTCATTTTCGTCATCTCCTGGGTAGGATCGATGGACATTTGAAGAACTTTTTCGAAACTCGCGTCATGAGTACGACCTCAATAGCTGATTTCCCTTAAGGGAAATCTGCTAACATGAGCAGTTATTGAGGTCGTACTCATGACGTAATTTTCGAAATTTTTCTTCAAATGTCCATCAATCCTACATAGGAGGGGACGATATATATATATATATATATATATATATATATATATATATATATATATATATATATATTTGTCTGTTACCGCTTTAGCGGTCGCAATTATTGTTTAATCGTTACCGAACTCGATATTTAGTCGTTTTATGCAAAAAGAAAGATCAAGTTCGTTAATGACTGAAATCGGACCAGGGGGTTTAGAGGGGAGGATTTACGATAATTGTCTCCGTCACTATATGTATGATTGAAAAATTGTAAAGGGTCAATCTTATTGGAAATTAAATGTATTATAATAATTATTATATACATTGTTTCTCTGTCTTGAATACAAACAGAGATATTTGCGTTTTTGTTAAGTGTGGATAACGGCCGAGATGAGATCGGTTTTTGAAATAAGTTTCCGCATTAGTTCAGCCGTTTCTGTAACTGTTTTCGTTACTTCATTCGTTTCGTTACCGTACGACTTTAGTGTACGCTTCTTCTAACCTCTCTTGGCGTGTAAGCATTTGCTTTGTGACATATATGCAAATACGTTCTTTTCACGCTCCCCCCCCCCTTCATTAGTTCTGGGACTATTAAAATTTAAGTAAGTTATTAAAATTAGATCATTCTGATTCATTATAAATTGCAGTACTAGATATAGTAAATAGTTTGCAATAAAGTTAATGTGTTATATTCAGATATATATCAGTAATTGTTTTTCTTTCCGGTGAAGAATATGCCTATCATCTATCCGTTCAGTTCTGAGTGGTTGGCAGACCTATTTTTTTACAATTCAGAAGCCGTTTCCGTTGGGAGCTTATTAAAATCAACTGAAAGATTTCTTATTACCGTTTGTATTAACTCACACGGTGGTGTTAAGTGTTAGCAGTATGCAGATTTCTCTATTGTAAATCTTCGCATGTTCTGCTTAGTTTACGCAGCCCCTGCGTGACGGACTTTTATATACATTCAACCGCAAAAAAAAACCGGACACTTCATTTTTGTCGTATTAAAAGCTAATTTTCAGCAATTTTCTTTATGTGGGTATTCTAGTTATCACAGAGAATTTAGAGTCTAAGTCCAATGAACTAATCCCTTCAGGATTAGTAAACAATTAGATAAAACTCAGATTAGATTTATTTGTAGTGAAGTTGATCTATTCTAAACTGTAAGTAGTTTTTCGCATATTTAAACATCTTTAATTATTAACCAAGCATTTTCTTTAATTAATGTTTTATTTTTATTTCGGTCCAGAATAATGGGTCTTTCAAACTTAGATGGAAGGCCGGAGCTTACGTTACATTGCCGAAACGCTTGGGGAAGCGAAGTCTACCATTCACTGTAATAAAAATGAAGAATAATTTTTTTTTAAATGTGTTAATTTATCTTTTTCTTTTTTTTTATTTTGTATTTTTTTGTAAATAATCAATAAAAATTATTCACTTTTGGCAGATTTTGTTTAAATAACCTATAGATTAACCAATTATTTTAATTAAAAAGATTAATATACATATATATTATGTATTTAACAAAATTATAAGACTATATCGGAGTGTCCGGTGTTTTTTTGCGGTAGAGTGTATTTTGTTCGTTAGTCGAACTTTAATATCTAATCTGAAGTATTTATGTCCTATAAGCTTTATGCTATCGTTTGACTGAAATTAATACATTTCATGAAGCTACCAAAGTGAATAGGGGAGTTAGGAGATGATAATTTTTCACTCACTAGACTACTGATAGAGCATAGCTGGAGTACATACATGTATGTAGTTGTTGTACCAGGAGGAGTGGGGGTGGTAGTGTGGAGGCATGGAGGGGTGGAGGTGTTGGCCGTAGCTCAAGCCAAGGTCGGAATAGCCTTCATTATAACTCTGGAGCATGGTGCCGCTACGCTCCTCCCGACAACCGCTCAGCATCTGCAACACAACACACAGCTACAATAACAATTTAATTAATAATAATAAAGAAAAGAAAACATTCAAAAACAAGAAGTTAGTCATGATTAGGTTATTAAAGCGATAGAAATATCTAACTATGTATCACAAACATCGATGCACATAAAATATAATACATCTGTAAGTGTTGTATAATATAATTTCACTAGCGTTTGGGAAAAACCACATAAGTCCAAAATTGGCATTTTTTTTTTTTTAATGCATAAGTATCTACTCAATGATATCCTCCTTTGAGAAAAACGACATAAGTTACAAACCACAATTGACTGTTCAGCAGTGAAATGAAAAAAATCACACATGTCATTTAAGAAAAAAATCTGCTAATGACATTATTCTACAACAAATTACAACTGATGCAGTCCCAATAAGTCAAGAAAAGAAAAAAAAAGACCTTGTGTCTATATTACATCTCATTCCTGAAGTGTTCCGTCCGTTTTATCAGAACTTGACAACTGCGAGTACCGCACCTAATATTGATCCTGATTTGGTGGAAATGTGTGAAGAAGATATGTAAATTTATTATTTTTGTATTACATGTTTTTGTTATCTAGTTTTGTCGATTTAATATATTAAGATTGCTATTTTACCTTTTTAAATAAAATAACAAAAAAACATAATATTGTTTTCATTTACTTTGTCAATCATATTTTGCAGATCTATTATGTATATAAATGGAGTAACGGAAGAGAAAAAAACATAAGTCATACAATATCTAAGACTTAAGAGGAATAAGTCATGATCCCAAACACAAAGTCATAATGTATATTAACCTAATGACATAAGTCAAATAATATCAAGAAAAATGTATTTATCTATCAGTATGTTATTATGTATTGTTGAAACTGGTAATGGAAAGGATTTATTTATTTATAGTGAGCTTTTATGTTTTTATACAAAAAGCAAGAAGCAATTAAACGTGCCTCCTTTTTTGACTTTAGTGATTTTTGCTACTTATTTCATTATAATTTTATTTGTATTATTTTACTATAATGTTTTGCAAATATGCGTTTTATAATGTTTATGTATGGTGCGCACAGAAAATCTTATTAACATTTATAGAAAAATACATTTATACGTCTAATTGCACATAAGATATACTAAATATCTGTATATCATCACACATAAGATATGGTAAACATCAATATATCTTATCACACATAAGACATACTAAATATTTTTATATCTTAACACGCATAAGATATAGTAAATATTAGTGTATCACATCACTCGTAAGGAATATACGAGTATATCTCTAATCACACATAAGATATTAGGATATCTACATATCTTATCACATGTAAGATATTAGGAATATCTATATATCTTATCACTCGTATGATATTAGGAATATCTACATAATATCTTATCACTCGTATGATATTAGGAATATCTACATATCTTATCACTCGTAAGATATTAGGAATATCTATATATCTTATCACTCGTATGATATTAGGAATATCTACATAATATCTTATCACTCGTAAGATATTAGGAATATCTATATATCTTATCACTTGTATGATATTAGGAATATCTACATATCTTATCACTCGTAAGATATTAGGAATATCTACATATCTTATCACTCGTAAGATATTAGGAATATCTACATATCTTATCACTCGTATGATATTAGGAATATCTACATAATATCTTATCACTCGTATGATATTAGGAATATCTACATATCTTATCACTCGTAAGATATTAGGAATATCTATATATCTTATCACTCGTATGATATTAGGAATGTCTACATAATATCTTATCACTCGTAAGATATTAGGAATATCTACATATCTTATCACTCGTAAGATATTAGGAATATCTACATATCTTATCACTCGTAAGATATTAGGAATATCTACATATCTTATCACTCGTAAGATATTAGGAATATCTACATATCTTATCACTCGTAAGATATTAGGAATATCTACATATCTTATCACTCGTAAGATATTAGGAATATCTACATATCTTATCACTCATAAGATATTAGGAATATCTACATATCTTATCACTCGTAAGATATTAGGAATATCTACATATCTTATCACCCAGTAAGATATGAGAAATACCTATCTATCTATCTATATATAAATTATCACACGAAAGATACAAGGAATAGCTATATATCTTATCACTCGTAAGATATTAGGAATATCTACTTATCACTCTTAAGATATTAAGAATATCTACATATCTTATCACTCGTAAGATATTAGGAATATCTACATATCTTATCACTCGTAAGATATTAGGAATATCTACATATCTTATCACTCCTAAGATATTAGGAATATCTACATATCTTATCACACGAAAGATACAAGGAATAGCTATATATCTTATCACTCGTAAGATATTAGGAATATCTACATATCTTATCACACGTAAGATATTAGGAATATCTATATATCTTTTCGAGAGGGAGAGATAGATAGATAGATAGATGCTTTTATTGTCATAGGACCAATGGTCCTCTCTTACAGACAATAGACATGTATGTTTACTATAAACTGGTTACTAATACTATAAATCAAACTGAACAACTTATAAATTAAAACTTATCCAAAGAGAGAGGGAGAGAGAGAGAGAGAGAGAGAGAGAGAGAGAGAGAGAGAGAGAGAGAGAGAGAGAGAGAGAGAGAGAGAGTGAGTGTGTGTGTGTGTGTGTGTGTGTGTGTGAGAGAGAGAGAGAGAGAGAGAGAGAGAGAGAGAGAGAGAGAGAGAGAGAGAGAGAGAGAGAGAGAGAGAGAGTGAGTGTGTGTGTGTGTGTGTGTGAGAGAGAGAGAGAGAGAGAGAGAGAGAGAGAGAGAGAGAGAGAGAGAGAGAGAGAGAGAGAGAGAGAGAGAGAGAGAGAGAGAGAGAGAGAGAGAGAGAGAGAGAGAGAGAGAGAGAGAGAGAGAGAGAGAGAGAGAGAGAGAGTGAGTGAGAGGGAGGAGTAGTTGATAATGAGGTGTTAAGGTGGCTAGTAGTTCTGTTGAGATCCGCTAGGTTGCAGCAACGGTACTCTTCCCGTCCCTCCCTCTTAACATTAAAGAGTCGAGTCCTAGCTGAAGTATTACCATTCCATCGCCAGAAAAATATTAGTAAGATACATAATTGACGGAAAGTACACTATCGATAAACATTCAATTCTAGAGACCTCAATTTCTATTTGTTCAATGCAAAACTAAATATTTAACCGTTCTAAGTAAAACTATTTGGTTGTAAAATAAGTTCGTATCGTTTTCTTCAGGTTATATTAATAAAAACAGATTTGTGTAAATATTTTTAATAAATTATTTATGGCCCATTTTGATCTATTACATATTTCTATCATTCAGGAAATTCCGTCCTCTCAGAACCAGAAATATAATTACGGAAATTTATCAGAATATAACATATTAATTAATTATTGAAAACCATTTACTATATCTAGCACAGTAATTTATAATTAATCAGAATAATTTTTATCCCAATCAATCAAATTTAAGTAGACCAAGAACTTAATAAGGGGGCGGGTCACCAGAACATATTTGCATGTATCTCGTATAATAAAGGTCACTTGAAAACAATATTTGGTATTTAAGCTTCGAATAATGTGGTTTATTATATAACAGAGTATTGTATATGTAACGTGAGCAGAAGTGAGGGTTTGCTGACGGCTGTAAACTGAAAAAGGCAAATACCTCGGTTAATATTCAAGATAGAGAATAAATGCATATAACCATATTTATAGAAAATGTAATTAGCAATAAAATTGGTTCTTTACACTTTTTCCATCCGACGTATCGGGGAAATTTCGAATATTCGAAAATCCCCCTTCCACTAGTCCGATTTCAGCCATTAACGGACTTGATCTTTATTTTTTTTTACATAAAACAATTAAATATCAAGTTTGGTAACGTTCAAACAAAAATTGCGACCTCTATAGCGTTAGCAGACAAATATATATATATATATATATATATATATATATATATATATATATATATATATATAGGGGCTTAGGTTAGCCATGCGAGTTAAAGCGTTGACCTTTGTCTCACATGGCAAACCTAGAGTGGCGAGTTCGATTCTCGTCTGGGCAAAGGAAATTATTTAGTGACGAAATTCATTAAATAATGTCCTAAAATCCCACCCTGGCTAGAAAAGGGTGGTAACCTGTAGATAATCCGTCCCGATTAGCCGGAATAAGTTGGAAAAAGTGGACGTTAATAAATGAATAATGAAAATATATATATATATAGGTAGGTAGGGAGGATCGATCGAAATTCGCGTCATGGTACGACCTCAACAGTTGATTTCCTTTAAGGGAAATCTGCTAACATGGAGAGTGAGGAGAGGTCTGAAAGAGTTTATTTATACGCCGTTTGGTATCAATAATGCAACAAGTAGAAATTACGGGGGATGAATATTTGGGAGGGCGGTGGGGCGGGGCGATTGATTTCTAAAAGCTCTGTTTATTTAGTCTGAGTCTAAATCAACAGGTAGGTGTGTAGTGTAGGGGTTATTATGTCTGACTCGCTACACAGGGCCCCGCCCCCCACCACCCACCCACCCCTCCTTTCATTTATTCAAAGATAGAAACATCAACTAAATCAAAGCCCTCCCTCTCCCTCTCTCAACCATTTACTCATGATTAAGCCAGTCTACAACATTTACCACACGTCTAAAGCTAAGTACACACCAGTAGACCATGTTGCGCGATTTTCTAGAGACGGTTTTGAGACACGGTCTAGAGACACCGTTCATTGTCTCGTCTAGTGCCCACACTACGATGTAAATTTCTCTCAGTCTCATGTAGGGACCTTGCGATACTGGATTCGATCTGATATCTGGTATCGATACCATTCTGGTATAAAAGTATCGATACTCCGATAATATCGCATTAAAAGTATCGATACCAAAGGTATCGGTATCGAAACACCTCTGATTATTAAATCAGGTTTTTTAGAAAAAAAAAATGTGATTTATTAGTGTTATAAAACGTCAGTTTTATTTCTTTAAAAACGTTTTCTTGTTTCTTAAAATAAAAAAAATATTAATTTTTTTTGTTTTATTATGGAAATGAAGAATGTAGGTAATCCTCAATTGGCGGTTATCCTTTATCCCCTGCCTTTGAAATATCGTACTACGACATAATTTGATTTATTACTCATTATCATGTATTTTATTTACTTTAAATTCGAATTTTTTATTAATTTACTTTTAATGTAATTAAAATGTAATGTGGACGTTAATAAATAAAAAAAAATTTAATGTAATTAGTTGATATTAAATTATCAAACGTTCGATACCGATACTCATCTTTTTGTTGCGATACCGTTGAAATATCGGAAGCAAAGTATCGATACCAATACTCCTAGTATCGAAACAAAAGTATCGATACCTACCCATATCGGTAGTATCGCAACGTCCCTAGTCTCATGTTCACAGCCCGCCGTGGAGGACATTGTTTTGTGTGGAATGAGTTCCTGCTTAGTGGTAATTATAAGTGAAAGAACACGAAAACGTCAACGTTGGTGGATGCGGGAAGTACTTACAGAAAGGCCTAGATTCGGTAAAGCTCTATTAAGTAAATTAAGATTGGAAGGTGCCATGGGTTTTCGGAATTTTACCCGGCTTACGACTACTGGTTTTGAAGACTTGCTTCTGATGGTTGGAAGAATAATAATGAAGCAAGATACAAAGTTTAGGGAAACCATTCCAGCTTCTCTTCGACTGGCAGTCACACTGCGTTTCCTTGCAAGTGGAGACTCATTTACGTCGAAGTAATTTTTTTCGCTCCCGGTTGAATGATGTTTTTAAATTATGAATTTTCTTTTCTACGTCCGACACTGTCACATTGTACTTGGCAGCCAGAGATTCGAGGGCCGCTTTATTTTTTCACCCGGTTTTTATAACGAGGACTCCTAACATCCCACAAACAATAAGATACGCGATAATCTTCAATAAGACTCATTACTTTTTCATTAGGCCACATGTTTTAAAGTAACTAGAACACGAAAAATTGAATAAACAGCCGAATCACACCACTCGGCAGCTGGAAAACCTTCTGAATTGTAAGAATAATTCATATTTTAATAACTCAAATTTTAGTAGTCCAAGAACTAAAGAGGGAGTTGGGGCGGATGAACAGAACGTATTTGCATAAATCTCACAAAGTAAGGAAGGTAAGATAAGGTTAGAAGTAGCCTCCTAAGCCGAGCAATGACGAAAAAAGTCCGTCACGCAGGGGCTGCGTAAACTAAGCAGATTTCCCACGTGAAGTTTTACAATAGAGAAATCTGCCTAATAATAACAGTAGTAGTAACCTATTCTCACGAGGACGAATAGTTAGTGAAACGGCCACACTAGCGCTCGGCGGAAACTCCCGAACATAGCCGACCACACTCACAATACAAATGCAAATATCTCGGCTAATATTAAAGATAAAGAATAAATGTATAGAACAATATTTATAGTAAATTTAATTTGCACATCTTCATTTTTACATAAAATGATTAAATTCCGAGTTTGGTCAACGATCAAACAAAAATTGCGACAGCTAGAGCGTTAACAGACAAATATATATATATATATATATATATATATATATATATATATAATATATATATATATATATATAATTTTGAACGGACCTCATTTTCGTCATCTCCTGGGTAGGATCGATGGACATTTGAAGAAATTTTTCGAAACTCGCGTCATGAGTACGACCTCAATAGCTGATTTCCCTTAAGGGAAATCTGCTAATGGGGACCTAATCCAAACTATACCCGACCACAGACTTCATAAAAATGCAAATATCTCGGTTAATATTCAAGATAGAGAATAAATGTATATAACAATATTAATAGCAAATTTAATTCGCAATAAGATTGGTCCTATACAATTATTCGATCCAATGCATAATAACGGAGATATTTTGAATTTTCGAAAATCCCCCCTCTTGTCCGATTTCAGCCATTGACAAACTTAATCTGTCTTTTAACATAAAACGCTTAAATATCGAGTTTCGTAACGATCAAACAAAAATTGCGACCGCTAGAGCGTTAACGGACAAATATATATATATATATATATTTCAAATATTATATATACTCCTGGGTAGGAGCGATGGACATTTGAAATTTTTTTTCGAAATTCGCGTCATGAGTACGACCTCAATAGCTGATTTCCCTTAAGCGAAATCTGCTAAAAGATTAACTGTGGTGATGTAGTCCTAAGTTGAGGTTAGGAACCATCCTCTCCCCCCCCCCTCCTCCCTGCGGGATAAAGCCTCTGAAAGCATCACAGTGTAATGACAGTGACATTGAAC
Source organism: Riptortus pedestris (assembly GCA_019009955.1). Lineage (NCBI taxonomy): Eukaryota > Metazoa > Arthropoda > Insecta > Hemiptera > Alydidae > Riptortus > Riptortus pedestris. Next base: position 176,825,050 of record CM032229.1, read on the forward strand.
AGATTGAAGCTAAAGGTGTAAATAAAGTAGATTTAGAGAGTGAATGGGCCTCTGAATGAAATGTCAATAAAGTGTGCGCAAACAAATTGCAGCAGGGGTCGTTAGGTATAAAATGGAGGCAATTTGTATTTGGCGAGGGGAGGGGGGGGGGTAATGGCCGCCAGACAACAGCTGACTTCCTATCTCCTCCTGCATTTCCCGCCCTTTTCATTCCCGCCAAGTCCAATTCTTTGTCAGGACGCTCAATCCTCCATATATATATATATATACTTCCAGTTGCCGGATAACATATAACCTTAAGTTCTATTACCCCCTTATCAGCTCACAACACCCCCTTAAAATAAAGTCCGTAAAAGGCGTAAACTAAGCAGATTTCCCACGCGAAGGTTTACAATAGATTAATATACATAAAGGTAACACTACCGTGATTGCTCAGCAAATGTACAATACAAGGCTGAATTGTAAACAAACAGACAAGCCAACCTCGTAGCACTGCATACATAGGAAAGACAAACAATTAATGAAATATATCTGAATATAACATATTAATTTTATTGAAAACAATTAACCAAAGCTAGTGGTGTAATTTCTAATGAATCAGAATCAATTTTATATCAATCACTCAAATTTTAGTAATCCAAAAACATAAGAAGGGGGGGGGTCAACAGATCGTATTTGCATATATCTCACAAAGTAAATGTTCAATGAAAACAATATTTCGTATTTAGGCTTCGATTAATATTTTTTATTATATAGCAGAGCATTGTTTATGTAACACTAGCAGAAGTGGGGGTTTACTGAAGGCTGAAAAATGCAAAAATATCGGTTAATATTCAAGAAAGAGAATAAATGTATATAACAATATTTATAGTGCATTTAATTTTTCAATAAGATTGATTCTATACAAATTTTTCGATCCAACGAATAATAATGGAGATATTTCGAATTTTCAAAAATCCCCCCTCCCACTCCTGGTCCGATTTCAGCCATTAACGAACTTGATCTTTCTTTTTACGTAAAAACGCTTAAATATGAAGTTTTGTAACGATTAAACAAAAATTGCGACCACTATAGCATTAACAGACATATATATATATATATATATATATATATATATATATATATATATATATATAATTTTGAACAGACCTCATTTTCGTCATCTCCTGTGTAGGATCGATGGACATTTGAGGAAATTTTTCAAAACTCGCGTCATGAGTACGACCTCAATAGCTGATTTCTCTTACGGGAAATCTGCTGAAAAAAACAAAACTTATATTTGGTTTCTCCATAAGTAAGAGCACTATTTAATAACACAGATCCGTCCGAAACTCTCCCCTTCTTGGGAGTGAGTCTACTAACGTGTTAGTGGACGAAATCTGACAAGCAGTGGGTATTTAGGGAAGGGGAATAAAAATATTAAGTGTGTCTATAATTAAATGATACATCGATTAAATCCACCGCGCATGGGCTGCGAAACTACGCAGATATACAGGTGATGAGTACGTTGATGATATTATTATTGAGGGCTTTAAATTTAAGCTGGACATGCACAGGAGTTCTACAGAAAACGGGGAACTAAATAAGTCCGACACGCACGGGCTGCGTTAACTAAGCAGATTTCCCACATGCCTCACGAATATGCATTTATCCCAAAACGTAAAAAGTCCGTCACGCAGGGGCTGCGTAAACTAAGCAGATTTCCCACGTGAAGTTTTACAATAGAGAAATTTCACGAGAGCCGAGCAGTTAAGGAAACGGCCGAACTAGCTTTTGGCGGGAAAGTCACCCGTCCGTTAGCCGCCCAGAATTAATAAAAAATGCAAATATCTCGGTTAATATTCAAGATAGAGAATAAATGTATAGAACAATATTTATAGTAAATTTAATTTGCAATACGATTGATTTTGTACAATTTTTCGATCCGACGTATAGTAACGGAGATATTTCGAATTTTCAAAAATTCTCCCCTCTAAACCCCAGCTCTCACTGGTCCGATTTTAGCCGTTAACGAACTTGATCTTTCTTTTTACATAAAACGACTAAATATCGAGTTTGGTACCGATCAAACAAAAATTGCGACCGCTAGAGCGGGGAGAGAGAGAGAGAGAGAGAGTGAGAGAGAGAGAGAGAGGAGAGAGAGAGAGAGAGAGAGAGAGAGAGAGAGAGAGAGAGAGAGAGATAGAGATAGAGAGCGAGATTAGAAGGAGAGAGAGAGCGAGGGAGTGGAAGGAGGAGAGACAGAGAGAGGTCGCGTGTGGCACTTTGCCAGGACAAGGACTAATTTGAGTAAATTGCTCCAACAAGTCTAGTTAAAACATCGCTGAGCCAACAGATAGCCGAAGGTGAACCTAACCTGTTCTCTGTCCTGCGGCTGAACGTGTCTCCGGGATCAGGAGTCTCTTGCAAGTACAGCCATTGGGAAATTCTGCCACGCAACAACTTCATGTTTGCCCAACTATGAAACGCGTACCATCGAACGGTCGGAACGGGGTAGAAACCCGCCAAAAGTCACGAAATAGAAAATCTTTTTGTTACTAATTGTATATAATAGTTGAGCTAGTAAACCAGATCTGTTGGTGTGTCACTCCTACACATGAACTAATGAGAGAACTGTCGAAAGGCAAATTCTAAACTGTCTGGACGACATAAGTAGGATTTCGCCCTGAACAGCATATCCTTGATTGGGAGTAGAGGATTCTCAGAAGGGAAGTATCTTCGTATTGTTAGAAAACAAAAAGAGCTACAGGAAACGTGTCGATTGATAGAATTCATATTCAATGGTGACACACACACATATATATATATATATATATATATATATATATATATATATATATATATATATATATATATATATATATATATATATATATACACACATTTATTTCATGCAAACAGCTATTCCTGTAAGTTTAGCTTCACTGAATGTAGAATGGCTGAAGGTGTAGGATATGAAAAACCAAATACGGAAATATCGATTTTTTATACTGTTCATCGTTATTAATATATATATGTAATCAGCTGATTTCTATTGCCAGTCCTCCATGATATTATTCTGACCTCGGTGGTAAGGTACATAAACATTTATAACACACGTACTTCACCTGAAGAGGCGGCATAAAGGACGTGAAACATGAAATTGGGAAATAAATAAATGGAAGATATTTCATTCCTTTTTCATCTCCTAACATTTTGTCATTTTAACTCCAATGGAGATTCTATTCAGGTCACATTTCGGCGAAATAAATGAGCGTACATTGTTAGTATTGTAGGTTAATTTGAAATATTTACAAAAATTAGAGCACGCAACTCATTATTAACCAATGTGGAAGGGAAGTTAGAATTCAGAAAGGTGTAAGACAAGGATGCCCTCTGTCACCTTATCTGTTCAATATTTTTATTGAAGAGGCGATAATGAAAATGAAGGAAAGAACCGAAAGCCTAAAAAGTAACGGTAAATCCATTGATTGCATCAGATTTGCAGATGATATTGCACTGCTGGCAAAGTTCCAAGTAGAGATGAATAGAATGCTGCAAGTTTAAACTCAAAATAAAGGCACGTAATACGAAAGTTTCGGTTGTAGAGAAGAAAGAAACCCAAGGACATATATAAATTAGAATTGGAAACATTAAAATTGAAAAAGTGAAGGAGTTTTGTTGCCTAAGGAGCATCATCATTGATCAAAATGACACTACAGCTGAAGTCGACACAAGAATAGCACTTGATAAACATGCCTTCCGAAGCAAAAAGAGTATTTCAACTAATAAGCATACAAGCATGAATACAAAAAAAGTCCGTCACGCAGGGGCTGCGTAAACTAAGCAGATTTCCCACATGAAGTTTTACAGTAGAGAAATCTGCCCAATAACAGCTGTAGTAGGAAGGGATCTCTAAACCTATTCTCGAGGGACGAATAGTTCTGGAAACGGCCACCAGAGCTCTCGGCGGAGAGTCCGGAACATGGCGGGGTTCCGTCGACCACACACACAATACAAATGCAAATATCTCGGTTAATATTCAAGATACAGAATAAATGTACAGAACAATATTTATAGTAAATTTAATTTACAATAAGATTGACTCTATACAATTTTTCGATCCGACGCATAATAACGGAGATATTTTGAATTTTCAAAAATCCCCCCCTCTAAACTCCCCCTCCCACTGGTCCGATTTCAGCCATTAACGAACTTGATCTCTCTTTTTACGTAAAACGCTTAAATATGAAGTTTGGTATATAGATATATATAATTTTGAACGGACCTCATTTTCGTCATCTCCTGGGTAGGATCGATGGACATTTGAGGAAATTTTTCAAAACTCGCGTCATGAGTACGACCTCAATAGCTGATTTCCCTTAAGGGAAATCTGTTAAAAAATGTTCCTATGTCTTTCGTATGGAGTGCTTTACGGGAGATAATGTTGGAGTCCCCCACAAAAGGGAATACAGTATAGATTGGAAGGGGGTTTTGGTGAGAATCGCTACAACAATTCGGACTCGAATAATATCCAAATGGCTCTTCTAAATGAGGTAAGTGTTGAAGTTTCATCAAAGTCATGAAAGAAAGAAGTGAAACTTCTTAGCATATCATAAGGACCAACGACTTCATAACACATGTACTCGAGGGTAAGGTCCTTGGGCATAAGGGAAGAAGGAAGGCATAGAAAATGCTATTTTGAAGACATCAAGCATCCTATGGATTTGGCTGAGTATAGTAATATGAAAAGAGGTAGCTACCGATAGAACACAATTGTTGCAACTAGGAGTAGCGAACAGATCATGATAATGATATCAGTATGGATTCCTTTAATTCATATACCAAAAAGAAATGCCAATTATACTGAAACATTTCCAAAGACAGGCGGATGATGGGTTTATGAAGTTCACAAATATATATTTCTTTAAATAACATACGAAAGGAGTTACTAATACTTTCACTTTGAGTTAATATAAAAGTAGTCATCTCACGTAAGGTTTGGCTATAAGTCTGGTTTCATTAGAGCCTTGTTAAAGAAGTAAAACGGAATGCAATGTGTAAATGACGTCATATATCTGCCTTACCTGCGAGGAAGGAAATTTCCTTAGTTCACAAACAATTCATAGATGGAGGGCACCACACGTTTTTTTGGTGCAAAGAGGTAAGAGACAGTGGTGGGTTGCCTAGCTACCTCCTTGGATAGCTCTATACAATATCGATCGGGAGTAGAATATCGATTGTCAGCTATTGATCGATGAGAGGATGCGTCACCCCCCCCCCCCTCCACCGCCCCAATCCACTAGTGGCCACCCTTTTCAGAGTGGCCGAATGCTACCGAGGATACACGAATATGACCGAACTTGCTTGTGGCCACCCAAGACTTTTTCCTCATTCAGTTTCCACAGTGTAATTTCTTTTGTAAATTTGGTATATCTGCTATATACATAATAAAAAGTCCGAACCGCAGGGGCAGAGCAAACTAAGCAGATTTGCCTCCAGCGGGTATGACACACTATTGATCTCATCTCAAAAAATATTTTATATTTCCAAGTAAACAAGGATCCACGAATAACTAGCTTAATATTTGATCTATTAAACTATGCATAGAGCAACAATTGTAGATCATCAATATCTTTACAAGATTGGTTCTATAACATTTTTCGATAAAACTCTTAATAACGGAGATATTGTTAATTTACACACCCCTCACCTCGTTCCCCGTCCCGGGAGCTACAAACTTATATGATCTTTGGTGTGAATAAAATCGAATATGGTATAAATCAAATAAATCGTTTCCTGTTAAGAGCGTAAAATCTTAAATGATGACGTAGCACAACTTAATATCATATACCCCACAGCAAAAGTTCAATAGAAAAAATCCAATAAAGTGGTAACTGATCTAACAGGTTATTGCTAATGACATTAGTAGGAGTGTGGGATCACTGAACGCTGAAAGCCAAAAAGTTGCAAATATCTCGGTTAATATTTATGACAGAGAAAATATGAATATAACAACATTTTTAGACAATGAAATTTGAAATAAGATTGGCCCTCTGCTGTTTATTGATCCAACTTAAAATAACGGAGATATTTTGATTTTTTGAAATTCTCCCCTCTCACTACCCCCACTCCACCCTGTCCGATTTTAGCCAATAATGAACTTGATCATTACAGTAGGTGTGTCAGATCAGCAGCGTGTACAGAAAGTGGGAAATATGCTTAGCTTAGACAACCTTTGAGTGGCGGATTCCAAAATTCGACTTGGGCAATAAGGTTCGGCGGTGTTCGTTCAATTTCGGGGCAGAGTGAGCAGGGCAGCCCCTAGGCCCTAGGGTGGGCGGTCCCCGGTATTGATGTGTGTGCTAGCGGCGTGGTTCCATGTCCGGCTCCCTATCTGCTCTCTTCACCGTTGCCATGGATACCCTTGCCACCCTCCTTCACTCTAGCCCATACATATACTGACTCTAAAACTAATCATATTTGCCAAGTGCCACACTCATGACGTCATCTGCACTTCCATTCTATATTTCGCCTTAATTCAAGCCCTTTAGTAAAACAAAATCGAAATTTGAAACGAACATACGAAAATCAATTATACAGGACCTTAAAATGAAAATTATCATGAGAAGAAGAAGGGGTTTACTGAATTCAGAGAACGCCAAATTAACTGTTACGATTTTAATTTTTAGCAGATTTCCCCTTAAGGGAAATCAGCTATTAAGGTCATACTCATCAAAAACTTCTTCAAATGTCCATCGATCCTACCCAGGAGAGGACGAAAATGAGGTCCGTTAAAAATTATATATATATATATATATATATATATAGATATATATATATATATATATATATATATATATATATATTTGTCTGTTAACGCTCTAGCGGTCGCAATTTTTGTTTGATCGTTACCAAACTCGGAATTTAATCGTTTTATGTAAAAAGGACGATCAAGTTCGTTAATGGCTAAAATCGAACCAGTGGTAGTGGGGGGGTAGAGGGGGGGAGTGTCGAAAATGCGAAATATCTCCGTTACCATCAAAAAATTGTATAGAACCAATCTTATTGAAACTTAAATTTACTATACATATTGTTCTATACATTTTTTCTGTATCTTTAATATTAACCGAGATATTTGTATTTGTATTGTGAGTGTGGTCGGCTATGTTCGGGAGTTTCCGCCGAGCGCACTAGCGCTAGTGTGGCCGTTTCACTAACTATTCGTCCTCGTGAGAATAGGTTATTAATAGGCAGATTTCTCTATTGTAAAACTTCACGTGGGAAATCTGCTTAGTTTACGCAGCCACTGCGTGACGGACTTTTTTCTAATCTCAAAACCCCCATTCAACATCGCCCGATTCTAGACGTTGGCTTATAGTGAACACGAAACTGGTAAATATCGAGTTCACTGCTGTCATTTTATTCCGTATTGTGGAAACATCACAGTCCAAAGGACTTCAATCGAGCTCCATAATTGCCAACCAATGCTGAGTGGTAGTCAAGCTGGTTCTACAGCAAAATCCGGTAACTCACATCAAATGAAACCTTATTGAGTAATTCCTGCGTACAAATGTGGTTAATAGGGCGGTAAGACTGGATCACTGTTAATACACTCAACCGCAAAAAAATAGAACAATTAGATTTAGTCTTATAATTTTGTTAAATACTTAATATATATGTATATTAATCTTTTTTATTAAAATAATTGGTTAATCTATAGTTTATTTAAACAAAATCTGCCAAAAGTGAATAACTTTTATTGATTATTTACAAAAAAATACAAAAAAAAAGATAAATTAACACGTTTAAAAAAAAAAAAAAAATAGTCTTCATTTTTATTACAGTAGATGGTAGACTTCGCTACCCCAAGCGTTTCGGCAATGTAACGTAAGCTCCGGCCTTCCATCTAAGTTTGAAAGACCCATTATTCTGGACCGAAATAAAAACAAAACATTAATTAAAGAAAATGCTTGGTTAATAATTAAAGATGTTTAAATATGCGAAAAACTACTTACAGTTTAGAATAGATCAACTTCACGACAAATAAATCTAATCTGAGTTTTATCTAATTGTTTACTAATCCTGAAGGGATTAGTTCAATGGACATAGACTCTAAATTCTCTGTAATAACTAGAATACCCACATAAAGAAAATTGCTGAAAATTAGCTTTTAATACGACAAATATTAAGTGTCCGGTTTTTTTTTGCGGTTGAGTATATATGCTTACGGTCGATTCCCGCGGGAGTTTAGTTCACCAGTTTATCCCAGAGAGAGAGTAATTGCGGTAGTAAGGGTTCAAGAGGAGTATCAATGTGTAGTTCTGTTGGGTTGAATTCGTTGGACCAGGTAAGATTTCCTTGATAAAATGAGTTTAACGTTATACTATTGAGTAAGGGCTTAAGGTATACCGAGCAAAGAGTGCTAGAGAGTAAGTCACTGGGGAAAAGAACTGTGATTGAAAGTTTAGATATGAGTACTATGCTTGAGAGTAAGAGATTTGACATAAGTACTATCCTACAGATTAAGGGCATTGGGAATTATTTCTGTGAATGATAGTGGGACTTTAGGCATCAGTACTGCGCTAGAGAGTAAGAAATAGTGGATAAGTTATGTGCCAGAAAATGAGACTTTAGCATGAGCGAAATCTTAGACAGCCTCTCTTAAGGCATGAGTAGCATGCTATGTAGTAAGACATTGAGAAGAGCACTATGCTATACAGTAAGAGATTGTGTCTGAGTATTGTGCTATATAGTAAGAGATTGTGTCTGAGTATTGTGCTATAGAGTAAGAGATTGTGTCTGAGTATTGTGCTATACAGTAAGAGATTGTGTCTGAGTATAGTGCTATACAGTAAGAGATTGTGCCTGAGTATTGTGCTATAGAGTAAGAGATTGTGCCTGAGTATTGTGCTATACAGTAAGAGATTGTGTCTGAGTATTGTGCTATACAGTAAGAGATTGTGCCTGAGTATTGTGCTATACAGTAAGAGATTGTGCCTGAGTATTGTGCTATACAGTAAGAGATCGGGAGAGCGTCGTGTGCGATACAGTAGTAGTTTGTGCCTGAGTAATGTGCTATACAGGAAGAGATTGTGCCTGATTATTGTTCTTTACAGTAAGAGATTGTGCCTGAGTATTGTGCTATACAGTAAGAGATTGTGCCTGAGTATTGTGCTATACAGTAAGAGATTGTGCCTGAGTATTGTGCTATACAGTAAGAGATTGTGCCTGAGTATTGTGCTATACAGTAAGAGATTGTGCCTGAGTATTGTGCTATACAGTAAGAGATTGTGCCTGAGTATTGTGCTATACAGTAAGAGATTGTGCCTGAGTATTGTGCTATACAGTAAGAGATTGTGCCTGAGTATTGTGCTATACAGTAAGAGATTGTGCCTGAGTATTGTGCTATAGAGTAAGAGATTGTGTCTGAGTAGTGTTCTATACAGTAAGAGATTGTGTCTGAGTATTGTGCTATACAGTAAGAGATTGTGCCTGAGTATTGTGCTATACAGTAAGAGATTGTGTCTGAGTATTGTGCTATACAGTAAGAGATTGTGCCTGAGTATTGTGCTATACAGTAAGAGATTGTGCCTGAGTATTGTGCTATACAGTAAGAGATTGTGCCTGAGTATTGTGCTATACAGTAAGAGATTGTGCCTGAGTATTGTGCTATACAGTAAGAGATTGTGCCTGAGTATTGAGCTATACAGTAAGAGGTTGTGCCTGAGTATTGTGCTATACAGTAAGAGGTTGTGCCTGAGTATTGTGCTATACAGTAAGAGGTTGTGCCTGAGTATTGTGCTATACAGTAAGAGATTGTGCCTGAGTATTGTGCTATACACTAAGAGATTGTGCCTGAGTATTGTGCTATACAGTAAGAGATTGTGCCTGAGTATTGTGCTATACAGTAAGAGATTGTGCCTGAGTATTGTGCTATACAGTAAGAGATTGTGCCTGAGTATTGTTATATAAAGTAAGAGATTGTGGCTGAGTATTGTGCTGTACAGTAAGAGATTGTGGCTGAGTATTGTGCTATACAATAAGAGATTGTGCCTTAGTATTGTGCTATACAGTAAGAGATTGTGCCTGAGTATTGTGCTATACAGTAAGAGGTTGTGCCTGAGTATTGTGCTATACAGTAAGAGGTTGTGCCTGAGTATTGTGCTATACAGTAAGAGGTTGTGCCTGAGTATTGTGCTATACAGTAAGAGATTGTGCCTGAGTATTGTGCTATAAACTAAGAGATTGTGCCTGAGTATTGTGCTATACAGAAAGAGATTGTGCCTGAGTATTGTGCTATACAGTAAGAGATTGTGCCTGAGTATTGTGCTATACAGTAAGAGATTGTGCCTGAGTATTGTGCTATACAGTAAGAGATTGTGCCTGAGTATTGTGCTATACAGTAAGAGATTGTCCCTGAGTACTGTGTTATACAGTAAGAGATTGTGCCTGAGTATTGTGCTATACAGTAAGAGATTGTGCCTGAGTATTGTGCTATACAGTAAGAGATTGTGTCTGAGTATTGTGCTATACAGTAAGAGATTGTGTCTGAGTATTGTGCTATAGAGTAAGAGATTTTGCCTGAGTATTGTGCTATATAGTAAGAGATTTTGCCTGAGTATTGTGCTATACAGTAAGAGATTGTGCCTGAGTATTGTGCTGTACAGTAAGAGATTGTGCCTGAGGTGCTATACAGTAAGAGATTGTGCCTTAGTATTGTGCTATACAGTAAGAGATTGTGCCTGAGTATTGTGCTATATAGTAAGAGATTGTGCCTGAGTATTGTGCTATACAGTAAGAGATTGTGCCTGAGTATTGTGCTATACAGTAAGAGATTGTGCCTGAGTATTGTGCTATACAGTAAGAGATTGTGCCTGAGTACTGTGCTATACAGTAAGAGATTGTGCCTGAGTACTGTGCTATACAGTAAGAGATTGTGCCTGAGTATTGTGCTATACAGTAAGAGATTGTGCCAGAGTATTGTGCTATAAAGTAAGAGATAGTGACTGAGTATTGTGCTATACAGTAAGAGATTGTCCCTGAGTATTGTGCTATACAATAAGAGATTGTGCCTGAGTATTGTGCTATACAGTAAGAGGTTGTGCCTGAGTATTGTGCTATACAGTAAGAGGTTGTGCCTGAGTATTGTGCTATACAGTAAGAGGTTGTTCCTGAGTATTGTGCTATACAGTAAGAGATTGTGCCTGAGTATTGTGCTATAAACTAAGAGATTGTGCCTGAGTATTGTGCTATAAAGTAAGAGATTGTGCCTGAGTATTGTGCTATACAGTAAGAGATTGTCCCTGAGTATTGTGCTATACAGTAAGAGATTATGCCTGAGTATTGTGCTATACAGTAAGAGATTGTGTCTGAGTATTGTGCTATACAGTAAGAGATTGTGCCTGAGTATTGTGCTATACAGTATGAGATTGTGCCTGAGTATTGTGCTATACAGTAAGAGGTTGTGCCTGAGTATTGTGCTATACAGTAAGAGATTGTGCCTGAGTACCGTGCTATACAGTAAGAGATTGTGCCTGAGTATTGTGCTATACAGTAAGAGATTATGTCTGAGTATTGTGCTATACAGTAAGAGATTGTGTCTGAGTATTGTGCTATACAGTAAGAGATTGTGCCTGAGTATTGTGCTATACAGTATGAGATTGTGCCTGAGTATTGTGCTATACAGTAAGAGGTTGTGCCTGAGTATTGTGCTATACAGTAAGAGATTGTGCCTGAGTATTGTGCTATACAGTAAGAGCTGGTGCCTGAGTATTGTGCTATACAGTAAGAGATTGTGTCTGAGTATTGTGCTATATAGTAAAAAGTCCGTCACGCAGGGGCTGCGTAAACTAAGCAGATTTCCCACGTGAAGTTTTACAATAGAGGAATCTGCCTAATAACAACTGTAGTAGTAAGAAACCTCTAAACCTTAAACATTATTTAGGGCGTAATAACCCAGTAGTTTCTAGCCCCAAAAAACAGTTAACCTAACCTCTAAACCATTTCACGAGGGACGAATAGTTATGGAAACGGCCAGAGCTCTCGGCGGAAAGTCCGAACATAGCTGTATATACTGATAACCACACGCAGAATACAAATGCAAATATCTCGGTTAGTATTCAAGATACAGAACAAATGTATAGAACAATATTTATAGTAAATTTGATTTGCAATAAGATTTATTCTATACAATTTTTCGATCCGACGCATAATAACGGAGATATTTTGAATTTTCAAAAATCCCCTCATCTAAAACCCCCCCCCCCCCCTCCCACTGGTCCGATTTTAGCCATTAACGAACTTGATCTTCCTTTTTACATAAAACGATTAAATTCCGTGTTTGGTAACGATCAAACAAAAATTGCAACCGCTAGGGCTTTAACAGACATATATATATATATATATATATATATATATATATATATATATATATATATATATATATATATATATATAATTTTGAACGGACCTCATTTTCGTCATCTCCTGGGTAGGATCGATGGACATTTGAAGACATTTTTCGAAACTCGCGTCATGAGTACGACCTCAATAGCTGATTTCCCTTAAGGGAAATCTGCTAAAAGATTGTGCCTGAGTATTGTGCTATACAGTAAGAGGAGAAGCGGCGTGTGCTAGATTTGAATACGACACTTGAATTCATTACTACCCGACCTAAAGACAGGCCTTGACCTTGGCTACTGCTGCAACCTCCCAGCCTGTTACTATAGCCTTACTCCTACTCCTCGCGGAGTACTCACCAGCATACTATAGCCTTACTCCTACTCCTCGCGGAGTACTCACCAGCAATCAGTTAGTTCAGAAAAAATAATGCTAAAACTAACAACTCTAAAGCTTTTACATTTGAAGGCGTGCCCTACTTCAGCCATCTGCTAGCCAAGTTCTTGAGATAACGCACTCAAGGCTAGCCGTTTTCAAATAGTTACAATATTTCGATGACATATTACACTGAATAAACTCGAAAGAAAACGTGCCAGGTGCTGCATAGCAGAACTTTACTGTACATATATGTCACCGCTAGTTTGCCTTCTAGTTACATCCGTCATCTTTAAGAACCTCATTTTTAGAACAATTCTTTTAAAGGAAAAAACTACCTATGTCCTTAAATATCCATTGATCGTTTCTAAAAGCTTGTCTTTTACGATCACAATTTTTGTTTGATCGTCACTAAACTCGATATATAAAAGTTTAATGAAAAAAAATAAAGATCAAGTTCGTTATTCATAAAGATGGTAAGAACCACCAGTATAAATGATACTGTTGTCATACCTGTCGGTAGAGACCGTACTCAAGGAGTACAACTTTTGACAGACAATGAAGATGATGCCATCGCATCTATAGCACAACGCCAGCTGTACTCGACCATCAGCCAGTGACGACCGTCTCCACCGACAGCTATGACAACAGTATTAAGTTTGTTAGTTGCTGAAACGGTTTGACTTCATTAAGATTCATCGGTCATTAAGCTACAGTTTCCACCTTTCTGCTGCTGGTAGTCACCTTTGGTTCTCAACATTCTCCTGGTGGACCGTAGGATGAAACGCTATATTGGTGACGAGAAGAAACGGACCCCATGCAGTTAAATTGTAACAGTGGCAATCGAATTTATAAGGTACGTGGACTTAAAAGTCGAATTTGGAAGGAAATTCGAACAGTGTGTCCGGGTGAAAGTTTTAATGCCGCTTGATGACAATTTTTTTTTTAAAACTTTGGTGCTTGGAATTTTAAACGTGAAGATGTCGTTTATCGGTACGATCGGTCCTTTCGACAGTGCAGAAGAGACGTGGGACTCATACGTTTGTTACGTGCAACGATATTAATAACGATAAAAAGGTTAGTACGCTGACGGTTGTAGGTGTGAAGACTTATAATCTGTTAAAAGACTTATGCACACCTAACAAACCCGCATCTAAGAGCTACTATGACATTGTAAAAATTATTAAAGGACATATGTTCGGTGGTGCTTCGGATGCGTCATATGCCCTGCTGTTTCACAGGTTACCCATTCCCTCATCAAGGTAGTTATCCCTTGGCGTAGCACTAGAGGATTGGCATGAGATAACTCAATAGCTACTTATTACCGTACCACCAGGGGTGTCACGACGATATCTAATAGTAACAGTCCTAAGGCTTCGCAGTAAAGGTGTTTCCTGGGATAACGGGGCATTAGAAGCGTTACCAATAGATCACACAGTAGCTGCACATTAGTGTGGCATCGGAGGCATATCTATGGGATCGCACGTTAACTATGTCTTGGCGTAACATCGGGGGCGTTATCACGAGATCATACAGCAGCTACCACCTGGCGTAGCACCAGTGGCGTATCATCAGAAGCTTTACCTTAGGGGATCTCACGTTATTATCTCTTGCCGTAACACACACAGGCGTTATCACGAAATCATATAGCAGCTACCACCTGGCGTAGCACCGAAGGCGTTACCAATTAGATCACACAGCAGTTATCCATTACCATATCATCAGGGGCGTTATCCCGAGATCATAAAGCAGCTACTACCTGGCGTAGCACCGAAGGCGTTACCAATTAGATCACACAGTAGCTATCCATTACCATATCATCAGCAACTTTACCACAGGGATCACACTGTGGATGTCTCTTTACGTATCATCAGGGGCGTTATCCCGAGATCATAAAGTAGCTACTACCTGGCGTAGCACCGAAGGCGTTACCAATTAGATCACACAGTAGCTATCCATTACCATATCATCAGCAACTTTACCACAGGGATCACACTGTGGATATCTCTTTACGTATCATCAGGTGCGTTATCCCGAGATCATATAGCAGCTACCACCTGCTATCATTGGAAGTTTTACCGAGCGGATCACACTGTAGCTAACTCTTCGCGTTAAATCAGAGGCCTGATAGAGACCTGCAGGAGAGTGATTGAGAGAGAGAGGCGCTGATTAAGTGATTGAGCGAGGGGTGGATTGCACAAGCCGAGTGACGTCACGGCCTTGGCAGATGCCAGCCTATTGTCCCAGGAGCTGTGCAGGTGTGTCACCTCCCATAGCATCCTCTCCCACCCACTCTATACACGCACACGCACATACCGTCAACCACCTACTACTTAAGGGAAATACGCTATGAAGGATGGCCCCCCCCCATATTACAGCCTAAAATTGCTTCATTTTATTAGGAGAGTTCCCTTAAGGGAGAACGTCTATTGAGGTCGCACTCATGACGTGATTTTCGAAATGTTTCTTCAAAGTTCCATCGATCCTACCTAAGAGATGACGAAAACGAGGTCCGTTCAAAACTTATATATACATATATTTGTCTGTTACCGCTCTAGCGGTCGCAGTTTTTGTTTGATTGTTACCAAACTCGATAGTTAGTCGTTTTATGTAAAAAGAAAGATCAAGTTCGTTAATGGCTGAAATCGAACCAGGGGGAGAATTTTCCAAAATTCAAGTTATCTCCGTTACTATAAGTCGCCTCGAGAAAGTGTATAGAATGAATCTTATTGCAAACTAAATGTACTATAAATATTGTTAGATACATTTATTCTCTATCTTGAATATTATCAGAGATATTTGCATTTTTTAGTTTTCAGCAAACCCCCACTTCTGCTCATGTTACATAAACAATACTCCGTTATATAATAAACAACATTATTTGAAGCTTAAATGCCAAATATTGTTTTTAAGAGACCTTTATTATGCGAGATACATGCAAATATGTTCCAGTGACCCTCCCCCGCCCCTCGTCTTAAGTTCTTGGACTACTAAAATTTGAGTGATGGAGATAAAGATTATTCTGATTCATTATTAATTAAAGTACTAGATATATTAAATAGTTTTCAAAAAAATTAACGTGTTATACTCTGATATATTTCAGTAATTGTTTTTCTTTCCGCTGAGACGTTGCCAGACGATTTACTGATTTACTGAATGTTTTCTCATTACCGTTTGTATTTATTAACTTAATATTCACGGTGGTGTTGTGTTCACATAAACAGTACTCTAATAATAAACCATATTATTCGAAGCTTAACTACCAAATAATAATTTCCAAAGACGAGATAGATGCATATATGTTCTTGTGACCCCCCCCCCCCCCACTGTCTTAAAATCTTGGACTACTAAAATTTAATTGATTGAGATAAAAATTATTGTGATTCATTATAAATTACAGTACTAGGTTTAGTACATAGTTTTCAATGAAATGAATATGTTATATTCTGATATGTTTCAGTATTGTTTTTCTTTCCGGTGAGCCGTTGGCAGACCTGGTTTGTTTACATATGAATCGCTTCTCGTTGGCAGAGGAAAGATTTCTTATTACTGTTTGTATTTATTCACTTAATATTCACGGTGATGTTGTGTTACCAGTATGTAGATTTATAACTTCACGAGGAAAATCTGCTTAGTTTACGCAGCCCCTGCGTGACGGACTTTTGTTGAAATTTCGCCGTAGACAAGTTATGAAAATAAATGGTAGGATGAGATTACTAGTGCGCCATACTTAGGAAATCTGCTTAGTTCACGCACAGGTGACCGACTATTTGAAACTAAGTTCGTCTTCTACACTCAGCAAGCATGTGTGCAACTGTCAGTTCTACTCCATAAGCAGTGCAGTATGAGGACATCAGAAAGTCCCTTGGTATATCAGAAGTACTATCCGAAATACTAGGGGATGATTGCTACTCTATATAAAAAAAAACTCAAAATTTTTAGTAATTGCTGGTTCAAATAAAGAAATATAATAATATAGGACTTCAACAAATGGGCACATAAGGCAGTGAGTTAAGTATTTATACATCAAAATGATTATAACCAAATACTGGTGTGTGTTTTTTTGTTATTTGTCACAGCATTGGGGATAAAGAAAACTAGGATAGATGCAACACAACCGAGGATGGCGGAGGGCTGAGAAGTGGATGGTTTATCTGAAGAAAGGGACTATTGAACAACAAGAAGGAAAATGAAAAAGGTCCGTCACGCAGGGGCTGCGTAAACTAAGCAGATTTCCCACGTGAAGTTTTACAATAGAGAAATTTCACGAGAGCCGAGCCAGTCAAGAAAACGGCCGAACTAGCTATTTGCGGGAAAGTAACTCTCGTCCGTTAGGGGCCCAGATTTAATAAACATGCATATATCTCGGTTGATATTCAAGATAGAGAAAAAATGTATATAACAATATTTATAGTAAATTTAATTTGCAATAAGATTGATTCTATACACTTTTTCAAAGCGACTTATAGCAACGGAGATATTTGGAATTTTGGAAAATCCTCCCCTCTAAACCTCCCCACACACTGGTCCGATTTCAGCCGTTAACGAACTTGATCTTTCTTTTTACATAAAACGACTAAATATCGAGTTTGGTAACGATTAAACAAAAAAACTCCCTAGAGCGGTAACAGACATATATGTATATATATGTATATATATATATATATATATATATATATATATATATATATACAGTTTTGCACGGACCTCATTTTCGTCATCTACTAGGTAGGATCGATGGACATTTGGAGAAAAATTTCGAAAATTCCGCCATGAGTTCCCTTAAGGGAAATCTGCTAATAGAATCTCGACCACCTAGGCACAAATAATTCTCCCAAGTTCGGTGCCTATTTACAATAAAATAAATAAATAAGTTCGTCAATAGACATGCCATGTTCCCAGGGTTAAATACAATGATCCCTTGCTTGTCTATGAAGAATAAACGTACCATCAATCCAAGATATAAAAGTCTTGTATTGGCGACAAATAATGTAAACCTATTTCGGACGATTGTATCTGTATTAAATAATGTATAAATGAAAGAGACAGATTGATGATGATGATGAAGGGAAGGACCTGCGACTTGCCTTCCTATAAATACACATGGGTCTAGAGCCATGAATTATGCAGGTGGCAACCATTTTTAAAGCACTATTTTAAATTGTAAACGGGAGCCATCCAGGGTTAACCTTAACCCTAAAGGCTGTCTTCAACACTTTCTCTAGCCTTTACAAAATATAAAACTGACAAGGATATTCTAATACACCTTTTGTTGTGTAGCTCTGACAAGATGCCGAATCTGTCACTTCCTCTCTATTCAACCCAGTTTATGACACACTGAACCTGTAGATATTTCACTTCAGTGAATAAGTTGGGCTATTCTCCAAATGCAAAAAAACTCAATTGATAATCAAGAATAAACTATAAAGCAGAAATAGTATTGATCTGCAGATAGGCCAGCTAAAATTTTTGATCGGGGTATTAAATAATAACGAAGATACTAGTGATACCTTATGATACAAATCATACCTCATTTTAGCAGATTTACCTCAAGGGACGCGAATATTGAACATTTTCTTCAAATGTCCATCGAACCTATCCAGGAGATCGCGAAAATGAGGTCCGTTCAAAATTATACACATATTTTTAGCAGATTTCCCTTGAGGGAAATCAGCTATTGACGTTGTACTCATGACGGAATTTTGGACATTTTTCTTCAAATGTCCATTGATCCTACCTAGTAGATGAAGATGACGAAAATGGGGTCCGTTCAAAACTGTATATATATATATATATATATATATATATATATATATATATATATATATATATATATATATATGTCTGTTACCGCTCTAGCGGTCGCAATTTTTGTTTGATCCTTACCAAACTTCATATTCAAGCGTTTTATCTAAAAAGAAAGATCAAGTTCGTTAACGGCTGAAATCGGACCAGTGGATGGGAGGGTTTAGAAAGGAGGATTTTCGAAAATTCGAAATATCTCCGTTACTATACGTCGGATCGAAAAATTGCATAGAGTAAATTTTATTACAAATTAAATTTAATATAAATATTGTTGTATACATTTATTCATTATCTTGAATATTACCCCAGATATTTGCATTTTTACTAAGTGTGGGCGTATAAAGGGCGAGATGAGACGGCTAACTTGAGTTCTCTCCCCCCCCCCCAAATGAGTTCTCCGCCCAAAGCTAGGTCGGCCCTTTCCGGAACTATTCGGCTCGTGAAATTTCTCTATTGTAAAACTTTCAATGGGAAATCTGCTTAGTTTATGCATCCTCTGCGTGACGGACTTTTATATATATATATATATATATATATATATATATATAGTTTTGAAGGGACCTTTTTCGACATTTACTAGGTAGGATCGATGATCATTTGAGGAAACAATTCGAAAATCCAGCCAGAAGTACAAACTCAATCGACCATTTCCCTCAAGGGAAATCTGCAAACATTTCGGTCCAATCCATAGTAACCCCCCTCCCCCGAATATAATCTTTGCTTTTCCATGACAGGGTTAAATGTCAAGTGTGGTTCAAATAGTAGTTTAGAATGTAGGTAACTCAGGAATCCTACGTCCGTGTCTGTAGTTTTCCTTAATAATTACTTCAATCTACTTCCGATTACAGACCTTTATCAAAAACGTTACCAATAACTGTAACATCGACTAAGGGCTTATCATTTTCAGTTCAGATCTGCAGATAAATGCCATCGCTACCGAATTAAATTCGAAAGACAGAAGACCATTTACTTTCCGAATCTCAGCAGTAGAACTAACTCCCGCCATGTGAATGCATAGAGCTACAAAGAGCAATATCCCATAGAGGTAGGAGATATGACTATCAGTAGCCATATGATAGTGGCTGTATTATTCGTCAGGTGTTAGTAATCAGCTGTCAACGTTGACAGCTAACACCCTTGCTCCTCGTCGGCTGCCTTCTCTCTCTCTCACACCCTCTGTCTAACCTTTCCAATTATTCTCTCTGACAGCTAGTAACCCCTTCAGTCACACAATTTCCGTATTCCCTAAACACATATAGGCGCGTATCCTTTACACGTCACGGTATAAATCAAAGCTAACCGCCGCGAGGAGGGAGCCTGCGAAGACAAACCTTGAGTACAACCTCAACAGGTGATTTCCCTTGAGAGAAAATATACTGAAATGGAACTCGGTAATTTTGTAGAACGGACTCACAACTGATAAATATGATTCTGGCCTTACTTATTTATTAGTTTAATGCATTCCTTATCATATAAGAAGTTAATCAAAACCTATGTAGCAAGGCTTGAGAGTATGTAGAAGAACTACAAGCTAGGCCCACGGATATATCTGATATAACTGTAACACTTGCTGACACCCGATAAGTAAATACTACTGCGAAGTGCTATATCCCATTGATCTCTGTCTGTCTGTCTGTGTCTGCCTGTCTGTCTGTTTCTCTCTCTCTCTCTCTCTCTCTCTCTCTCTCTCTCTCTCCCACCCTCTCTCTCTCTCTCTCTCTCTCTCTCTCTCTCTCTCTCCCACCCTCTCTCTCTCTCTCTCTCCCTCCCTCCCTCTCTCTCTCTCCCACACTCTCTCTCTCTCTCTCTCTCCCACCCTCTCTCTCTCTCTCTCCCTCCCCCCACCCTCTCTCTCTCTCTCCCCCACCCTCTCTCTCTCTCTCTCCCCCACCCTCTCTCTCTCTCCCCCACCCTCTCTCTCTCTCTCTCTCTCTCTCTCTCTCTCTCTCCCACCCTCTCCCTCTCTGTCTCTCTCCCACCCTCTCTCTCTCTCTCTCCGTTTACCCCTTGCTAACTCCCGCCAAGTAAATGCATAGAGCTACAAAGAGCTACGTAATCCCATAGAGGTAGGAGATATGATTATCAGTAGCAACATGATAGTGGCTGTATTATTCGTCAGGTGTTAGTAATCAGCTGTCAACGTTGACAGCTAACACCCTTACTCCATATTGACAGCCTTCTCTATCTCCCTCACTCCCCCTCCCCCTTCCCAATTACACTCCCTGACAGCTAGTCACCCCCTTCAGTCACATAAGCCCTCAATTCCCAAAAAGCATACAGGCACGATATAAATGCCAGCAAAGCCACCTCCAGAAGTAAGCCTGCTTCTGCTTGTAGATAACGAAACATGATTCCAACCGAAATAGCTGAATTCCCTTAAGAGAATGAAATAACTCCCTATTTTTTTGACCCGGCTCATAAATTTGGTTCTGACTTTACTTAATTATTTATTTGTTTCATGTAGTTTATTTGTTTCAAAAGAACTTTACCAAAAGCTATGTAACAATGACCAAGCACTTGTGTAAGTCCCCGGGAATAAATAGAACTGTAGAATTGTATAATGTCAGAGAAAATGCATAGAGCTACAAAGAGCAATATCCCATAGAGGTAGGAGATATGATTATCAGTAGCCATATGATAGTGGCTGTATTATTCGTCAGGTGTTAGTAATCAGCTGTCAACGTTGACAGCTAACACCCTTACTCCACGTCGGCTGCCTTCTCTCTCTCACACACACCTTCCCAATTATACTCTCTGACAGCTAGTCACAACCCTTCAGCTACATAAGCTCCGAATTCCCAAATCATATATCGGCTCGTATTCTCTACACGTCATAATATAACTGCTAGCAAAATCACCGCCAAAAATGCAGGCAGCTGTTTCACTTTTTTGACTTACGCGACACGAGAAAACTTGCAGAACAGCAATAAAAGTCCGTCACGCAGGGGCTGCGTAAACTAAGCAGGTTTCCCATGTTAAGTTTAGCAATAGAGAAATCTGCAAATTGCTAACACAACACCACAATGAGTATATACAAACGGTAATGACAAAACTTTCTGTAAATTTTAATAAATTCCCAACTGGAACGGCTTCTGGGTTGTAAGAGTAATTTATATTTTAATAACTAAAATTTTAATAGTTCAAGATATAAAGAAGGGGGGGGGGCGGACGAACAGAACGAATTTGCATAAATCTCACAAAGTAACGAAGGTACGGTTAGAAGGCTTCCACCAGACCCGAACAGTTACGAAAACGGCCAAACTAATCCGAACGAACCCCGACCATGTGTCCCACAGACTTCATAAAAATGCAAATATCTTGGTTAATATTCAAGATAGAGAATAAATGTATATAACAATGTTTATAGTAAATGTAATTTGCAATAAGACTGGTTCTATACAATTTTTCGATACGATGCATAATAACGGAGATATTTTGAATTTTCGAAAATCCCCTCTCTAAACTCCCCCTCCCTCTAGTCCGATTTCAGCCATTAACAAACTTGATCTGTCTTTTTTACATAAAACGGTTAAATATCGAGTTTCGTAACGACCAAACAAAAATTGCGACCGCTAGAGCGTTAACAAATATATAATTTTGAACGGACCTCATTTTCGTCATCTCCTGGGTAGGATCGATGGACATTTGAAGAAATTTTTCGAAAATCGCGTCATAAGTAAGACCTTAATAGCTGATTTCCCTGAAGGGAAATCTGCTAAAAGTCACATCAATAGTGAACGTTATAGTCATAACGACATTTTCGGAAGATTTTTCCAATGTCTATCGGTCCTAACTAGAAGATGAAAAAATTGTCGACCATTCAAATTTACATCTATTATCTATATAGGTAACTAGCTAACATACCCGGCGATGTCTGGGAAAACATTGATGACTGAAGAATGAAGGCATTTTATTGCTAGGCTTCAATGTGCACAATTACACTTCCCGTCTGGGTGTATTTTAGCAGATTTCCCTTAAGGAAATCAGCTATTGAAGTCGTACTCATGATTTCGAAAAATTTCTTCAAATGTCCATCGATCCTACCCATGACGAAAATGAGGTCCGTTGAAAATTTATAATATATATATAATATATATATATATATATTATATATATATATATATATATATATATATATATATTTATCTGTTAACGCGCTAGCGGTCGCAATTTTTTTTTTTATCGGTACCAAACTCGGAATTTAATCGTTTTATGTAAAAAGGAAGACTAAGTTCGTTAATGGCTGAAATCGGACCAGTGGGAGGGGGGGTTTAGAGGGGGGATTTTTGAAAATTCAAAATATCTCCTTTATTATGCGTCGGATCGAAAAATTGTATAGAATAAATAGTATTGCACTTTAAATTTAAGATAAAAATTGATCTAAACATTGATTCTGTATCTTGAATATTATAACCGAGATATTTGTGTTTGTATTCTGCGTGTGGTCATCAGTAGGCTATGTTCGGACTTTCCGGACGAGAGCTCTGGTGGCCGTTTCCCACCATAAACTATTCGTCCCTCGTGAATAGGTTTAGAGGTTAGGTTAACTGTTTTTTGGGGCTAGAAACTACTGGGTTATTACGCCCTAAATAATGTTTTAGGTTTAGAGGTTTCTTACTACTACAGTTGTTATTAGGCAGATTTCTCTATTGTAAAACTTCACGTGGGAAATCTGCTTAGTTAACGCAGCCCCTGCGTGACGGACTTTTTTTTTACATAAGGGCTAGTTACTGTAGGGGACTTATAGTAGTAATTGAAATTTTGGTTAGAAGAATGATAACGAGCTCCTTATCAATCCCTCTCCACAGTTTGACACACCGTGAATAACACATATCATAATCATGGATAGCATTTATTATTATTAAATAGTCAATAACTAATCCAAGCCACCTTTTGAGTAGAAAGTAATTCCAATCATGCCAACCTATTTGTTTGTTACCATTTTAACGGGAGTATAAAGGCGTCATAGACTAAAAATTATAGCCGGAGTCAACAATTTTATTTGGCACTAAAGACTCAACCGAACTTAATGAAACTCGGTATGCGTATTAGAACTAACGCTTTCATTGTGATAAGCCATACTAACATTTCTAGGAACGGGCAGGAGTGGGGGTTGTAAGGTGAGAGAGGCCTGAAATTAAAAAATAGCGGTAATTTTTCGTTTTCTATTGGTTTTTCTGCAAATATGTACATGACACAAGTTGTTTATTTTGTTATTTAAAGTAACTAAGTAACTTTTAGTTATATTCATTTTGCCGTATAACAAAGTATATACGAAGATATACACTAAAAACTAGAGCGGGACGAAACAATTTTCTTGGGCACTAACAATTGAACTGAACTTAAAAAAAAAACTCCGAATGTGAATAAATAAATAAATTCTTCCATCATTATAAGATATATTGAAATTTTTAGGTCAAAACGGGAGTGGGTGTTATGAGGGAGCCTGAAATGAAAAAATTTGTGATTCCAATTGGTTTTTCAACGATTTTTCTATAAAAATATAATCATTTAACCATACAGTCAGTCAACGATGATTTCCCGGGCATTGCCGGTATATTAGCTAGATTGTATATACAAAATACGTACATTATAGATAACATTTAATTTTAATAAATGCTATCCATGATTATGATTAGAATTATTCACGGTGTGTCAAATAGTGGAGAGGGGTTGATTGGAACTTATTTTCATTTATTCTTCTAATCAAAAATTTTTTTTCCATAAGTCGCCCAAGTAACCCTTACGGGGAAAAGTGCGCCCCAGCCGGAAGAGCAGTTGTACACATAGAAGCATTGCCAAAAACAAAATAAAATCTTTCCGTCTCAAATGATTTCCCGAGCGAAGCCGGGTACCTTGGCTATTGTATGTATATATAATATATATATATATATATATATATATATATATATATATAATATATAATTTGTCTGTTAAAGCTCTAGAGGTCGCAATTTTTGCCTTATCATTACCAAACTCGATGTATAATGTCAATTAAAATATCAGTTCTTTAACGGAAAAGATCGGACTTGGGGGGAGGGGGGTTGAGGGGGAAATTTATAAAATTCCAAATATCATAATTGTATAGAGCTAATCTTATTGCAAATTTAATTAACTATAAATATTTGTAATATAAATATTTTCTCTATCACGAATATTAACCGTATTTGGACTTTATTTTTCAGCAAACTCCCGCACCTGCACATGTCATATTAACAATAAGCTGTTATGTCTTCTATCACTTTATTCTAAGCTTAAATACCAAATATTGTATTTCAAGAGACCTTGATTATACAATTTCGTTGTGTGATTACGCCATCAATTAATTTACGTTCTTGTCTAAAAAAATGTCTGGAAATTGTTTGTATGATCGATACCATACTCAATATTTAAATGTTTCAGTGAACACTTAAGTCTATTTTTAGCAGATTTCCATTAAGGGAAATCAGCTATTAAGGTCGTACTCATAACTCGATCCAACCCAGGAGATGATGAAAATAAGGTCCGTTCAAAACTGTGTTTATATTGTCTGTTACCGCTCTAGCGGTCGCAATTATTGTTTAATCGTTACCAAACTCGATATTTAGTCGTTTTTATGTAAAAAAGAAAAATCAAGTTCGTTAAATAGGGCAAGGGGGGGGGGTTAGAGGGGAGGATTTTCGAAATTCGAAATATCTCCGTTATTAACATATGTCGGATCGAAAAATTGTATAGAACCAATCTTATTGAAAATTAAATTTACTATAATTATTATTATATACATTTATTCACCGGCTTGAATATTAACTGAGATATTTGCATTTTTTGATTTTTTCAGCCATCAGGAAACCACCACTTCTACTCAGGTTACATTAACAATACTCTGCTACATAATAAATCACATCATTCGAAGCTTGTAATTGAAAATTGTATTCAAGAAACCTTTATTATACGAGATACTTGCAAATATGTCCTGGTGATCCCCCCCCCCCCGTCTTAAGGTTTTGAACTACTAAAATTTGATTGATTGAGATAACAATTATTCTGACTCATTAATAATTACAGCACTAGATATAGTAAATAGATCTGAATGAAATTAATATATTATATTCTGATATATTACAGTAATTGTTTTTTCTTCCGGTGTGAGGCGGGCAGACCCAGAAAAGGGCAGAGTAAAATGTTATAAAACTTGTTAAGCTACCGATAATCTACAATTGATGTTCAATGCATTTTTTTTCGTAACTAAAATATTAAGCTAGTTATTCGTTACTTTCTTTTTTTCAGTCTCCCTCCTCAAATCATCGGTTTTTAGCATAGAAATAGAGAATATGTAGTGAGATGTGAATACTAGTGTTTTATACCAGCTTTGCCATCTCTTGGGTAGGATTGATGGAAATTTTAAGAGATATTTTGAAACTCGCGTCAAGAGCGCAACCTCAATAGCGGATTTCCCTTATGAGAAATATGCTCAAACGTATGTATATCTTATACTCCATGGGTAGCCAAGCCTTGACTACCTGAACCTCCAATTAAAACAAGACCTTACGCTTTTGACAGAAGTCATTCGTCATTCAGAGTATGGCCCATTCTTTTGTCATTTGTCAAGAGTTACCTGTCTACCGGTTAGCAGGAACAATTGACAGCAATATTCTCAAGGAATGCCCATTCGGCCCAGGAATGATCTTCTCTTTCGTAGCGCTGAACAATGACTTATGAATCGTGGGGAATTAGCAGATTTCCTAAGAGGAAAATCAACTATTGGGGCTGCATTCATGACGCAACTATCGAGAAATTTCCTCAAATGTCCACCGACCCTACCTAATAGATGACAAAAGTCCGTCACGCAGGGGCTGCGTTCACTAAGCAGATTTCCCACGTGAAGTTATAAAATAGGAAAATCTCCTGACGAGAGCCAAACAGTTGCGGCAAAGGGCTGAACTAGCTTTGGTGGGAATAAGTCATCCCTTATCGGCCCAAATTTAATAAAAATGCAAATATCTCGGTTAATATTCAAGATAGAGAATAAATGTATAGAACAATATATATAGTAAATTTAATTTGCAATAAGATTTGTTCTATACAATTTTTTGATCATTTGAAGAAAAATTCCGGCATGAGTACGACCTCAATAGCTGATTTCCCTTATCAGCTATAGAGAATATATGGTGTGCTGATTTGTTACACCTGGACGCGGGAAATCTGCTTAGTTCACGCAGCCCTTGCGGACGGACTTTTAAGTCCTACATACTTAGTGTTCGATAACCACCATTTGTCAGAGCCCCTAAAATATCGCATGTTCGACAGAGGTTGCTACTAGCTAGTAGAGAGACACGCGGCGTGACGGACCTATTGCGACAGGTCGCTGGCCTTGAGCTGTTCCGCTCCATCCCTGACTCAGTTCCTAGCTACTCTTATCACTGTCTCACTGATAACGAGTCTCTCCTTCTCTCTCACCTTCATCGCCATCATTGTACAGTCTAAAGGGCCGATCCTACCATCGGAGGTTGCTCCTTACATATTAATATATTTCACTATAATCCCTCACGCAGGTGATGCGTTGACCAAGCATATTTCCCACGTTAAAGTACACTTATCATTGTCTCCCTCTGATAACGAGTCTCTCCTTCTCTCTCTAATAATTTTTTTTATACATATATATTTTTTGAAAAGGGATAGCCCCTGAAGAGGGGGCAAATAAGCCGTGAAACTTGTAGGGCAGTTTCAATAAAGTTTGCACCAAAACAGTTTTTTTATTGGAGACCCTTGCCATGAAATATAAAAAATATTGGATCCAGAATAAGAAGATTTCACTATCATCCCTCACGCAGGCGATGCGCTGAGCAAGCATATTTCCCAAGTTAAAGAACTCTTATCACTGTCTCCCTATGATAACAAGTTTCTCCTACCCACCCTAATAATTATTTTTATACATATATATTTTTTGAAACTTTGAAATTTTATCACTGTCTCCCTCTGAGGAATGACCAGAATATTGAAGAAGGATTATGTTACCATACCAGAATATCTAGGTTGTATGTTAAACCAAACTTCGGACTCAGAACTAGAGATAAGATTTGAATGGAGCAAACAAGAAAAGTAGCCACAATATAAGAATCTAAAGTGGAAATTAATATACAGGACTTTCAGAAGTTATGTTTGGTCAATTTTTTTTTTGTTTGGTGCAGGTGCCTGAACATTAAAAGCAAACTCTATAAATAAATTAAAAGCATTTGAGAATGCTAGGAGTATATTGGGTAGATCACAATTATAAGATCACAGGCTCTACGGTTAAACATTGAGTATGGTATAGATAAAATAAACATTTACTAGTGAAGAACGTAAAATCTTAAATGATGACGTAATTGTATGTATTTCACACAGTATAAGTTCAATGAAAACCATAGTATTTGTGCTTAGAATAATTTTGGTTCACGATATAACGGCTTATTATTAATATGACATGAGTAGGAGTGGGGTTTTACTGAAGGCTGAAAACTAAAAAATGCAAATATCTCGGTTATTATTAAAGATTGTGAAAAAATGCACTTAACAACATTTATGGAACATTGCATTTGCAATAGGGTAGGTTCTATACAAATTTTCGATCCGACGACCAATAACGGAAATATTAAGAATTTTGGAAATTCTTCCCCTAAAACCACCATTAACGAACTTGATCATTATTTTAGCATAAAACGTTTAAATATCAAGTTCGGTGACAATCAAAACAAAAATTACGTCCGCTAGAGCGTTAAAAGACAAGTATATAAATCTCTCTCTCTCGTGCGTTTGTGTGTGTGTGTGTGTGTGTGTGTGTGTGTGTTTGTGTGAAGAGGGAGATAGGAAGAAATAATTTGTACTGGTTGCGAAATATTAGACAACGGACAGTGATTTTTGAGATCTCCAAAGTTTTGCGATTGACAAGAATTGGAAGCACGACGAGTGAGCATTTGACACATATTTCTGCGAGTTGCATTAAAAGAAATGCACTCCTTGTGACTGGAGTAGATTGGGTTGATGCACCGGAGGATGAGAGTACTGTTAGAATGCACCGAGCGGATCAAGGCCAACTCCCCAATACAGCTAGATAAATAGCAACATAGTCTATATCACACTCCGTTCGATATCTTTGACGGGATACAAATAGAAATGGCTTCCGAGCAAATATAAAGTTTGAATCAACCCCTTATTTTCATCAGGGAACAGAAATGTCCTAAGCATGTACAATAACTGTACAGTCTTCCAGTTTTAGCAGATTTCCGTTGATAGGGAAACCTGTAGTTCAAAGAAACCTACGGCCAGTAGAATTGTTATTAAGTTTCCATGATTAGTTCCGGGCTCAGCTTAGCTGTCTGATATACGTAAAGCGTTGGCCTTAATCTCACAGGGTAAACCTAGAGTGGTTCGTTTCCCACCTGGGTATTAGGAATTTATTTAGAGACGAACTTATTAAATAAAATCCTTGGTAGAAAGGGGTGGTTGCCTGTAGATAACCCGTCCCAATTAGTCTTAGGAACACAATCACCTTCATGATTTTATTGGATTCCATTCTGTCCAACATTTTTTTAATATATTTTACTGTTCTCAATACATTATATTCATTAATTAAGAGTTACATTGCCAAAATAAAGTCAACCACTGTCTTCTATTATAAAACGTACGAATTCCTATAAATTGTCTATTTAAAATTAACCAACATTTTGATTTATCCTTGCTTAAAGCCTTGGTAACCAAACTATGTTAAGAAAATGGTTAAGACAGAATAAGTCCTGGTGAATGCAATAACTCATTGAGGTCGTACTCATGACGCGATTTTTGAAATTTTTCTTCAAATGTCCATTGATCCTACCCAGGAGATGACAAAAATGAGGTCCGTTCCAAAAAGTCTCTCTCTCTCTCATGCAAGTGGGGGCAAATATAAGTTAACAGAGCCCCTGTGTGACGGACTTTTTTTCTGGAAGCTTCAATCTAAACATTTGATACTAGTACTCATAAATATGTACTTCTTTTAACTATTGGCCGCAATTGATTTTAAGTAATCGAGTACTTTCATTCTTCCTCTCTGTTTTTGTCCTCCCTTAAAACGAAAATATTTATTTATACAAGTTTTGGCCATGGAGGTCACAAAATTTAACAAACGAACCGAGGAGGCCACGTTTAAAAATTATTCGCATTTAAATATCCACTTATGACGACATCTACATTGTAAGATGTGTCCCGAGAAGGAAGGATACTACCTAACTGTAAATGGCTGGAGTTGCAGCAGATGCTGTAGAAGCAGGATGGAATAATTAGAAATCTCATGTGCAGAAGTAATGTTTCACAGCTGGCACTGTCTCCCTTCATTCCAGGCCGATAGTTCGTGTCAGAGTGTGCTGCTGCTCAAACCTAAATGTCAAATTGTCGTTTTTCTTTACCAGAGTCTACAGACCTTGTTGATTAGGAAGGCACGCCTGACGCTATTTCCGAAAATGTTTTTCAAATGTCCAAAAACCTGATTTATCACGTGATGGCGTGACGCAATACTGATCTCGTCTCACCATTTATTCCCTATTAGCAGATTTCCCTGAAGGGAAATCAGCTATTGAGGTCGTACTCATGACGCGAGTTTCAAAAATTTCCTCAAATGTCCATCGATCCTACCCAGGAGATGACGGAAATGAGGTCCGTTCAAAATTATATATATATATATATATATATATATATATATATATACACACACACACGAGGGTAGTCCAGAAAATAAGTTCCGTTTTTTAAAAAAAAAAATCAAGTTTTTTTTGAAAAAAATTTAAACTTACAGGTATTAATTTTGAAAATATGTATTATTTTTCCACGTAATCCCCGGTGACGTCAATACATTTGGTATATCGCGAAATGAGCTTCGAAATTCCTTCCTCTTGCAGGAAGCTTGCAGCCACCTCCTTGGTCCACTTCGTGACAGCTTCTTTCACTTCCTTGTCACTTGTGAAACGTTCTCCCGCCAATTCCGCCTTCATTTTGGTAAACAGGTGATAGTCTGAAGGGGCCAAGTCGGGACTGTTAGGTGGATGGGTCAGAACACCCCAACCAAACTCATCCAAAAGTTGCGCTGTTGGACGAGCAACGTCAGGCCGAGCGTTGTCGTGGAGGAGGCAAACACTGGAAGTCAACATTCCTCTTCTCTTGTTCTGTATGGCCCGACGAAGCTTCTTCAGGGTCTCACAATAGCGGTTGGCGTTAATTGTTTTACCTTGAGGCAAAAAATGAATCAGGAGAATTCCTTTTTGATCCCAGAAAACAGACGCCATGATTTTCCTGGTCGACTTCACGACTTTGAATTTTTTGGCACTTGGGGAGGTGGGGTGTTTCCATTGCATGGACTGTCTTTTGTTTTCTGGAGTGTACTGTGACAGCCAGGTTTCATCTCCAGTAACGATAGACTTCAGGAATGCGTCCCCATCAATTCTGTAGCGGTCCAAAAATTCTCGAGCTGCAGTCACTCGTTGTTCCTTGTGTTCGGGCGTCAGCTATCTAGGGACCCACCGGGCGGAATCTTTCCGAAAGTCAAGTTTTTCCGAGACGATCTCATGGATGAGGGATCGTGGGATGTCTGGGAAACTCAGGTGGAGTTCATCCAGGGTTGAACGACGATCTTTGCATTGCATTGTCGATTTCTGCGACAATTTCGTCCGTCACAACTGAGGGTTTGCCTCTCCCACTTTCATCCTCAAGTGAATGTCTTCCCGCCTTAAATTCACGTACCCATCTCCTCACTCATTACACCTTCTCCATAAACTGAAATGAGCTGTGTATGTATGTATGTATATATATATATATATATATATATATATATATATATATATATATATTTGCCTGTTAACGCTCTAGCGGTCGCAATTTTTGAATTATCGTTACCAAACTCGAAATTTAATCGTTTTATGTAAAAAGAAAGATTTAGTTCGTTAATAGCTGAAATCGGACCAGTAGGGGGGGCTGAGAGGGGAAGATTTTTGAGAATTCGAAATATCTCTGTTGTTATACGTCAAATCGAAAAATTGTATTGAACCAATCTTATTGCAAATTAAATTTACTATAAATATTGTTCTATACATTTATTCTCTATCTTGTATATTAACCGAGATATTTTTGGTATTTGTATTCTGTGTATGATCGGCAGGGGTCGGCTTTGTTCGGGACGTTCCGCCGAGAGCTCTGGCGGCCGTTTCCATAACTACTCGTCTCTCCTGAAGAGGTTTAGAGATACCTTACTATAACAGTTGTTATTAGACAGATTTATCTATTGTATTACATCACGTGGGAAATCTGCTTAGTTTACGTAGCTCCTGCGTGACCCCCGTCAAGCAGGGACTGCGTAAACTAAGCAGTTTTTCCACGTGCGTCACTTATTTGCATTTACCTCACGTACGTAAAAGTTCAATGAGAACAACAATTGGACTTCACATAAAGTGCTCCATAATGTGACAGCTTATAGTTAATATGACATGATAAGGGTTTACTGAAGGCCGAACACTAAAAAATGCAAATATAATTAATAGTCAAGATAGTGAAAAAAGTCCGTCACGCAGGGGCTGCGTAAACTAAGCAGATTTACCACGTGAAGTTTTACAATAGAGAAATTTTCCTAATAACAACTGTTATAGTAAGAAACCTCTAAACCTAAAACATTATTTAGGGCGTAATAACCCAGTAGTTTCTAGCCCCAAGAAACAGTTGACCTAACCTCTAAACCTATTCACGAGGGACGAATAGTTATGGAAACGGCCACCAGAGCTCTCGGCGGAAAGTCCGAACATAGCCTGGTGACCACACGCAGAATACAAATGCAAATATCTCAGTTAATATTCAAGATACAGAATAAATGTATAGAACAATATTTATAGTAAATTTAATTTGCAATAAGATTTATTTTATACAATTTTTCGATCCGACGCATAATAACGGAGATATTTTGAATTTTCAAAAATCCCCCCTCTAAACCCCCCTCCCACTGGTCCGATTTCAGCCGTTAACGAACTTGATCTTCCTTTTTACATAAAACGAATAAATTCCGAGTTTGGTAAAGATCAAACAAGAATTGCGACCGCTAGAGCGTTAACAGACAAATATATATATATATATATATATATATATATATATATATATATATATATATATATAATTTTGAACGGACCTCATTTTCGTCATCTCCGAGGTAGGATCGATAGACGATTGAAGAAATGTTCCGAAACACATCATGAGTACGACCTCAATAGCTAATTTTCCTTAACGGAAATCTGCTAAAACATGTATAACAGCATTTATAGAACATTACATTTCCAAGATTGGCTCTATACAATTTTTCGATCCGGCACATAATAAGGGAGATATTAAGAATTTTTGAATACACACGTGTACACACACACACACACACACACACACACACACACACACACACACACACACACACACACACACACACACACACACATATATATATATATATATATATATATATATATATATATGTGTGCACTTTTGCCAAAAAAGCAATATAAAACTAAATATAGCTATTTTAAAACTCAGGCTTCCCTAATAACCCCCACTCCTATTGGGGTCAGAAAATATTAATATAGCCTAAAGTCTAAGTTGGGTTAGTAGTAATATAGCCTAAAGTCTAAGTTGGGTTAGTAGTAGTATAGCCTAAAGTCTAAGTTGGGTTAGTAGTAGTATAGCCTAAAGTCTTAGTTAGGTTAGTAGTAATATAGCCTAAAGTCATAGTTAGGTTAGTAGTAATATAGCCTAAAGTCTAAGTTGGGTTAGTAGTAGTATAGCCTAAAGTCTAAGTTGGGTTAGTAGTATAGCCTAAAGTCTAAGTTGGGTTAGTAGTAGTATAGCCTAAAGTCTAAGTTGGGTTAGTAGTAATATAGCCCAAAGTCTAAGTTGGGTTAGTAGTAATATAGCCTAAAGTCATAGTTAGGTTAGTAGTAATATAGCCTAAAGTCTAAGTTTGGTTAGTAGTAGTATAGCCTAAAGTCTAAGTTGGGTTAGTAGAAGTATAGCCTAAAGTCTTAGTTAGGTTAGTAGTAGGATAGCCTAAAGTCTTAGTTACGTTAGTAGAAATAAAGCCTAAAGTCATAGTTAGGTTAGTAGTAATATAGCCTAAAGTCAATGTAGGGTTAGTAGAAGTATATACTAAAGTCTAATTTAGGTTAGTAGTAATATAGCCTAAAGTCTAAGTTGGGTTAGTAGTAGTATAGCCTAAAGTCTAAGTTAGGTTAGTAGTAATATAGCCTAAAGTCTAAGTTGGGTTAGTAGTAGTATAGCCTAAAGTCTAAGTTGGGTTAGTAGAAGTATAGCCTAAAGTCTTAGTTAGGTTAGTAGTAATATAGCCTAAAGTCATAGGTAGGTTAGTAGTAATATAGCCTAAAGTCTAAGTTAAGTTAGCAGTAATACACATACCAAGTTTCATAAAATTCGGTTCAGCCGTTTATGCATGAAAATGTAACAAACAAACATAGTAAGGAAGAAATATAGAATATAATGAGGTATGAGATCATCCTAGCCATTCCAGTAGACGTCGGTGCACTACCTGCTACTGGGCGGCAGACATCAAGGCCAGACTATAGAGCGTGAAGCACAACTTACGTAATCCCTTCCTTAGTCGACATGCTCCGAGAACAGTGTCAAACAGTGGCGAAAACTGTTTTTTTTTTTTCTTTCGTGCCTCGAAATTCTAGAAATTTCTCATATATAGAATGAAATGGATCGCAACGGCGTATGAATCCCCATTAATTTTACACAATTAAAATTTCGTTAAAAAATATAGATAAAAATCCTTCACGCTGCGTAAACTAAGGAGATTTCACAAGTTTTGATTTCCCATCTCACCACATACTCTACATCTAAGCGAAAACTAAATGAGTAAAACAAGAAAGTTCCAATAACTCGCTTAATTCACTAACATTTTGCCCATTCCAACCCTAACTATTCCAGTTCCTATTTCAGCCAATAACAAATATAATCTTTATTGTTGGCAAAAACGATGAAAAATCGAGTATGGTACAGATCAAAAACAACATTTAAGAGGCAAGAACGTAAAATTTCAATTGATAATCTCACCGAGCAACAAATTTGCATGTTTCTCTGCTAAAAAGGCCTCTTGAAAACAATATTTAGTATTTAAACTTAGAATGATTTGGTTCACGCTATAACAGCTTCTTGGTAATATAACATGAGTAGGAGTGGGGGTTTACTTAAGGCTGAAACTACAAAATCCAAATATTTCGGTTAATATTCATGATAAAGAAAATACGTATATAACAATTTTTATAGAACATAACTTGTCCATAAGAGCACTCTTATACAATTTGTCAATCAGCCAAATAACAACGGATATATTTCGACATTGTTTCCCTCAAAACCCCCACCTCATAAATATATATAGTTTTGAACGGACCTCATTTAGCAAATTTCCTTTAAGGGAAATCAGCTATTGAGGTCGTACTCATGACGCGAGTTTCGAAAAATTTCTTCAAATGTTCATCGATCCTACCCAGGAGATGACGAAAATGAGGTCCGTTCAAAATTATATATATATATATATATATATATATATATATATATATATATATATATATATATATATATATATGTATGTATATATGTCTGTTAACTCTCTAGCAGTCGCAATTTTAGAGGGAGGATTTTTGAAAATTCAAAATACCTATGTTATTATGCATCAAATCGAAAAATTGTATAGAATCAATATTATTGCAAATTAAATTTACTATAAATATTGTTCTATACATTTATTCTGTATCTTGAATATTAACCGAGATATTTGCATTTGTATTCTGTGCGTAGTCGGCAGGAGTCGGCTATGTTCGGGACTATCCGCCGAGAGCTCCGTCGACCGTTTCCGTAAACTGTTCATCCCTCGTGAATAGATTAGAGAACCCTTACTACTACAGATGTTATTGGGCAAATTTCTCGACTGTTAAAACTTCCCGTGGGAAATCTGCTTAGTTTACGCAGCCCCTACGTGACGGACTTTATTTTTTCGTCATCTCCAGGGTAGGATCGATAGTCATTTGGAGAAATTTTTCTAAAACCGCATCATGAGTACAACCTCAATAGCTGATTTCCCTTAACGGAAATCTGCTAAAAAGTCTGAAACTTATTGTGCAAGTAGAGTAGTAACACAAAACTATTATTTGATCTTGCGGAACTAGTTATAAAAAAAGTTCCAAATGTTAGGTTTATGATTTTTAATCTATCAGGATCAAAGAAGAGGCCTTGGTCCTCTACTACTGTTTTTGGGTTTTTAATGTACTTAGTTTGCAGTAAAACTGCGTGTTCAGAAATTCCTCCCACTCAGTTTTTGTAAAAATAAATACATTTCGTTTATAATGAATCATATAGCATATTTAACAACAAATTCAACCATGCCAAGTTGTATTCAGATCACATTTTCCAAAAACTGAAAATACCTTTATTGCATATCGCTATGCACTACACATCATTTAACACTTCATGAGCTACTTAAGGTGACAGTTTCTTCTTACCATACTCATATAGAAAGCAATAAACATCAACAAAGAAATTACATGCTGCAATTTAACTAAATATTTATGTGTTTTATTTATATGTGTCTATATACATATATTTTATTTTAATTGACTGTTCCTTCAAATCGCACGAACAAAAAATAGCTTTGTGTTACGGAATGAATTTCTCTACTTGCACACTAAGTTTCACTATTGGATCAATTTTCCAGTTCCCTCATCTCCAAGGTTAGTAAGGGAAAGGTGCTAAGATAAATTCGTTAATATGAAATACTAATTGATGATTTTACTTACCTAAATCTATGAATGTAGACGAGGTATTATCGAGTGAAGACAGAGAAGAATCCAGTAGTAGTTAAGCACTGGCAGAGAACTTATCTAAGTAAGATCACAGTTGGAAGCGAAACTGGTATGAGCTAGTGTGAACTCTAGACTGGACAGAGGTTAATACAGCCTGCCCAAGCCTGCTTAGATAGGCTGTGTTTATGAATGGAGGCTTAGACACTCAATTATAATAAACAGTGACTAAATAATTATTCCAAAGGGATAACAACTGTTGATTTTTGAACTGGTAAACATGTAACTAGTTTATCATTCGCATCATTCCTTATCACTTCCATATTTCATGCTTGATAAAAATAAACACAGCATTAGGAACTGGCATTAATGCACGGCGACATATCTTATTACGAATTGCTCAGATTGACTAAAACCAAATTTTCTAACTTTCAGCAAAAACCCTCAAGAAGAAGAAATCAACTATAGGTATCAACAATGCCGCGATTTTCGAAGAACGTCTCCAAATCTCTACAGATCCTGCCCAAGAGATACGAAAACGATGTCCGTTCAAAAGTCTATAAACGAATTTGTCGAAATTTTTGTTTGATCACAACCAAATTCGATATTTAAACGTTTTACGTAAAACTAATGATCAAGTTGGTTAATGGCTAAAATCGGACCACTGGAAAGGGAGGTTTAGAGTAGGTGATTTTCTAAAATTCAAAATATCTTCGTTATTGTACGTCATATAAATAGAAGCAATCGTATTGCAAGTTAAATTTCCTATGAATGTTGTTATATCTATATTTTGTCTATCTTCAACAGTAACCGAGATTTTGCCAATTATTAGTTTTCAGCCTTCAGGAGAAACCCACTTTCAGTTATCGCACTTTACTATGGAGTTAATACATCACGATCCGTCTTATTTATAGCATAAATACCAAATATCCTTTAAAACGGACCTTTATTATGTGATTACCAATTGTCAATTACGAGTAAATAGAAAATATATAGTGATATTAGATCAGTAGTAGTATGCCTTCCAACATGAGGGAAATCTGCTTAGTTTACACAGCCAATGCGTTACGGACAACTTTGGGGCGGACTGAAAAACGTTATATAATCAACCTTCTTAATCATTTAATGCCTCGCAATTGTTTTTCTATAAAATATTTCTCTAATTTGAGTATTAAATAAGAAATTTGTAATTTTATCAGATTTCCCTCGAGGGAAATCAACTGTTGAGGTTACTTATGACACGATTTCACAATTATTTCCTCAAAGGTTCATGGACCCTACCTAGTAGATAACGAAAATGACGTCCTTTCAAAATTATATATACTGTTTCATCGCTACCAATTTCGACATATAAACTAAGCCATTCTAAACAAAAGTTCGATAATGTCTGAAATCGGACTAGTGAAATGGGGAGTTAAGAGGGGGAATCCAACTTATTACTAATTAAATTTACTATAAATATTCTTATAATTATTTATTCTCTATCTTCAATTTTAACAGAGATATTTAGTTTTTTTAGTTTACAGCCTTCAGTAAGCCCCCAGTACTACTCATGGGACATAAATTGTATTCTTTTATATAATGAACCATTTTATATGAAGCTTAAATACCAAATATTGTTTTAAACAGATATTTAGTAAATGAAGTACTTGCAAAAATTGTTCTGAAATGAGGTTATCATTTAAGATTTTACCCTCTTAACTCGAAAATGTTTATTTCC
Organism: Riptortus pedestris; assembly: GCA_019009955.1. Classification (NCBI taxonomy): domain Eukaryota; kingdom Metazoa; phylum Arthropoda; class Insecta; order Hemiptera; family Alydidae; genus Riptortus; species Riptortus pedestris. The sequence goes on from CM032229.1 coordinate 176,863,156, forward strand.
TCTTTACCAAACTCGATATTTAACTGCTTCATTCAACAGTAAAGATAATAATAGTTAATGGCTGAAATCGGACCTGAAATAAAGGGGGGTTTAGTGAGGGCGGAACTCGAAATTTAACTTATCTCCGTACGTTACGTATGGTGAGATATCACAAGTATGCTATACCGGCACGTTCGAAATGTGCTTAGTTTACGCAACACCTGCGTCACGGACTTTATTTTAATTAGTCGTCTAAGGAGGAGCTGACCTCCAGGTGGAACAATGACAGAAGCAATAGAGCAAGTTGGAACAAGGCGTGTAATTGCATCAGCTGGAGTCATACAAGGTAACACACTCAGCCCCTTCTTGTCATTATCACAGAGAAAAGGCCTAGTAAACACTTTATTACTGTTGTAATCCACCGACAGGCAGCCGCAACGGGGGAGGAAATGTAGGCAGATCATCAGCTGACAAGTTTCTATTGCGGAATTGTCTACGGCCAAACTTGAGACAATAGGCTCACTTTGCGAACTAACATAAAAGTTTTCTTTCACAGACTCAGTTCCCGCAAAGTTTCTTCGCAAGTATTTCGCTCCCGTGGATTACAATGAAGTCGGACCTTTTTACTGGCTTCAAATGTCTGTAGGACTTCATGAAAATGATTTTATTGAACCACGATCCTAATTAGGTAATAACACATCTCAACAAAGCCCGCCACGCAGGGGCTGCGTAAACTAAGCAGATTTCCCATTCGAAGATTTACAATAGATATTTCAACATATGGTAACACCACCGTGAATGTTAAGTCTGTAAATGCAAACGGTAATGAGAAATCGTTCAGTTCTTTACAACGGAAAGCGCGTTTGAGTTGTAAACAAACAGCTTAGCCAACCTTGCAGAGCTGCATAGATAGATTAAAATATTCTAGACCGGAAAGAAAAGCAACTAATCAAATATATCTAAGTATAACATATTAATTTTATTGTAAACTATTTACTTTAGCTAGTGCTGTAATTTATAATGAATCAGAATAATTTTTAGCTCAATCACTCAAATTTAAGTAATCCAAGAACAAAAGAAGGGGGTGGATCAAGAGAACGTATTTTCACAAATGCCACAAAGTAAATGTTCAATCAAAACAATATTTGGTATTTAACCTAATAATGAAGTGGTTCATGATATAACAGTTTATTGTTAATATGACACTAGTAGGAGTGGGAGTTTACTGAAATCCAAATATCTCGGCTAATACTCATCAGAGTAATGAAAGTAATTTAAATGAAAATATAAGTATAGAACAGAGAAAAAAAAGAATAAATAAAAAAAAAGGTATATATACCCTGCTACTTTAGGAGTAAAGTGAAGTGTAGTGTGTGTAGAAATAATAGACTATAATGTGTTGTGTATATTAATGTTTTCGTTTAATGGCTGAGTCTATTTAATTACTGTTATCGGTCAAAAGTTCCTGCAAGTCGTGTGGAATGTCTAAATTGTCTCTTCGTCGACAGTCAGTCAATATGTGTTGTACAGTTAAAGTTGCTTTGCAATGTCTACAAGGTCGGTGAGTCCTTGGTTGCCATTAAGTGTCCGTGGGACCGCAAGGAATGGCCAATGCGTTAGTCTGGTCAGCACAACTTCCTGTCTTCCTGTGCTGCTGTTGTTTGATGGCCATTCCTTAACTGTTTGTTTCACTTGTATTAGTTTGTTGTCATCTGTGTTATCCTATGATTACTGCCATTGCTCTTGTAGTTGCCTTGGTGCATTCGGCTAATACATCTTGGTGATCTGAAGAGTTTATGTGAATGGCTAGTATGACGACTGGAGCTTTTGCTAATCTTTCCATCTCTGTATTTTCCTTAACGTTTGTTTGTCCTGGTAACTATAAAAGAGTCATGTTTGTGTTTGTTAGAGTTTAGTCTGTAAAGTTGTTCAAAAATGTTGACAGACAAAGGATTTGCAGAGTAAATGTTGTTGTAAACGACAAAGAAACTGACACAAAAAATAGTATGCCGACAGTAACATTAAAAAGGTACATTTGAACAGGCAAGCCGAGCTGGACCACCTGGATCGCGATTCGTCCCAGTCGGAAGAAAAGTCTGCACTGTTGGTTTCCAGACTGCAATCGTGGAACTTACTAGAAGGAGGTACTAGAGTCGCGTTCGTTATCGCCTCATGATATTTGCAGCTTGCAGTGGTATTCTGTTGAACAAGGTGTCTGCACCTGTGTCATGACTCATGAAGGAACTAGTTATCAACTACTTAGCAAAGAATGGAAACTTGTTATTGACTCCAGCTGAAACAGTCTCAATACTGCGCTACTACTAAACAATGGCAACCATCAGTTCCTATTGCTGGTGCCGTGGGAATCAAGGAAACCTGCCAAACAATGGACACGCTCTTGATGTTGATCAAGATCACGCACCATAATTAGAATATGTGTTGTATTTGAAGGTTGTAGCCCTGCTTTCTTTCACGATTTGCAGACGTCCACTACGTATCAACTGGGTCTTAGGAAACAATTTGTTGCAGCTCTAGATCAAACAAATTATGGCTTTCAGTGCCTAAAATGCGAGTTTGGAAAGCTGAAAACTGACCCAAAATTGAAAGCAGGAGTCTTCGTTGGACCAGGAAGGCGAAAGTTTATTAGAGATCGATAGTCCAGATTGGAACTCATGGAGCGAGACAAGCAGCTTGGGAGGCATTATGTGCTTGTCGTATACAACTTCCTTGAGAACCATAGAGCAGACAAATATGCAGGACTTGCGGCACCTTGGTTGCCGAATGACACTTAAGATCCATTTTTTGCATTCGCATCTGACCTTCTTTTCTTCCAATATCGGAGCCGTGAGTGACGGACACGGTAAAGAATTCCACCAGGAGACGTCCATCACAGAAGGAAGATATCAAGGCCGCTTCAATCCGTACATGATTGGGGATCACACTTGATTTTTGCAGAAACAACAGAAGATGTGCAGAGGCCAAAACCTATTTTATTTAGAAATATAAAATATAAGATCAGACTTGATCAGTAGAGTGTCACACACGCAAGTGGGAAATCTGCTTAGATTAAGCATCACCTGCGTGACGGACTTTTATTATGCCAGTTCCCTTGAACAATGAGGGTTTTCCGTTCACAGGATCTATTTATTGAGGTCAATCCAGTAACTAAAATGCTTATGCAAGCCCAGTTGATGAGTCTATATGCAAATGTCCAGTAACAACGAGAAAGGAACAATAATTAAGATTTTACTGCATATTCTTCTCTTCTTTTAAGAGGCCCAGTAAAGGTCAAGAAGAGCCGACCTTGTTATTATTAAAAGTCATTAACTAAAGTCGCCATTTTTTAGCAGATTTCGCTTAAGGGAAGTTAGCTATTAAGATCGTACTCATGACACTATTTTCGAAAAATGTCTTCAAATGCCCATCAATCCTACCCAGGAGATGACGAAAATGAGGTCCGTTCAAAATTCTCTCTCTCTCTCTCTCTCTCTCTCTCTCTCTATATATATATAGATATATAGATATATATATATATATATATATATATATGTTAACGCTCTAGCTGTCGTAATTTTGATCTGATCGTTACCAAACTGGATATTTATACGTTTTATGCAAAAAGAAAGGTCAAGTTCATTAATGGTTGAAATCGGGTAAGTGGGAGGGGGGGTTAAGAGGGTTTTTTTCGAAAATTCGATATATCTCTGTTACTATACGTCGGATCGAAAACTTGTATAGAATCAATCTTATTGTAAATTAAATGTACTATAAATTTTGTTATATAAATCATTTGAATTTTTCATATTCGGCTATTGTCGGCCGTAACTGTTCGGCTCTCGTGTAATTGGTGCAGTACAGGCGCAATCTTCTTCTTCATGAGATATATGCAAATACGTTCTGTATAATAAATAGTTTTCAATAGAATTAGTATGTTATAGTCAGAAATATTTAAGTAATTATTTTTCTTTAGCTTTCCGTTTAGAGGCTATTAAAATTGACTGAAATGTTTCTCATTACAGTTTGTATTGATTTACTTAACTTTGACGGTGGTGTTGTTACAAGTATGGAGATTTTGCAAATCTCTACTTGTAACCAAAATTCCAGAATTTTTAAATTTTCGGGTTACCTATCCTTTTTTGTGTGTAACAGAGTTATTAAAGATCTCATTTTCAGCTGATATTTTGATGGTATTATCAGGGTTTCATTTAAATTGAATTCTGCTTAGATTACTAAGCTCTTTCTTGACGGACTTTTCTCGTATTCAAACATGCTCAATGTTTGTACTTGATGACGTAGGTAGGTCGTATTCGGCGGAGGACTGTTTCGGCAGACAGATTTGACAAGAGTTGATCTAGCTGTTATCAGTAAGGAGGCGGCAGGTAGATAAGACTGAGAGAGAGAGCTAGTGGCCTTGGTCGGAGCAACAGTTGCGCTGTTGCCAGCTATATAGCTAGCGACTGCAGTATCCCACCTAGCTAGCAGCTCCTATACTGATAGTCCTTATCAAGTCCATCACCTTCAACAAGTAGGCTCTCTCTCTCTCTCTCTCTCTCTCTCTCTCTCTCTCTCTCTCTCTCTCTCTCTCTCTCTCCCTCTCTCTCTCTCTCTCTCTCACTCTCTCTCTCTCTCTCTCTCTCTCTCTCTCTCTCTCTCTCTCTCCCCCCTCCTCTCTCTCTCTCTCTCTCTCTCTCTCTCTCTCTCTCTCTCTCTCTCTCTATCTCTCTCTCTCTCTCTCTCTCTCTCTCTCTCTCTCTCTCTCTCTCTCTCTCTCTCTCTCTCTCTCTCTCTCTCTCTCTCTCTCTCTCTCTCTCTCTCTCCCTCTCTCTCTCTCTCTCTCTCCTCCCCCCCCTCTCTCTCTCTCTCTCCCTCCCTCGAAATTTAAATTGTTGAAAGATAACAAGACCCAAATTCTGGGAGAAATTTTTGTAAATTACTATTCCGAGGCGAGTCCTTTTAGATCCAAAGTCTTACGTTTTTGACTATTTTATTTGTCCAAAGGCAGTATTTAAAATTTTTCAAGACAGGATAACTTAAAAAGTCCATCACGCAGGGGCATCCGTAAACTAAGCAGATTTCTCACGTGACGTTTTACAATAGAGAAATTTCACGAGAGCCGAGCAGCTAATGAAACGGCCGGACTAGCTTTTGGCGGGAAAGGCACTTCGACCGTTAGCCGCTCAGATTTAATAAAAATGCAAATATCTCGGTTAATATTCAAGATAGAGAATAACTGTATATAACGATATTTATAGTAAATTTAATTTGTAATAAGATTGATTTTGTACAATTTAACGATCCGACGTATAGTAACGGAGATGTTTCGAACTTTCGAAAATCCTCCTCCCTAAACCCCCCCTCCCACTGGTCCCATTTCAGCTGTTAACGAACTTGATCTTCCTTTTTACATAAAACGACTAAATCTCGAGTTTGGTAACGGTCAAAGAAAGCTTGCGGCCGCTAGAGCGGTACAAGACACATATATATATATATATATATATATATATATATATATATATATACAGTTTTGAACGGACCTCATTTTTGTCATCTACTAGGTAGGATCGATGGACATTTGAAGAAAAATTTCGTAAATTCCGTCAAAAGTACAACCTCAATAGCTGATTTCCCCTAAGGGAAATCTGCTAAGAGGGACGAACAGGGAATGTATTACTTACTATATGACGACATCCTGTTAGTTTGGGCAGACATACAGTGATAAGACAGTAATTGTGGGGAGGGGAGATGAGTTTGATTGATAAGGCGGGTGTCGCGTGAGGTAGACGCCTACTTGTTGAAGCAGATCGCACTGATAACCGAAGGTAATCCCCCTGCCTTACTGCTATTCTTGGGGAATTCGTAGTTTTAGACCTATTGGTAGATTCCTCTTAAGAGAAATCAGATATTCGTCGTACTCATGATGCATTTTCGACAAATTTCATAAATTTCCATCGATCCTATCCAGCAGATGACGAAAACGATGTCCGTTCAAAACTAATATATACAGGGTGCGGCAGCATAACTTCCTTTTTTCAAAGCTTAATAAAACACATTTTACGAATCAGAAAATTTTTATTTTTTAATATAATGTAGGTACAAACATAAAGTTTTGTTTTACTTAGTTTTGAAGATCAAATCAGGTAGGTGACGTCCCCCATTCTCTCTACACTGGGTGAACCGATTTCTGGCGTTTGTCATAATTCTTACCAGCATAGCAGGCGATATGTTGGCAATTTCTTCCTGGATGTTGTTCTTCAAATCTTGTAACGTCCTTGGTCGGTTTACATTAACACGGGATTTCAAATACCCCATAGAAAAAAATCACAAGGGGCCATTCGGGGGATCGGGCCGGCCATTCCAAGTCCCCCTAATTGAGATTAGGCGCCCCGGGATGTGTTCCCTTAAAACGGCCGTCGATGCTCTACAGAAGTATTTGCTGTTGCACCGTCTTGTTGGAACCAAACGTCCCCAAGTCCTCACATAACGATCGGAAAGTCCATGGGCAGACGCATGTTTGCGTGCAGAACGCCGTGGTGATTGCAAAATTCAAGCTCTCAATGTTATCAGGTGATCTAATGGCCCGAGGGACTCCAGTTCTACGTCTTGTTGCACTTGCAGTTTGTCTGAACGTAGTGACCCACGTAAAAATTGATTTCCGGTCTGGGACAGGCGCCAATGGGGCTAAATTAAAGCGATTCCGAAAGGCACGCTGGGTTGAGATCACGGAACAACCGCTCAAAAAGTAGGCCTCGACGGAAAACGCACGCTCCCCACTGTTCCAACGCATGATTGCGACTGAACTGTGTTAGTACAAAACTTTAAAGACCCTACTCTTGAACAAGACCAGTAGTGCTTCGCTACTACGTCAAACGACTAAATGACGCGGAATTTAAAAAAGGAAGTTATAGTGCCGCACCCTGTATTTTTTGTCTGTTAGCACACTAGCGGTCGAAATTTTTGTTTGATCATTATACAAACGCGATATTAAACGTTTTATGTAAAACTGAAGATCAAGTCCGTTAATGGCTGAAATCTGGCAAATGGGAAGGGAGTTTAGAGAGGGGAATTTCAAAATTTATTAATATCTCCGTTGTTATGCGTTGGATCGAAAAATCGTATAGAACCAATCGTATTGCAAATAAAATGTTGTAATGCACGCTTTTTCGCTATCTTGGTTATTAATCGAGATATTTGCATTTTTTTAGTTTTTGGCCTTCAGTAAGCCCCTACTCCTTCTCATATCATATTTAACTCTCCGTCGGGCGCGTGATCTCTCAGATACACAGTTTCTAGAAAAATATTTGCCACTCCTCCTAGCAGAGAGTGGTGGTGTAGTGCTTCGAGTTATGTGTTTTAGAGAACTCCCCCTCAAGGTATGTTGAGTCACTGTGTTTAACGGAGTCGTGAGTTTCACCTGCCATTAAATTTTATCTCCTAGATACCATGCGCCCGATCTCGTAAGTTTTTTTGAAATCTGTATTTCATAAATATGTACATCAATTAAGTTTCTCTTTATTAAATGGAATCATATAAACCTATTATTCTATTATTTTGCTCAAACATGAGCTTTCAGAAGAACTTGTACAAGGATATATTGCACGACGCAGTGACAATAGTAGACGTTTACCAACCGAACTAAGGACGAAATTTGAAGACTACAGAGACTCATAAGAGTACACTAGCTCATTGGACCATACATTGAACTCAAGTACAGAACAGCATAAAAAAAGGCCCTCCGCTACAACAAACAAAAGAAAATGATGTGAACCAAGCAAAACTGAAAATAAATGTAGGCGTACTAATTACTCTTGTGAGATTTTCAAAAACAAAATTTGTTTACAACATAGTTCCATACTTTGTCCTAATTGTAATGCAGCTCTGCAAAAGAAATAACAATTAAACTGGTATTTTTAAAATTTTTTGATGATTTTCATTAAGTCTTATCTAAAAGTGATTTCGCGCTACTTATTTTTGATTGAAGTTATATTTAGATAATTCTTTTATATTGTTCACAAACTGAAATGAAAAATGTATAATTAAGGCATGTGCATTTAAACAATTCCTTTTGATATTTGTGTTTTTTAATTATATTTTAAAAATTATCGTCCACCGTTTCTTTATATTATAATACTTGTCAATTTTAAAAATTATTTACTTCTTACAAACAAATACTTCCTCTGTTATGGTTTCTAATCACACGCTGAACATTTTAGTGCAAAATATATATTAAAAAACTGTATTTCCGTAAAAACGGTTGAGGATGATACACGCGCCCGATGGCGGAATATTCTTGACGCGCCCGACCGAGGGTTAAAATAAGCTGTTATATTATAAAGCACTTTATTTGAAGCCTAAACAACAAATATTGTTTACGTTTTGAGATAAATGTAAATACTTAAGACAAATGGGGAAATCTGCTCAGTTAACACGCTGACATTTTTTTAAATTGCTTTCTGCATTTATTGCACCTAAGTAAATGCACTGAAAAGTACGTATACACACACACACACACACACACACACACACATATATATATATATATATATATATATATATATATATATATAAATATTTATGCTTCTACAGGCTACACAGTTAACTGATCCCAATCAGGTGATTTTCAGTGGAGTCACAAGACCATGCAGTGGTCTTCTGTTGCTTTCTTGATCAGACTATTTAGCAATAAACTCATCATGAGAAAAATATGCACAACAATAAAGGCAAGAATGGAGAAAACTTCGAACTTATATATTTCTTTTATCAGCAGATTTCCTTATAGGAAAAATTTGCTATTGAGGGAATGACTCGATGTTCGATAACATTTCTACAAATTCCCATCGATCCTGCCTTAGAGATGACGAAAAATGCGTTCTAGCGGTCGCAATTTTTCTTTGATCTATACAAAACTCGATATAAAAGACTTTGTATGGAAAACCTTTAAGATCCGTTAAGGGAAATTTGCTAAAACAATGTAGTTTTGAAAAGGCGAAGATTTTGTTTAATGTTATATTAAATGATATATCGAGTTCGATTCCCACCGGGGCAAGTAGGAATTTATTTAGTTACGAACTCATTAAGTAATATCCTTAGCTCATCCTGGCTAGAAAAGGGTGGTAACCTGTAGATAACTCGTCCCAAGTAGCCATTGGGGCAAAAAGTAGTCAGATATAAATGTCATATATCATACCTTTGAAGCCTAGAATGACTTATGAACAATATATACTAATACCGTTTATTTATTTAATTAAAAATATTTGTTAATTAAAAATCAAATAATTCTTTATGGTAACTGATATCACTAAAAGTAACTGGCGGGGGTAAATCGAATAAAGACCCGATTACCTCATAGTACAACCTCCATAGTTGTATTCCCTCGAATTCCTCGGACAATCGTTTTTCAGTAGCGTTCAGTCGCTAAAAAAAAGGGTCTGGCACCGTATGGGAATTTGGAAAAAAGCTAAGGAGGAGAGAGGGAAGGATGGAATGTTATCAGAGTGTGTGAGAGAGAGTGAAAGAGACAGAGAGAGAGAGAGAGAGAGAGAGAAAGAGAGAGAGAGAGAGAGAGAGAGAGAGAGAGAGAGAGAGAGAGAGAGAGATAGGGATGTGACGTGGTCTAGATAGAGCAGGACAGAGCCGTTATCTCCTACCAGCGGGCCATGTCCACCGCTCTCACAAGGGACAAAGCTACAGAGCTACGCAAATTCAGCTCTTCCTCACGAAATGCCTGTTCAAGAGAAGAGAAAGCCCGTCACGCAGGGGCTGCGTAAACTTGGCAGATTTCCCACGAGCTGGAAGAGTAAACTAGTAATGCCATCTCACCATATTCTACATTTCTACCTAAACTCCTATGTGTAGAAGAAGGGGTTCACTGAAGTCTGAAAACTAGAAAGTGCCAATATCTCGCTTAATTTATGAGTAAATAGAAAGTTTATATGACAAAAATTGTCGAGCATCAATAGTTTAAACAAATCTGGATCTAAAACATCGATCCGATTACAGCCATTTTCGAATATAATCTTTAGTGTTGGCTAAAACTGTTAAACATGGAATATAGGACATTTTCGAGTGTAGACGGTAAAATATTATAAGGATCAATAAGAAGGCCAAGTCCTCTACTGGTTTTTAATATAATGCAGAGTGCACTTTCGGAGTCAACGCTCCATCCTCAGTGCCTGCTGATTAAAGCTGCGTTGCCTGGACCACGACTGCTGGGCGACGCTGCCATTATATTAAAAACCAGTAGAGGACTTGGCCTTACCTTATTGATCCTTATACATTTGTTCCTCTACCATCCAGCATATTCCAGAGGTAAAATATTAATTGATGACATCATCACACAACACATTATCATGTATTTCATGTAATAAGGCACCGTTGAAATCATTTAAGCCTTGGAATAAGGCGTTGCGTGATATATTGTCTTATAATTAGCATGGAATGGCTACAAGTGGGGGCTCACAGGATGCTGAAAAATAAAAAATACATAAAATTTGTACTACATCAATTGTAGAGCAACAATAGCTTAATGGATTGAGTTCTATTGTATGATATTTTTTGGGCTCGGGCATAAACCAAGTAGATTTACCACGTGTTGTCACGACAAACCAAACTGATGAGTAGAAGAGGGGAGCGGGCGTGAGGGATTACTGAAGGCAGAAAACGAAGAAAAGAAGAAAGTACGAAAACCTCGCTTAATACTTCGGTTAAGACAAAAATTATATAACAACAATCATAGAACATCAATAGTTTAACAAGATTGGTCTATAACATTTTTCGATCCGCCTCATAAGAACCAAGATTTTTGAATTTTCATATTCCTCCACCTCTCTAACATCTTCCCCCCTCCTTAATCCTGGTCCAATTTCTGCCAATAACAAATAAGATCTTAGCTGCATTCTAGGAGACAGAAAGGGATAACGAGAATGGTGTAGATTAAATAAACATTTTCGAGGCAAGAATGTAAAATCTTGACAATGATGATAAATTGATAACGTCACGGCACAGCGAATTTCCATGTATCTCGCATAATAAAGGTCTCTTGAAAACAATACTTCTTGGTATTTAAGCAAATAAAGAGGTTCATGTTATAACAGCTTATTGTTATTATGCCATTAGAAAATTTAAATATCTCGGTTAATATTCATATTAGAGAAAATATGTATAGTGGAGCGTCGATTATCCGAACGTCAATTATCCCAACGTTCGATTATCGGAACCATTTTTTTTTAAAGTGTAATTTTAATTAAACTGATCATTTAATTTACTTATTGGTATGTTATAATTATTGTTACTTTGAATAAAATTAAACAAAAATAAAATTATTTTTCTCAGAACGTCTATAACGGTAGCCATCATTAATTATTTTTCAGAAACTGATTCGTTACATATTTGTATCTGGTTCAATGTGTGTTCAATGAAATTAGACGTTGAATAGCATTGGTTTACTTAGAAATATATACACTACCTAATTTGTTCATTGCATTAGATTCTGTGAAACCCTTTCCGTTCATATAACTGGTTGTGGATAGCTTACTTTCAGTTTCAAACCTTTCTTTGTGAGGTGTACACTGTATTTGTATTGTACATGTAGCTCAATTAGACAACTTATACATATGTATGTATGTATTTCATAACACTCGTTTCTTCACTATGCTCATACATACTATGTTTAAATAAATTAACAAACATGTTTTTATTTACGAAGTTATTTTAGATTTCCCTTTTCCTTATTATTTATAAGAAAATAAATAAACACAAAATAAATAAAAATTTTGATTATCCGAACCTCCTCTGACAACATTAGTTCGGATAATCGACGCTCTACTGTATATGATAACATTTATAGACAATTAAATTTACTATAACATTTGTTCTATGGATTTTTTGCTCAGACGTATAATAATATTTTGAATTTTCGAAATTCTCTCTCTTTTTAACCGCCTTCCCCATCCGTTTTAACCATTAACGAACGTTTTACATGAAACGTTTATATATCCAGCATCATAAGCAAATTTACCGACTACTAGACCGGTAACAAACAGATATATATTTATAATTTTGAACGGACCTCATTTTCGTCATCTCCTAGGTAGAATCGATGGACATTTGAGGAAAAGTTTCGAAAATCGAGTCACGAGTACCACCTCAACAGCTGATTTATTTTAAGGAGAAAGATAATACCTTAAGTATAAAGGCGGGGGAGCATAGGAAAATAGAAAAATGCCTTGCACCCACATTCTATTTGCTGTGGGTTCACAGTTCAGGACATACTCTTAGACTGACCTAGAATGAAACCTAGTGAATTATACAGATTTCCCAAGTCTTGGAATATGACTAGACGATGATCTCATCTCGCCATCTATTCTTTATTTAACCCGAAATAAGAAACCATATGTAAACGAGAATTAATATGTTTGTTGGACAGGAGGTGTTTAGTGACTGAGGTATGTACTTAAGGGGAAATCGGATGAGTCTACAAAAGGGTGAAACCAATACAATACAAATTACTCCGTTAATATTGAAGTCAGAATAGAAAATTAGAATTCTAGAAGAATTTAAATTGCGAAATGTTCGTCTTGTTGGGCCAACTAAAGACATGACATTAGCGGAGTTAAGATGCACAAAAAGAGTTTAGTGACTTTTAAAGACACTTTATGCATTCCTTCAACTGAAACAGAGCAGGAAGCATGACTGTAATGATGCACTCTGTGCATTTAGGGCTAACCACTACCATGCTTCATAATAACTTCAAAGAACCCGGCTAGAACCACTCCATATATAAAAAAACAAAAAAAAACGGATTTTTAAAATTAAAACCTGCGATTGTAGCCATTGCAAATATTAAAAAGTCCGTCACGCAGGGGCTGCGTAAACTAAGCAGATTTCCCACGTTAAGCTTTAGGATATAGAAATTTCACAAGAGCCGCGCCAGTCATGGAAACGACCGAACTAGATATTGGAGGGAAAGTAACTCCTCCGTTAGGCGCCCAGATTTAATAAAAATGCAAATATCTCGGTTAATATTCAAGATAGAGAAAAAATGTATATAACTATATTTATAGTAAATGTAATTTGCGATAAGATTGATTCTGTACAATTTTTCTCTATCTTGAATATTAACCGAGATATTTCAGCCATTAACGAACTAGTTACATTAAACGTTTAAATATGTAACGATCGAGTAACAATTGCGACCGCTAGAGCGTTAACAGACAAAAATCCGTCACGCAGGGGCTGCGTAAACGTAGCAGATTTGCCACGTGAAGTTTTACAATAGAGAAATTTCACGAGAGCTGAGCAGTTAATGAAACGACCGACCTAGCTTTAGGCGGGAAAGTCACTTCATCCGTGAGCCGGCCAGATTTAATAAAAATGCAAATATCTCGGTTAATATTCAAGATAGAGAATAAATGTATATAACAATGTTTATAGTCAATTTATTTTGTAATAAGATTGTTGTTTGATTCTGTACAATTGTTCGATCCGACGTATAGTAACGGAGATATTTCGAATTTTCAAAATCCTCCCCTCTTAACCCTCCCCCCTCCCACTGGCCCGATTTCAGCCGTTAACGAACTTGATCTTTATTTTTACCTAAAACGATTAAATATGAACTTTGGTAATGATCAAACAAAAATTGCGACCGCTAAAGCGTTAACCGACAAATAAATATATGTATATCTATCTATATATATATATATATATATATATATATAATATGTATAATATATATATATATATAAAATTGCAACCTCTGTCTGTACATTGATTTTTTTCTCGAAATTTCACGATAACTTTTCGTTTCACATGTCATAGACACCATATCTGCATTTGTTTCTTTCGTCGTATGTTTTTTTGTTTTGTTTGTTACCTTTTCACACATAAAACGGCTGAACCGAATTTTATGAAACTTGGTATGTATATACTACATAACCCAACTTAGACTTTAGGCTATAATTAAATTTCTCTGAGACGAACAGGAGTGGGGGTTATAAGGGAAGCCTGAAATTGAAAATAGCGATATTTCGTTTACTATATTGGTTTTTCGGTAAATATGTACATAACAAAAGTTGTTTATTTTGTTATTTTAGAGTAACTTTTGTTATATTACACTTTTGTCGTATACCGAAGTTTAAATGCGTTATACGCTAAAAATTATAGCGGGAGTCAACAATATTATTTGCCTAAAAAGACTCAACCGAACTAAATAAAACTCGGTATGTGTATTAGCAGTGAGGCCTTCATTATAACAAGCCATACCAACATTTCTATGGACGGACAGGAGTGGGGGTTATAAGGGGTAAGCCTGAAATTAAAAATAGCGATATTTTCGTTTCCTATTGGTTTTTCCGCAAATATAAACATAACAAAAGTTGTTTATTTTTGTTATTTGGTGTAATTTTTGTTATATACACTTTTGTCGTATACCAAAGTATAAAATGAGTTATACGTTAAAAACTTTAGCGGGACACTAACGGCTGAACCGAACTTAACAAAACTTGGTATGTCAATTATCATTAATTCCCCATGATTATAAATTATATTAAAATTTTTAGGTTCGAACGGGAGGGGGTTAAAAGGAGGCCTGAAATTAAAAATTCACCATATTTAAATGTATAAGAGACGGGAAATATAAAAATAATCGAAGACTTGTGAAGCCTTATCGAACAAATAATTCTATTATTAGCAAATCCACGGGAAAGACGGGTATCTCAATCCTAAACACTGGGACGGGTAAATGTCAAAATATATTGTTGCAATGTAAAGCCTGCTAAAAAAATACCATCACCATTCAGCCTCAAATGAATTCCCGGGCGAAGCCGGGTATCTGAGCTAGTAGTATATATATATATATATATATATATATATATATATAATATACATTTATATATATATATATACATATATATATATATATATATATATATATATATAAAACGGAGATATTTTGAATTTCCACTTCAAGTGTCATATAGTGCTCCAGGAGTAAGTTGGTTTATTGGTTTATAAGTGCAGTCCATCTTTCATTCTTTAACTGGACTGTAAAAACCCGTTTCTTGTGCTATATAGTGCACGCGCTGAAACTTACTATGAGTGTCTATCTTTCATTCCTAAAAACAATTTGTAAACCTCAGTTCAAACATCATATAATGCACACACACAGCCATTTATAAGCACGCACACCCTTCATTCCTTAAGCCTTTCTTAAACCACTTAATAGTACCCCCATAAAATGTTTCCTTTAAGTGCAGTACCTCTTTCATTTCTTAAATCGAGTATAAAACCCCATTACAATTGTCATATAGCGGACCAGCTATAAGTTGCTTATAACTGCCAAACATCATTCATTCCTTGAACCGACAGTAAAAACTCACTTTCAGTTACATACAGTGCTCCTCCTGAAAGTTGCTTATAAGTGACATACATCATTCATTCTTTAAACCGACGGTAAAAACCCATTTTCAGTTTCATACATTGCTCCTGCTGAAAGTTGCTTATAAGTGCCATACATCATTCATTCCTTAAGCCGACGGTAAAAACCCACTTTAAGTGGCGTACAGTGCTCCTGCTGTAACCTGTTTATAGTGCCATACATCATTCATTCTTTAAACCGACGGTAAAAACCCACTTTAAGTGGCATACAGTGCTCCTGCTGAAAGTTGCTTATAAGTGCCATACATCATTCATTCCTTAAACTGGCTGTAAAAACTCACTTTCAGTTACATACAGTGCTCCTGCTGAAAGTTGCTTATAAGTGCCATACATCATTCATTCTTTAAGCCGACGGTAAAAACCCACTTTAAGTGGCATACAGTGCTCCTGCTGAAAGTTGCTTATAAGTGCCATACATCATTCATTCCTTAAACTGGCTGTAAAAACTCACTTTCAGTACATACAGTGCTCCTGCTGAAAGTTGCTTATAAGTGCCATACATCATTCATTCTTTAAACCGACAATTCAATTGTCATATAGTGCTCTTGCTTAAAGTTACTTACAAGCGCAGTATGTCTTTCACTATTTACACAAACTGTAAAAACCCAATCAAGTGCCAAATAAACCTGCTGAAAGTTGCATGTAAGTGCAGTACACCTTTCATTCTTTAAACAAACTGTAAAAACCAACTTTAAGTGTTATATAGTGCTCCTGCATAAAGTTACTTTTAAGTGTAGTATATTTTTCATAATTTACAAAAACTGTAAAAACCCAATCAAGTGCCAAATAAGTCTGCTGAAAGTTGCTTGTAAGTGCAGTACACCTTTCATTCTTTAAACAAACTGTAAAAAGCCACTTCAAGTGTCAAATAGTGCTCCTGCATAAAGTTACTTATAAGTGCGGTACAGCTTTCATAAAGACGTATGTTTCATTAAGTATGTCAGATAAACAATCTATTAACACCAGTTCAAATATCACATAGTACTCCGATAAAGAGTCATTTATAAGCGCCGTGTATCCTTCACTTCATTCTTTAAGCCTTTCTTAAGTACCTTGTTAAGTGACAGTGCCCCCGCAAAGAGTTTTCTATAAGTGCAGAATATGTTTTTACTATTTAAACCAACTCTAAACCCACAGTGCACGTATCATATAGTACTCTCACAAAAAGTTGTTTGTAGCCAAATGTAAAAATATAACATTTAGTCGTTAAATTCAAATAACATATTGTTCTCCCACTGAGCTATATATATATACACAAGTGCAATATATCTCAAATCAACAATAAACCCCTAGTTTATGTGATAGTGATATAAAATAGTCCCACAAAGAATAACTTGTAAGTACAGTAATAACTTATAAGTGCAGTATATCTTTCATTCTTTAAACCGACTGTAGACCCCTAACTCAAGTAACTGATTTGATTTAGGTGGTTTCAATAGAAAGTCCCAGAATTATTGTCGCAGAGTCGGTGGATATGTTGATGAACGTTTTCCAAAATCAAGTCATTAACACGACCCTAATAAGGGAAATCTGCTTACCAAAAAAAAATTAGGCTCTTGTTGAAATAGAGAGCAAATTAGTTTGTGGAGGGATGATTGACCCACGTTATCAGCTGTCACCTTCTTATCAGGGGTGGGTAGATTTGCCGCTCAATACCGGCTGATAAAGAGGGCGGGAAGAGGGAGGGTGGAGTGGGGGGGGGTGCTGTAAAAATAACCCAACCCCTATGGTTTTTTGAGCGATCAATGCCACACGGGCTTTGCCTTTATCAAGGGACCAATAAACAGATTAGTCTTGTCACTTTGCAATTTTACCAGCGGCTACCGAATAAGTGGTTTCTGCCTCTCTCCCCCCCATGTCAAAAGGGAATTTAATGATCTGCTTCGGCCGAACCTGACAATATGTTCCTGGTAATACTCTTATTCGCTACCATATGGGTTCCAGGAAAATGGAGCCTCGCTCTTAATAAAGGCTGTCCAACAAAAATATAATGGTAGTCACATGATATTTTAAACTCATAATATTTACTACAGATTAATAGCTTTATTCGCACAATTAACACTCAAATATATATGCGTATGACTTAATTTTATATTCGGATAAGATTTGATGGCATTAGAAGGACAATGTTTAATGTCATCCTTGAATTACAACCTGAATAGCAGATTCAACGAATAAAACTTTGATACTCAACTACCGAATAGTACAACGTCAAAACTTCGTCACACAGGGGCTGCGTAAACTAAGCAGATTTTCCACGAGCTGGTGTAACATGTTGGTCATCTCATCTCTTTATGTCTACTATTACTCTTGTAGTAAGAAGCTTTTAACAGAATTCGGAATGTACAATACACATCAGAACTCATACAAAAATCAGACTATAATACATAACTGAAGGTCTACTAAGGCTGAAAAATATACGTAAATCGTTAAATATTCCAGATATTTGGTATTTAAGATTCAAATAAAGTGGTCCATTATATAAGAGAGTATTTTTTATGTGACAGGAGCAGGAGTGGGGGTTAAGTAAAGGTTGAAAACTAAAAAATGAAACTATGTCTGTTAATATTTATGATAGAGAATAAATATATAAAGTAATGTTTATAGCAAATTTAATTTGCAATAAATTGGTTCTATATAATGTTTCGATCCAACGTATAATAACGGAGATATTTTCGAAAATCCCACCTCTAAACCCCCCCCCCTCCAACTAGTACGATTTCAACCAGTAAACTTTTGAACTTCTAGATTTGCTTTTGCTAACGTGTATAAATCGAGTTTGGTACCGATCAAACAAAAATTGCGACCGCTATAGCGGAAAGAAACACCCATATATACTGCTCAAAAATGAATAGGGATATTGGTTATTTTTTTCTTATCCTATTAATTTTAATTAAATCGACCTTAATTAAATAACTTTTTCATGGGGGAAAAAGAAAATAATTTCTATTAAATATTAATGATATTTATAATTTAAAAAAAATGTTAGGCCCCATAAATACCACAAAACCTACCAACCTACCAATATTCCTACTCATTTTTGAGCAGTTTACGGGTAGATAAAACTGACTGCCTCATTTGCGTAGTCTGCTAGGTAGGATCGGTGGAAAAAGCGTCATGAGTACGACTTCAATAGCAGATTCCCCTTAATGGAAAAAAGGGAATTTAAAGCTCTGCTTCAGTGGAACCTGACAATATTTTCGTGGAAATGCGGTCTATAGCGGTTCCGGGGAAACGGGAGTAAGTTTTAAGTTTTCCACGAAGCTGTCCAACGATATTTTAATAGACTCAGTCAAAGTTGAAAAGTTACAAAACAAAGAAAAACAATTCCATCAAACAGGGGCTGTGTAAACTAAGCTGGCACGATACACTAGTGGTTTCAACTCAGAATTATCTAATATATAAAATTTCCATGTCACAATGTTAGTTACCATACTCCTCTGAAACGGCTTTACCGATTTTTACCAAATTTTATATGCGTATTCAGTAGGTCTGAGAATCGGCTACTATCTATTTTTCATACCCCTAAGTGATGAGGATTGTTCACCCTTAACATTTTTTTTTTTTAATTTTTGGACGAAATGTTTTGTTTTTATTTTTTTATAATGCGGCATTAAAAAATACATACAACCCTAAATTTTTACTTTTTTATCACCAACCCCCTTTTTTTTATAGCCATTTTTTTATGAAAATAAACATTTTTTTAAAAATTATTATTAAAATTTTATCAAAATAAACATTCTAGAGCGGGGGCCAACAATTTTGTTGGGGACTAACTATTGAACCGACCTTAAAAGAACTCGGAATGTGAATTAGCATTAATTCTTCCATGATTATAAGGTTAAAATATTTAGGTCCAAACGGGAGTGGGGGTTATGAGGGAGGCCTGAAATGAAAAATTGTGATATTCCGATTCCAATTGATTTTTCAACGATTTTCTATAAAAATACAATCATTAGTCAGTCAATGATGATTTCCCGGGCATTGCCGGGTATATTAGCTAGATCGTATATACAAAATACGTACATTATAGATGATATTTAATTATAATAAATGATATCCATGACTATGATTTGAATTATTCACTGAGTGTCAAACAGTGGAGAGGGAATGATTAGAGACTTATTTTCATTTAATCTTCAAACCTAAATTTTTTTTCTCCATAAGTCGCCCAAGGGACCCTTACGGGGAAAAGTGCGTCTAGGCGGGAAGAGCAGTTCTACACATATGGAGTAGCATTGCCAACAACAAAATAAAATCTTTCCGTCTCAAATGATTTCCCGAGAGAAGCCGGGTACCTTGGCTAGTTTTTATATAAAACTTCGATATAACGAGATTCGAGACGTGGAGATTTACTGAGGACAGAGTACAAAAAAGTAGGAATTACTCGCTTATTCTTATTAACTACTAGTCGGATGGAAAAATATCATAGAAGTAATCTTAGTTATCTATTGATGCCTGGTATTATATTCAGTAACACAAATGTTAAGCAAGCTATTCGTACTTTCTTATTTTTAGTAAATCCCCACCAACCAAGTCTACCAAGAAACAGAAAATATGAGATCACTCATTAGTGATCACTAGGGCTAGGATTTTCATGTAATTAAAAATGCCAAATATGTAAATATATATGTATTGATTTTGATACAAATATGTAAATAATTATGTAAAATTAGTGAAATATGTAAACAGTGAATAACCTTCTAAAACAGTTTGTACTCTCATTTTTTTATTACAATACAAAAACGGTTTTATTTTAAACATAAAAATACAAAAACAAAAACTTTTTAATCACTGTAAGGAAAACAGTTTGAGACTAAATGCATTTTCAAACGTAAAACTACGTCAATTGGGCCTTAGTATCGACTTGAATCTGCTGAATGAGCGTTCGACGTCAACTGATGTAACTGGAGCGTTCGGAAAGCGGCTATTTCAGAATAGCCCCTGAATGTTTCGTTTGGAAACTCACGAAGATATTTTAAAACTCGTTCTTTGTTTTTCCTTGCGACTTTCCCCATTTCGACAAAAATGAAAATTGAATTAATCACAAAATATAATTTTCAAATCGTGTTTGACAAGAGTGGCACGCACTTTACCACTCACAAATAAACACTAATTATGAAATAGGTTTGGTTTTGTTTATTCAGAGCCAAAACCAAGGGAGATGGAATCTCAGAATTGTTTTGTAGGGTTTGGTTCTAAGAAGCAATCAACAGTGGCAATAGAAGGGCCAATTTTTGTGAAAAAATTTTCTTCATGCACTCGTTATTCAGTTTTGTTGTAAAGAAATAGAAAAATTTAAAATTAACAAATATGGAGTAAAATATGTAAAAATTCCCAAAGTATGTAAGAAATATGTAAATTTAGTCAAATATGTAAAATTAAATTGGCTTAATTTGATCCCAATTGCGTTAAAACATATACTATGAGTTGATATAAGGTGATATCGAAGTCAGTAGCAAATATGTGTTTACATAGGAATCCTAGCCCTAGTGATCACACCAGCACTTTGGAAGTTCGCTTGTCTGGCGTAGCTCCGGGTGACTTTTTCTGAATAGATAGAAAATTTAAAACAAACATTATAATACCCCCTACTAAAAGTCGTTTATTAGATTTGGAAGAGGACTACAAGAAAAGAGTACGAAGTGAAGTTTTAGCTCGAGGTTTTATATGCACTTCAGTGGCAGATGATACCAAGTAAATCAATTTAAATAAAATGCGTATACACACAACACACACATACACACACACACACACGCGCACACACACACACACACACACACACACACAGCATTTATGTGATTCTAGTGAGGATCTCCGGGTTCGGGCTAGCTATGCGAGTTAAAGCCTTTATCTCACATGGTAAACCCAGAGTGGCGAGTTCCATTCCCGCCTGGCCAAAGGAAATTATTTAGTGACAAAATTCATTAAATAACATCCTAAGTCCCACCCTGGCTATAAAAGGGTGGTAACCTGTAGATAAACCGTCCCAATTAGCATTAGTTGCAAAAAGTGGACGTAAATAAATAATAATAATAGTGAAGATCTAAAAGATTAGTGGATATTTGAAGAAAGAATTGAAAGTCATACGTTACTACTACTACTTTTAGCAGATTTCCCTTTTCGGGGAATAAGCTATTGAGGTTGTGCTCAAGACGTGACTTTCGAAATATTTTTTTTCAAATGTATGTAGTTACTTTTATATTAACGGTAGCAATTTGTATTTGATTCCTACCAAACTCGGTACTTAAAAGTTATATGTACAATTAAAAATAAAGTTCGTTAACAGCTGAAATCGGGCCAACGGAGGGTTAAGTCGGAGGGAATTTCTAAAATTCCAAATATTTCCGTTATTATGAGTCGGATCAACAAATAGTATAGAACCAAACTTATTACACATTTAATTTTCTATAAATGTTGTAATTTACATTTTTCTCTATCCTGAATATTAACCGAGATATTTATTAATTTTCAGCCTAACGTAAACCCCTAATTTTAGTCATCGAACGTTAACGATAAGCCAGTTTATTATGTAATGTCTTATTCATACCTTAAGTACCAAATGCGATTTCAGCTGACATTTATAATTTGGAATACATGCAAATACGTAGTGTGGAGACATCAACAATTAAGACTATACTTCCCATACTTAAAAATGTGCATTATATTTCTATAATTAACCATTTCATTCAACACTAAAGATCATTTCAGTTAATGACTGCAATAGGACGAGCAAATAGGCGACAGGGGTGTGGAGAATTCGAAATATCACCGTTATTTTGGTTCGAATTGAAAATAATTATAGAAGCAATCTTGTTAAACTATTGATGCTCTACAATTGTTGTTTTATAAATTTTCTCTTAATTAAAATATTGAGTTAGGATTTTGATGAGTGTCTACGATTGTCGTTCTATTCAATTTTTTGAGAAACTCCTACGTTCTTGTTTTCCACATTCTATCACCCCCCCCCCCCTCTACTTACCCGTTTTACATATAAATATATAATACTAGCTCAAATACCCGACTTCGATCGGGAATTCATTTGAGGCTGAATGGTGATGGTATTTTTTGGCAAGGCTTTATTTTGCACAATATTTTGACATTTACCCGTCCCAGTGTTCAGGGGCAACACCCTCCGTTTCTGGGGATTTGTTAATAATCAAATTAATTTTTTATGTAAGACTTCACTGTCCTGCATATTGTCATATTTCCCGTCTCCTGTGCATTATGCATAGATTTGAATTATTAAGGAGAAAATATTGACATACATTTGAATTAATTTTTTCAGGTCAGGTACCTGGTAGTTCATATTGAAAAGAAGTGTTGAGCAAATTTCTCTAAATAACAAAATAAACAACTTTTGTTATGTGCATATTTGCCGAAACCCCAATAGGAAATCACTATTATTAATTTCAGGCCTCCCTTATAACCCCCACTCCTCCCCGTCCCTAGAAATGTTAGTATGGCTTATTATAAGGAAGGTGTTAGTGCTAATACACATACTGAGTGTTTTATTTAGTTCGGTTGAGTCTTTTGTGCCAAATAAAATTGTTGACTCCCGCTATAATTTTTAGCGTATAACGCCTTTATACTTCCGTATACGGCAAAAGTGCATATAACAAAAGTTACTCTAAATTACAAAATAAACAACTTTTGTTATGTGCATATTTGCTGAAAAAGCAATAGGAAACGAAATATCGCTATTTTTAATTTAAGGCCTCCCTTATAACCCCCACTCCTACCCGTCCCTAGAAATGTTAGTATGGCTTATTATAAGGAAGGCGTTAGTACTAATTCACATACCGAGTTTGGTTTAGTTCGGTCGAGTCTTTTGTGCCAAATAAAATTGTGGACTCCCGCTATAGTTTTTAGCGTATAACGCATTTATACTTCCGTATACGGCAAAAGTGCATATAACAAAAGTTACTCTAAATTACAAAATAAACAACTTTTGTTATGTGCATATTTGCTGAAAAAGCAATAAGAAACGAAATATAGCTATTTTTAATTTCAGGCCTCCCTTATAACCCCCACTCCTGTTTGTCTTAGAGAATATTAATATAGCCTAAAGTCTAAGTTGGGCTAGTAGTAATATACATACCAAGTTTCGTAAAATTCGGTTCAGCCGTTTATGCGTGAAAAGGTAACAAACAAACAAATAAACAAAATGCAGTTATGGTGTCTATGACATGTGAAACGAAAAGTTGTCGTGAAATTTCGCGAAAAAATCAATGTAATGACAGAGGTTACAATTTTATATTTATATATAGATGTAGTGAGATGGCATTACTAGTGAGTCGTCCCAGCCCATGGTGAATCTAGTAAGTTTTCTAGAGCCAATAACTTAATATTGCCATGTAATATGTGAGGGCGGCACTGTAGGTGGTTGATAGAGGCCCAGGTCCTGTCAAGAATGTAGGGCATAATTGGCGGGGTGAGTGAATAAACGGGCTGATAGATGACAGGACGAGGAGGGGAGTCGGAGCCACTTCATTCAATCTACAAGACTATTTTATTCGATGCAAGGCCATTTTTGTTTAGCTATCCAATCTCAAGGCTTGATTCTAATGCATTAGGTATACATTACGCATCCGCTCTCCTCATAAGCTGCCAAATCTCGTCTCTCTCTCTCTCTCTCTCACTCTCTCTCTCTCCCTCTCTCTCTCTCTCTCACACACACACACACACACACTCTCTCTCTCTTTCATTCGATCTCTCTCTCTCTCTCTCTCTCTCTCACACACTCCACCCACCCCTCTCTCTCTCTCTCACACACACACAACACACACTCTCTCTCTCCCACTCTCTCTCACACTCACTCACTCACTCACACACACACACACACACACAGGTTACTGTTTGTTGGATCGAAAAATGTGTTTTACAACCAATCATTCTGATTAACTCAAGATCAATTGTTGTTCTTCCTCTACCTTGAACATAAAATGAAATATTTGTACCGTGTAGTTTTCGCCTTTGCGAATCACCCATTCATATTCATTTCTCATTAGCAAAAAGTCCGTCACGCAGGGGCTGCGTAAACTAAGCAGATTTCCCACGTGAAGTTCTACAATAGAGAAATCTGCCTAATAACAGGTCTAGTAAGTAAGAAACCTCTAAACCTATTCACGAGGGTCGAAATAGTTACGAAAACGGCCGTCAGAGCTCACGGCGGAAAGTCCGAACATAGCCACTGCTGCCGAGCACATGCAGAATACAAATGCAAATATCTCAGGTTAATAATCAAGATACAGAATAAATGTATAACACAATATTTATAGTAAATTTAATTTGCAATAAGATTAATTCTATAATATTTTTCGATCCGACGTATAGTAACGGAGATATTTCGAATTTTCGAAAATCCTCCCCTCTGAACCCCCCCCCCCCCTACCACTGGTCCGATTTCAGCCATTAACGAACTTGATCTCTCTTTTTACGTAAAACGCTTAAATATGAAGTTTGGTAACGATTAAACAAAAATTACGATCGCTAGAGAGTTAACAGACAAATATATATGTATGTATATATATATATATATATATATATATATATATATATATATATATATATATATATATAATTTTGAACAGACCCCATTTTCGTCATCTCCTGTTTAGGATCGATGGTCATTTGAGGAAATTTTTCAAAACTCGGGTCATGAGTACGACATCAATAGCTGATTTCCCTTAAGGGAAATCTGCTAAAACAACTAAATATCGAGTTAGGTATAGATCAAACACAAATTGCAACCGCTAGAGCGGTAACAGACAAATATATATATATATATATATATATATATATATACAGTTTTGAACGGACCTCATTTTCGTCATCTCTTTGGTAGGATCGATGGACATTTGAAGAAAAATTTCGAAAATCGCGTCATGAGTACAACCTCAATAGCTGATTTCCCCCAAGGGAAATCTGATAAAAGCCATTTTATCGCATGTTGTCTCAGTTCAGGATTATAGTATTGATTTCATCCAGCATTTGCTGTGCGAGACACATGGACAAATTCGCAACCATTAGGACAAATTATATGATTTAAAGGACTTAATTTTTAGCAAAATTTGGAAATATAGAATACATGCGGAGATGAGATCAGTAGCGTCTTATTCCAAAGTGTGGGAAATCTGCTTCCCCACGTTTACGAAGCCCCAGC
This sequence comes from Riptortus pedestris, assembly GCA_019009955.1. Classification (NCBI taxonomy): domain Eukaryota; kingdom Metazoa; phylum Arthropoda; class Insecta; order Hemiptera; family Alydidae; genus Riptortus; species Riptortus pedestris. Next base: position 176,888,729 of record CM032229.1, read on the forward strand.
GTCACGGACTTTTAGCAGATTTCCCTTAAGGAAAAGGGGGGTTTATTATTTGTCTGTTACCGCGGTATATATATTTGTCTAGCGGTCGCAATTTTTGTTTGATCGTTACCAAACTCGATGTTTAGTCGTTTTATGTAAAAAGAAAGATCAAGTTCGTTAACGGCTGAAATCGGACCGGGGAGGGGGTGGGGTTTAGAGAGGGTATTTTTGAAAATTCAGAATATCTCCGTTATTATGCGTCAGATCGAAACATTGTATAGAATCAATCTTATTGCACATTACATTTACTATAAATATTGTTCTATTCATTTATTCTGTATCTTGAATATTAACCGAGATATTTGCACTTGTATTCTGCGTACGGTTAGCAGGAGTCGGCTATGTTCGGACTTTCCGCCGACAGCTCTGGCGGCCGTTTCCGTAACTATTCTTCCCTCGTGAATAGGTTTAGACGTTTCTTACTACTACAGTTGTTATTAGGCAGATTTCTCTATTGTAAAACTTCACGTGGGAAATCTGCTAAGTTTACGCAGCCCCTGCGTGACGGACTTTTTTATTCAGAAATAGAGAATATATTCTTAGATGAGAATGCTAATGTGTCGTAAGACCACGTGTAAAATCTGAATGGTTTACGGATTTTTTGGTATCTAAGTTTTCAACTTTAACTGAATCTACTACCATGTCGTTGGGCGGCTTCGTGGAAAACTTAAACTTCTCTAATTTCCCTGAAACCTCTATTGACCCTCTTTCCTGGAAGATATTGTCAGGTTCCATCGAAGCAGAATTTTAAATTCCCTTTAGGAGATTTCCCTAAAGGAAAATCAGCTATTTAGGTTGTAACCGTGACGCTATTTTTATTTGATCTATATCGTACTTGATAGTTAACCACTTCGTTTTGTAACTCAAGAGCTCTCCAAGGAAGAATAGAATCCAGGGGGGCTTTGCTTGAGAAGACAGTACAGTATGTAGAATGGTGGCAATCTTAGACTTAGGTGGTGGGACTACCTGGACGAGGACTGGCGGAAGCTTAGGGTCTGCAATTTTTGCTGACCCCATTGAACGATCGGACCAGGTCCTAGGGCCATATAGCGCCTCCTATAGATCATTACTAGTGTGAACGACCCCTCCCAAGATGGCTATCCGTTGAAGCTAGTGCCAGCCCAGCAGTCATTGACCTCCTTCTTGCCTTATCTACTAGAGCAAATACTGAACCAGGGTGAAAACTGCCTGGGCTCTCCATAGCACATACAAACTAAAACCAAAGAGATACAAAAATAATAGAAATATACCAGAGACATTTTCTATAAATCCCACAGGCGGTGGATCCTACCTTCTGTCCATTCAAAGCTTTCCAAAAATATCTACATGAAATCCTTGTATTCCTATTTAATTAAATAAACAAAATTGTTTGTATGAAAGTGATGTGCGATATCTCCGTTCCAATCCATCAAATAAAAAAAGTTAATAGAACATAATTTAGTCATATTTTCTTGAGTAAAAAAATAAAAGTCCTAAACAATTCTCATTTTCTCTAACACGTAGGGAGCAGTTTATACCTTTCTGTCCTTATGTGATATGGTTGTCGGTCACTAAGGATGAAATGTAATTACTTGAGTTTGACATTCCGGTGTAATTCATAACTTTTTCGAGGCCTGCAAAGTTACATTCGTAATAATAACAAACAGGGATGGACTGTTATGTTTTAGTGATATTTCATTATAATATATAAGATAAATGCCTATGTACATGTTATAATACAATTTAAGAAGTCATTGTATAAAACTACTTACGAACTGAATGAATTTCAAGATATGTATACTGCAATTGAGTCACATGCCAAAAGAAATGTTCAGAATATAAAAGTCCGTCACGCAGGGGCTAAGCAAATTAAGCAGATTTCCCACGTGAAGTTTTACAATAGAGAAATTTCACAAGACTTGAACAGTTACGTAAACGGCCGAACTAGCATTTGACGGAAACTCACGACTTGCCCCGAAGTTAGCCGATCTCATTTCGTCCGTTAGAATTAATAAAAAAAAAATTGAAGAAATTTTTCGAAAATCGCGTCATGAGTACGACCTCAATAGCTGATTTCCCTTAAGGGAAATCTGCTAAAAAATATAAAACCCTCTATCGGGAAGGAGAGTTTGAGATAGTGCAAGAACGAACAACAAAATGGGTACAATTTTTATTTTCTCCGTCAGGTGTCACGCCCAAACTAGTCAAAATGCATTCAAGAAAGTACACATTGTGCTGAAACATATGATCGATGGAGGGCATAGCCAAACCAAGAGAAAGAGAAAAGTTTGTGTCGGTAATCACGTCAGCAAGGTACTATGCTAACCACCTTCGTAAGCGATGCCTTCGGGATCGCCATGCGACTTCTCGGGCTTTGACCTCGGGATTATATGTAGTTTTTTAATGATAAATAAATACTATAGATTCAATATTCTTATCGATATATCGGTGTAGTGTATCGGCGAAAAATGAAAATACTTCTCATTAGGTCAGAAAAGAAGTTGTTTCGTATGTTATATTATTCAGAAAGAAAACAAAAAACGTTTATGAACTATCTATTTGGTGAAAAATGTATTATTCTCAACAAGTTTTATACATACACATGTTGAACACACATACACACTCATACATTTATCCTATGAGCACTATTACTACATGTTTTTTTTACAATTAAATCGGTCTACTATAGTACTAATAATAACATTCGTAATGTATATATATATATATATATATATATATATATATATATATATATATATATATATATATATATATATATGTGTGTTTAAATTTGAATGATGCCTGTTTTTATGAATAGTTTTTGTGTCAAAGTCACCAAGTTTACTTTTCACCTATTTATTTACAACCTGCTTTTAGTTCTATGTTTTGTCCGTGTTTCTTGTTTCTTTTGGGTACCGTTACCTTAGTTTTGTTCTTTACATTCTTTCGTGTTCCATTTTTTGTTATTTTGTTTTCCTTCCGTGTTTAAGAAGTCTCTATTGTTGCGGAGCTCTACATAATAAATAAATATTTAATTTTTAAATATTTTTTGTTTATTTTTATTATTTTTTATTTTACTTTATTATTAAAATATTTTTATCTATTTTTTATTATTAACACAACACAAAGTAAATACATATTATTCTAAACTACAATTATTTGTGTAGTTATTTACCATTTTCTCGGTTCATTTAAATTAAATTATTCTTGGATCAAAGGCCTGCTGAGTTTTAGTAGATCCTTGTACTAATTTCCAGCTCTCCTTGGTGCGGTGCCACCCTGGATGGAGCGGGTATGCAGACGACGCACGTGCGGCGAGGAAACTCGATAAGGTACTGGCGGATCAGGTTCTAGCTAGCCCATAAACCACCTACCGCACCACTCCCGACACACATATACCCTATTGTGCTACTAATTATGGCGCCATTTTCAAATTTTAGTACTCCAAGAACTAAAGGAGGGAGGGGAGTATCAACAGAACGTATTTGCATATATCACACAAAATAGAAGCTTGCATGACTCTCTAAACCGATTTCACGAGAGCCGAACTTGCTTTCGGCAGAAACTCACGAATAGAAGTGACATTAGCCGATCATCTCGTCCGTTATCGTCACACATTTAATAAAAATGCAAATATCACGCTTAATATTCAAGATAGAGAATAAATGTGTATAACAATATTTATAGTAAATTTAATTTTCAATAAGACTGGTTCTATACAAGTTTTCGATCCGACGTATGGTAACAGAGATATTTCGAATTTTCAAAATTCTTTACCTCTAAACACCCCTCCCTCTGGTCCGATTTCAGCTCAGTTAACAAACATGATCTTTTTTTTTTAAATAAAACAACTAAATATCGAGTTTGGTAACGATCAAAGAATGATTGCGATCGCTAGAAAGGTAACGGACATATATATACACAATTATGAACGGACCTCATTTCCGTCATCTCTTAGGTAGGATCGATGGACATTTGAAGAAAAATTTCGAAAATCGCGTCATGAGTCCAGATGGTCCGATTTTAGTCTTTATTATTTTTTTTTTATATATTTCTATTTATTTTTTTATTAATTTGACAAATAAAATTATATATATATATATATATATATATATATATATATATATATATATATATATATATAGTCATCTCTTGGGTTTGAAGACATTTTTCGTAAATGGCGTATTGAGTGCAACCTCAGTCTTGGAGGAAGTTGTGCTAAAACCCGGACACGAAATTTCTTGAAGAATTCCATTATCAGTAGTATCTTATCTCCTTTCCCCAATCAATGTACTATGATGATGTTGTTATTGAAAGGTTCTCTGTCAGAGACGAGTGAAGGACTTATTTCTTCAGCACATCGAGGGATTTGTCATTTTTCATTCCTGATAAGATATCCGGGAATAATGGAATGTTATTCCTTGAATTCCTCGTTGTGTTATGGCTATAAGACTCATCTTTTGCTATCATTTTTTTTTTATTTTATCAAAGGGTATTAATAATATTCTCAACCTTTTTCTTTTATAAAATTATCACAAGACACACATTTTTTAAGACATTCCTTAACCGGTTTAGTGAGTCATTTAAGAAATCAAATCCAAGAAAACGTGCGTAACTCAGGTGCTGCGTAAATAGATAGGATTTTTCACGCCGGTTCCCATTGTGGAAAATATGCTTAGTTTACGCAGACCCTGCGTGACGGACTTTTATTTTCATACATACTGGCGGAAACAACCAACTATTTGATATGACAGGAGTTCGTTAATCTACAAAATAGGGTTGGGAACACACGGAAATTTCTCCTTTGATTGGTGATACAGAAGATTTCGTGTGGATAATTATTCTACATATCATAAAATGTTCTATATTTAAATAGTTTAATAACATGTTCCATTCCTATACACATGGACACAGATATTTTAGCATATTTGGCCTTCCTCATCTTGCCGAAACCTACTCCCTAATTTTCAGTGAGTGAGAAATACCCACACACACACGCTCACAAATAAAATATACATCAGTAATGTATGTTTAAAAATTCCATCACGCAGGGGCTGCGTAAACTTAGAAGTATTTCCCATGAGTGTCAGGTATTTGAATTTATCCGAAAGACTAAAAGTTCAATGAGAACAATATTTTGTATTTATGTTTCAAATAACGTGATTCATAATATGAAAGCTTATTGTTAATATGACATGAGTTGGAGTGGGGGTTTACTGAAGGCCGAAAGCTATAAAATGCAAGTGTCTCAGTCACCTAATAATCAAGTGAAAAAATGCACATAACAACATTTATAGACACATTAAATTTGCGATAAGATTGATTCTAAACAATTTTCCCAGGCATAATAACAGAGAGATTACGAATTTTCCTCTAACCCCCCCCCCCAATTGTCGGATTTCAGCCATTACCGAACTTGATCTTTCTTTTTGCATAAAACGACTAAATATCGAGTTTGGTGGCGATCAAAGAATAATTGCGACCGCTATAGCGCTCTCTCTCTCTCTTTCTCTCTCTACACACACACACATATATATATAATATGGATATATAAATATATCCATTATCTATGTGTCGGATCGTAAAATATTATAGGAGCATTCTTGTTTAACTATTGACGCTCTACAATTGTTGTTCTTTGCATTTTTTATGGAACTCTAATTTTAATCGAGTTATTCATACTTCTTGTTGTCAAACCTTAGCAACTCCCCCCTCCCCCTTTTACTCATCGAATTTTTACATAGAAGTAGAGAATATTTGGCGAGAAGAGGTCACGAGTATGCTCATCCAGCACGTGGAAAATGTGCTCAGCTTACGCAACCTCGGCGTGATGGGCTTTTAGTTTACTAATAAGCGACCAAAGAGAATGTGAACTCTTTATTCAGTTAGCTAAGTTAATGCATTTAATTAATTTTTTGAGTGGAAAGCATATTAATTATAAGGTTGAACGACTTCAAACACAGTAATATAAAATATATCCTTTATAAAGTCATTACATTCTAAGCGGAGTCACAAACAAAAAGCTCCCCCCCCCCTACAATGAATTACAAGCTAATAGGGCAATTTATTCTTGCTATATACAAATGGTATCCAGGACTTTGTTGTAACAAGTTGATTTGAAGCTGCATATTCAACAGGTTTCTTGTAAACGACCAATTCATTCACCTTGATCCTTGTGTCCATTCACTGTGTATACTATCCTTGTAGGCCCTCTCAGACACAATGTCTGCAGTATAAGTGTCACAATCACAAAAAAAAAAAAAAAAAATGAATAGGATGAAAAACATTTTAGTGAAAATTGCAGTACTATTCATACTATACCAAACGATGTTCTCCACCACAGCTTCGCACATTTCTTGGAGATTAACCAGACGAGCAGAAGAAGGCAGACCGATAGAACTGAAGATGGTCTTTTGAATAGACCGAAAGTGCTAGACACAGAAATAGTGAATGAGATCACAAGTGTCTTATACCAAAACTTGGAAAATCTGCTTAGTTTACGCAGCCCCTGATTGACAGACAAATATTTTTGTATTTTGTTGTTCTATGTTGATTTCTATTAGCAGATTTCCCTCGAGGGAAATCAACTACATATTGAGGTCGTACTCATGACGCGATTTGCGAAATTTTTCTTCAAATGTCCATCGATCCTATCTAGGAGATGACGAGAATGAGGTCCGTTCAAAACTGTATATATATAAAAAAATATTTGTCTGTTACCGCTCCAGCGGTCGCAATTCTTGTTTAATCATTTCGAAACTCAATATTTAGTCGTTTTATGTAAAAAGAATGATCAAGTTCGTTAACGGCTGAAATCGGACCAGGGGGAGGGGGGTTTAAAAGGGATGATTTTCGAAAATTCAAAATATCTCTGTTACTGTACGTCGGATCGAAAAATTGTATAAAACCAGTCTTATTGCAAATTAAATTTATAATAAATATTGTTATATACATTTATTCTCTATCTTGAATATTAACCGAGATATTTGCGTTTTTTTAGGTTTCGGCCTTTAGTAAACGCCCACTCCTGCTTATGCCATATCAACAATAATCTGTTATATTATGGAGCACTTTATTTGAAGCCTAAATAATATAAATGCAAATACGGGACGCAAGTGGGAAATCTGCTTAGTTTACGCAGCCCCTGCGTGACGGACTTTTATTTTTGTTTCTCCGTTTCCAAACTTGGGGTTTCGGTTTTTTCGGTATCGAAAAATCGAAATATCTCCCTTACTACATGTCGGATCGAAAGCTTGTATGGAAACAATCTTATTGCAAATTAAATTTACTATAAATATTGTTATGTACATTTATTCTCTATTTTGAATATTAACCGAGGTATTTGCATTTTTATTAAGTGTGTACGGATAACGGACGAGATGAGATAGGCTAATGTCGGTTCACTTCGTGACTTTCCCCCGAAAGCTAGTCCGGCCGTATCCGTAACTGTTTGTCTCTCCTGAAATTGGTTTAGAGACTCGTTACTACTACTGTTACTAGTATGCAGATTTCTCTATTGTAAATCTTCAAGTGGGAAATCTGCTTAGTTGTTTTATGTTTCGAGCAACATGGCCCTTTTTGCGAAGCTCTGTGAATATATATATATATATATATATATATATATAATTTAAACCTACCAGACCTAGTTGGCAAACCAGCCACATACAAAAACAGGTTGACAGGAAATATAAAAAGTCCGTCACGCAGGGGCTGCGTAAACTAAGCAGATTTCCCACGTGAAGTTTTACAATAGAGAAATCTGCCTAATAACAAATGTAGTAGTAAGAAACCTCTAAACCTAAAACATTATTTAGGGCGTAATAACCCAGTAGTTTCTAGCCCCAAAAACAGTTAACCTAACCTCTAAACCTATTCACGAGGGACGAGTAGTTATGGAAAGAGCTCTCGGCGGAAAGTCCGAACTTAGCCTACTAGTGATCACACGCAGATTACAAATGCAAATATCTCGGTTAATATTCAAGATAGAGAATAAATGCATATAACAATATTTATAGTAAATTTAATTTGCAATAAGATTAGTTCTATACAATTTTTCGATCCGATGCATAATAACGGAGATATTTCGAATTTTTGAAAATCGCCCGCTAACCCCCCCCTTCCACTGGTCAGATTTCAGCCGTTAACGAACTTGATCTTCCTTTTTACATAAAACGATTAAATACCGAGTTTGGTGACGATTAAACAAAAATTGCGACCGCTAGAGTGTTAACAGACAAATATATATATATATATATATATATATATATATATATATATATATAGTTTTGAACGGACCTCATTTTCGTCATCTCCTGGGTAGGATCGATGGACATTTGAAGAAATTTTTCGAAAATCGCGTCATGAGTACGACCTCAATAGCTGATTTCCCTTAAGGGAAATCTGCTAAAAATTGTACTTATTTTGAGTGAAACATAATTTAACTAATTGATTCATTATTCAGTGGTTAAAAACAACAGTGGACAACTCGGCAAATATTCTTTGGTTGGCTGATCACGATTAGAAGACAGCCTAAAAGTTCGGCGTCCTGAAGGATGATCTTGGTAGAACTGTAGGATGAATTTATATCGTCTGTTTGGCATTGACAGCTGCCGCCAAACAGGAGTTATGGTTGGAAAATATGGAATGATGTGTGAGTTGCAAGGGCTGCATATGCAGTGCCGCATCACGCCTTGTTCGTATTCTGCTGAGGACGGAAGGATGTAGCCTCGCTCGGACGGCTGAGGAATAGAAGGGATTCGCTTAGGCCATACACAGATATTTTTATATCCTTCCCCGCCATTCATACTTTAAAAAGAATGAATAATGAATGAACAGAAATGACAAACCTATATGTCGTGTAAGGATGAACCAACAATCAAACACTAAATGTCCCAAAAAGTCTGTCACGCAGAGGCAGCGAACCTAACAGATTGACCAAGAACTGTAATATGATCTCATCTCACAACCTATTCTCTGTTTTAGCTGATTCCCCCTAAGGGAAATCAGCTTTTGAGGTTGGACGCATTACGCGATTTGGGAAAAATTTCTTTAAATCTCTAAATGGATGCTATGGTCTATGTATGAGCGATCCTTTAGTAATGTTGGACATTGAGGGAAAAAATAAAAGTTTTAATTTGGGATTTTGATTGTATTATTAGTACCACATAAACCCTTTTCAATTGAGCAGATTGATTTTTAGCCATATTATTGCAATGGTGGCTACATTATGCCTGGTTATAATTGCTATGTTAAAAAAAGCATTGGCTCGCATTAAATTCGTCGTGAACTCTTATTTCATTTTATAAATTATTGATGCTTCCAGTACACATTAAGGGTATTATAACAAATCAAAAACTGGCACAAAAGGTTTTTAAAATTCCTCTAATTTTTTTTTTATACACATCGAGCTGAAAATAACTTTATTTAATTGAATTCGCAAATCGCTTGTATTTGCTTGAAAAAATACAACTTGGCATGCTTTTAGGAGTATATTGTCTTATTTACAACGTCGTCAGATCTTGCCTAAACTTGCCTATTCATTAAATATTTTACTTTTAGTGTTAACATTTTCGTTGTGGAAGACGTATTATACCTCCGCGGACCTTTCCCAACTACGAAAGTTGTAAAACGCCTCCTCCTCTACGCAATTGACGCCGCAATTCACGATCGCTTAGAAACAATATCGTCGGAAGTAAAAGAACTTCTAATTGAAAAATAAAAAAACATTTGAAATTTTAGTGTTAGATATTATTCCAGCTTACAAATTCTCATTATTAAATTAAATACGTAGATTTTTTTTTTAAATTTTTATTCTAGATATATTTTTGTTTACAATTTTAGTATTGCGTTTATGAACTTCAATTTATTAAAAAAATAAAAATTTATAAAACATATGTTGATATTATGTGTCTACAAATCACAATTCTCTAATTAGTAAGTGATATATAATCTGTATGTACACATTTAAAATTCATCCTACTGTTATATCCCATCTAGCAAAATTTCTTAAAAAATTACTGATCAGGTAGTTCAATAGAGTATTGGATGTGCTTTAAAATGACACCAGAATCAATATTCTAGGACCAGTAGAAACAGAGATATTAATGAATGTCCGGCTTACCCTATCACTCGCTCCAGTGTGGGCCGGTAGAAATTTTTGTTTGGTCGTTGCCAAACCGATGTATAAATGTCTCATACAAAAGTCCGTCACGCAGGGGCTGCGTTAACTAAGCAGATTTCCCACGTACATCGCGTATTTGTGTTTACCTCAAAACATAAAATTCGATGAGAACAGTGTTTGGCATTTAGGCTTCAAATAAACTACTTTATAACGTAATAGAATATTGTGCATATCAGATGAGCAGGAGTTGGGGCTACTCGAGACCGAAAACTAGAAAATAGAAATATCTCGGTTAGTAATCAAGATAGTGAAGAAGTCCGTCACGCAGGGGCGGCGTAAACTAAGCAGATTTCCCAAGTGAAGTTTTACAACAGAGAGATCCGAACAGTTACTGAAACGGCTGAACTTGCAGGAAACTCACGACTACAACAAAAGTTAGCCGATCTCATCATGTCCGTTACGCTCAATAAAATGCAAATATCTCGGTCAATATTCAAGATAGAGAATAAATGTACATAACAATATTTATAGTACATTTAATTTGCAATACACACACACAAACACACGCACGCACACACACACACACACACACACACACACAATGCTGAATGGACCCCATTTTCTTCATCACTTCAAATTAAGCATTAGGCGAGTTATTGGTGCTTTCTTGTTTTATACCGCCAAAACCCCCAACCCCCCACCCCCGTCAACTCGTCCATGTTTAAAATATAAATAGAGAATGGAAGAAAAGTTATGAAATGAGATGACAAGTGTGCTATACCAGCACGTGGGAAATGTACTGAGTTTACACAGCAATTGCGTGACGGATATCAAATCAATTGCCAAACAGGCAAGCCCTGGTTAGTAAGTGTGCAAGGAAGTACGTTATAATGTATAATATGTTATAATTGAAGCCCAAATGAAATTATGTATACTTTTCAACGCGCAATGATAATATATTTGGAAAAGTTTGGATAACCGAAAATGTTTTAAATTGCCTAGCAATTAAGAAATGTCAAAGAAATAGTCCAAGGTTTTCCTTAATATCTCCAGTAGATAGAGCACAGGTATTAGGACAATAATGTATCTATATGACCCAAAAAAGAATAACATAACTAATGCCAACTCAATTAATGCCTATGATAGCCGATTAAATCAATAACAACTATAAGAGTCAATGCGATTAAAGTTTATTTTTCAGAGTTCCTCACACATAATACAAATATATACTTTAGTAGATTTAACTTCAATAAAATCAGGAAAGGGATTATTGAAAAATGGTCTTCAAAGCTTCTATCGATCCTACCTAGGACATGATGAAAATGAGGACTATACATTTTAAATAATTTTTTTTTTTTTTAAATCTGGTTGCTTGTTTATTATTTTTTTACGTCCACTTTATGCAACTATGGCTAATCGGAAAAAGTCTATAAATGTTTTGCTACATTTGATATGGTCCAATGTTGCCATTTGATATCTGTTCACGTTGTCCGTCTGTAATAAATGTTTAATGTGTGTGTTTTCGGTATTTTTGAGTAACATTATATACTTTTTTTGAGATTTCGGGAGAACTTCAAAACCCAAAACTCTAGAATATCGAGAAACTGTTCTTGAAAGAGTAACATTAATGTGTGCCGAATTAATTCTATAAGGCGAGCCTGAATTGAATAGCTATTTACTGCTTGTAGTGTAATTTTACTGGCTATGTAAATTGATTTTTCTTGTGTTTAGCGAGATTGAATATAATGTAGACTTTTGAGAATTGCCGATTTCCCAGCCTGATTTTTCGCGCAAATCGCCCTAATTTGAATTTATGAATGCCAACCAAATCTTCAATCTAGAAAACTGCAAAAGCACAGCCAACGTCTTTTCCATCTATATACATTTCTTCTTGTACAATCAGCCTCCTTATTAATATCTATAGAATAATTTTTTCAAAGCATTGCAATGATAAAAAACTACCCCAATGTTTGTAGACAATAATTAAATTTGATGATAATTATAATATTGATATAGAAGAGCATGTGGATGACCTATGTGATAAATTAAAATATCCCAGAAAAAATAACAGAATATTTTGCAGACATTCGCAAATTTAATATTTAAAAATATTATGATTATATATATATATATATATATATATATATATATATATATATATATATAGAGAGAGAGAGAGAGAGAGAGAGAGAGAGAGGAGAGAGTGCGGAGGGGGAGGGGGTAACTATCGAGCGATAGAGCAGCGTAACTGTGTTAGGGGCGGTTGTAGTGCTTCGCTCCCTGGTTCATCAATAGTCTACCTCTACCCTATTCCCCCCATATATATAAATTACATAAAGCCACCCCACACGCAAAGGGGTGCGTGAAACCAGCAGATTTCACACCTCCTCGACAAGCTATAGCTCTGACAAGAGCTTATCCTCCGCTTTTTAGTAGCAATAAGCCGATGGTAACAAGATTTGAAATTTGGGAATGCGGTTTCCCAGAAGACAGAAAAAAATTAGCTCGATCGTGGCATATTATTGGCTTGTTGTCATATTGGATAATATTGGTATGTATTGAATATTTTCATAGTGGAGATTTATTGTATACTGAAAATTAAGAAATGTAAATTTTTCCTGCTAATATTCGAGATTGCTAAAACGTATGCAGAACAAGATTTATAGTTACTTTATTTTTGGCAAATATGATAGGGTCTGTACAAATTTTTGATAAGGGAGATATTTTGAATTACCAATATACCCCACCCACTACCTCGATGAGATTTGAACCGTTAAAGACCTTAACCTTAGAGTTTTAAGATTGCAAATAGCGTAAACAACTGGTACATAAAGGAAATCACCCCTGCCATGAGAAGAGTGGTCATGGAAGAATGACAACGCCGCTGGGACTCTTCAACCTAAGGAAGATGGACACATCAGTTCTTCCTACTTGTCAACCGAAGACTGGAGGCCACCTGGTGCGTTCCAGACTCCTGGATAACTCAGATTTCGGTGAGTTGAGATTTTAACGGAAAACTGGGAACGAAAGAAAGGAAGAAAGATCCTAAATGAAAGTACGGGGAAATTGAAGATGCACAGCAAATATTAATGGACTGGACTTATGTACACCTAAAAGACTATAATTAGCAGGGAGATTCTTGAATGGCCTCTAACATCATTGAGAGGACTTAAGGATGTTGTTGAAAAAAGTACATGTTTATTGAAATTAATAAATTTACAACTAGTTCACTAAAAAAATATTTTAAACAATATAAAGTAACAAGTAAGGTCTAAATTTTTATGGACAATTAATAGTATGAAATTAAAGTAGTATAAAATAAAGGTCTCAGATTCAGTTTTAAAGGGTATATTGGAATCTCAATGAACAGAGGCAATAGTGTTTGCCCTAAATATTTAACCAATTAGTTTGCCACTATCCTTAGTCTTATTAATGCACAAAGCTCGTCTTCGGTGCTCAGGAAGCATACGTGGAGGAGCTAACGCTTACATATTTAAACGTTCATATTTAAGCTTATATTGGGGCACCTATATAAAAAAGAGAGAGAGTGGGAGAGAGAGAGAGAGAGAGAGAGAGAGTGGGGGCGCGGGAGAGAGAGAGAGAGAGAGAGAGAGAGAGAGAGAGAGAGAGAGAGAGAGAGAGAGAGAGAGGGAGAGAGAGAGAGAGAGAGAGAGAGAGAGAGTGTGAGAGAGAGAGAGAGAGAGAGAGAGAGAGAGAGAGAGAGAGAGAGAGAGAGAGAGAGAGAGAGAGAGAGAGAGAGAGAGAGAGAGAGAGAGAGGAGAGAGAGGGAGAGAGAGAGGAGAGAGAGAGAGAGAGAGGGGAGAGAGAGAGAGAGAGAGAGAGAGAGAGAGAGAGAGAGAGAGAGAGAGAGAGAGAGAGAGAGAGAGAGAGAGATCCTCCACCCCAAGAGCAGATAATTCCGAAGAGAATCATCAGTCATCATCAATCTTTATTCAGGGCTTGAGGAGTCTATCTCCTTCCAACGGCCATCAAAATATCAGCGAGGAAATGGCAGGTCTCCGACGCAAACAAAAATTAATCCACATTTCACAGATATTATTTATTTGGTTTACACCATACCGACACACGTTTTCGTCATATGCCTTAAACAAATGTTCATATAAATAAACAAAAGCGTTTTAGCAAACTGTAACGCATTGAAATTTCGCTACGAAAATGGATTCTCGGACGTTAGAATGACATATTTTCTAAACTCAGAAATAGGTTTTATTTATTCATTCCAAGCGCCAGAAGCTTTCAGCGCACTCACGTCATCATCAATCCCCATTCACAGTCGACTCGTCTGGTTTTCATCAACAAGAAGATTGGAATCGTGATCAAAACCCTAAGTCTAGGAGTTCCAACCATTGGGTCCTTTAAGAAACAGTTTTATCATGTTTTTTTTGTTAATTTTGGTTGGCATTATAGACTTTTAAGATCCTTTGCGTCCACCGATCCAGTATCGAGGGATTCGTGATCAGAGTTTTACGTAGAGTCTGATGAACTCGTCACATAACCTCCGCTAACCGAGGAGGACCTGGAATGAGTTGTGGTGGTCCACATTATACTCCATAGTGAAGGGTAGGGGCTAGTGGTCAGATCATCCAGTGTCACCCTGCATGTCGACGGAGTCTAATACACTCTTAATCTTTAGTGTTACTCCACATTCGCCACATCGTCTCATCAATAGCGGCCTCTGGAAGAGAACTCGTGAACTAATATGACTATTTTTTTTTAACTTTAGCTCACTGGAGGTAGTGATAATGTAACCACGCCTTATCGCCCACGGCCACTGGGGAATCGTTTAAACCCAAGAGTAGTATGGTGGCTTCAAAGCTTGATTTAACTCGAATATTAACCAGCTATTGATGTCGTACTCATAAAACGATTTGGAAAAAAAAGTGTCCACAAATGTTCATAGATCCTACCTTGAAGATGACGAAAATGAGGTCCGTTCAATGTTATATATATATATATATATATATATATATATATATATATGTGTGTGTGTGTGTGTGTGTGTGTATGTCTGTTACATCTCTAGCGGTCTCAATTTTGGTTTGAGCGGAATTAAATTAGATATTTAAATGTTTTGTGCAAAACTAAAGATGAAGTTCATTTTTGAGGTGCTGGATGGTGAAGGAATTATTATCTCAGGTAAGAAAAAACGCCTCGTTCCTTCACTATTCTTTATTCGTTGTGACAGTGCGCTTTCATGGAGCATACACTCCATCATCAGTGCCCTCTTCACAATGATGTGACAGGAACCAAGGATTCCCTGTGACCAAGGATTTCCCTGTGACCAAGGATTCCCTGTGTGCAGTCACCGGGAATCCTTGGTTCCTGTCACATCATTGGGAAGAGCAGGGCACTGATGATGGAGCGTATGCTCTGAAAGCGCTCTGCCACAACGAATAAAGAATAGTGAAGGAAAGAGGCGTTTTTTCTTACCTGAGAAAGATGAAGTTCGTTAACGGTTAAAGTCAGACTAGTGGAAGGAGTTTAGAGAGGGAAAAAATTAGAAACCTTAATAGTATTATACGTCTTATTGAAAAAGTGTACAGGACCAATGTTATTGCAAATTTCCACAAATTTTGTTATGTACATTTTTTCTATATCTTCAATATTAATCGAGATATTGACATTTTTTAGTTATCAGCCAAATATTTAACATTTATTCAGTAAACCCCGAATTTTAGTCATCGCTCTTTAAAAATTAGAGAAAATATCATGAAACGTCTTATTTCAAGAATAAATACCAAATATTGTTATCATAAAGGTCTTTATTGTATGTGTATTTTGTCTTTATTTGTTCTCTTGCTGATTTATTTTGATCTTTGCTGGAGTCAATATTTGTTTTTTGATTTCCATTCATGCTTTTGAGTTCCATTTTGTTTTCGAGTTCCATTTACATTTTTGAGTTCTATTTCCGTTTTTGTGTTTCATTCAGTTTTTGTGTTTAATTTCGCCTTTTGTGTTCTATTTTTTTTTTATTCCAGTTCTGTTTTGAGTTGCGTTGCTATTTCTTTCCCATTTTTGTTTTGATATCATCTCTGTTTTTTCTTTGTGTTTTGATCCTTTTATGATTTGTAAATCCTTTTATGTTTTGTGTTCTGTGTTCCTTTTCTGGTTTGTTTTCTTTTTATGCTTTGTGTTCCATTTCTGTTTTGTTTAATTTTGTTAATTTTTTTTGTTTGTATTGTTTTTTTTTTTTTTTTTTTTTTTTTTTTTTTTTTTTTTTTTTTTTTTAAGTTTCTTTAGTTTAGAGCAACATCGCCGAAGCTCAAATAAATAAATAAATATTGTATGTGATGCATGGAAATAGTTAGTGTAATAAGGTTATTAATGAAGACATTATTGACCCATTACTTTTCGAATTTTATGGAAATAGAGAATGTTTGCTGAAAGGAGATCAGAAGTGCGTCATTCATTGTGGGAAATGTCCTTAGTTAACGCAGCCCCTGCGTGGCGAACTCTAGGTTTTCATTATTGAGTTAATACATATTCCTACTACAGCGTTTTCCACTTAATTCAACCTTATCAAAATGCATCTTATTTCCAAAGACCTTTCCCAATAACCTAGTGACCCAGGGGAAAAACCCGCCAAAAAGCTTACTACTGATAAAGTTGTAGAGGAGTGAAAGAACGAGTAGTAAATGTAAAGAAGAGGAGAATGAGATGGAGAGTGATTGAAGGACTATTTGTGGAAATTATCCGGGAGAGAGTATTGTCTGAGGGGGCACCTGTTGAATGGGGAACCACCTGGATTACTTCCTTCAATAGGCCAGCTATAGGTTAAGTGGTAAATATTATTAGTCCTTCTTCCCTTCACTCCTTATCAGCCCTAATTTGCCCTCATTCCGTGAATCAGATTACACTCCAATCCACCGTGACACCTGCTAATTTATACACCCGTCTCAGAAAGCCAGATATTGGACAATTGCGTTTACACCCTCCAGCAACATCCTTCCTTCAATATGTTTTAGCAGATTTCCCTTGAGGGAAATCAGCTATTGAGGCCGTACTCATGACGCGATTTTTGAAAATTTTCTTCAAATGACCATCGATCCTACCCAGGAGATGACGAAAATGAGGTCCGTTCAAAATTATATATATATATATATATATATATATATATATATATATGTCTGTTAACGCTCTAGAAGTTGAAATTTTGTTTGATCGTTACGAAACTCGATATTTAACCGTTTTATGTAAAAAGACAGATCAAGTTCGTTAATGGCTGAAATCGTACCAGAGGGAGGGGGGTTTAGAGGGGGATTTTCGAAAATTCGAAATATCTCCGTTATTATGCATCGGATCGAAAAACGTATAGAACCAATCTTATTGCAAATTAAATTTACTATAAGTATTGATATATTCATTTATTCTCTATCTTGAATATTAACCGAGATATTTGCCTTTTTATTAATTGTGGGCCGATAACGGATGACTAGTTTCCCGCCAAAAGCTAGTTCGGCCCTTTGTCGTAACCGTTCGGCTCTCGTATGGAGATTTCTCTATTGTATAACTTCACGTGGGAAATCTGCTTAGTTTACGCAGCCTCTGCGAGACGGACTTTTGTTATTAATTTAATCTTTCTTTTTCCAAAAACGATTCATTGAGTTTCGTAACTAAAACGAAAATTCGAAATATCTCCGTTATTATGCATCGGATCGAAAAATTGTATAGAACCAATCTTATTGCAAATTAAATTTACTATAAATATTGTTATGTACATTTATTCTCTATCTTGAATGTTAACCGAGATATTTGCATTTTTATGAAGTCTGTGTGACACGTGGTCGTGTATCGTTCGGATTAGTTCGGCCTTTTTCGTAACTGTTCGGCACTGGTGGAAACTTCTTCTAACCTTACCTGTCGTTTCTAACCTTACCTTACCTTCGTTCTTTGTTAGATTTATGCAAATACGTTCTGTTCATCCGCCCCCTCCTTCTTTAGTTCTTGGACTACTAAAATTTGAGTTATTAAAATATAAATTATTCTTACAATTCAGAAGCCGTTTCAGTTGGGAATTTATTTTAATTAACAGAAAGATTTCTCATTACCGTTTGTATTTACTCATGGTGGTGTTGTGTTTACCAGTATGCAGATTTCTCTATTGCTAAACTTCACATGGGAAATCTGCTTAGTTTACGCAACCCCTGTGTGACGGACTTTTTTAGGTTAAGTGATAAATATTATAACCCTTTCCTTATGCCCCCCCCCCTATCAGTCCTAATTTGATCTCTTTCCTTCAATCTACTTACACTGTAATCCAGGAAGCCACCTGCTGATACATAACGTAAAGCACTATTCTTAGCGAACCAGAATACTATGCGATTGTCCTTTTGGATTAACTTTCTAGCCACTTCCTTCCTTCAGTATTCTAGCAATAAGTTAAGTGGTAGATATTATCAGTTCTTCATCTCTTCACTCACTATCAACCCGAAGTCAATATCAGCGAATATCTAACATTCATATTCAATTGCTTAAATCCTTCAGAAGCTTTAGATTACTTCCTTCAATGAGCTTGCTATAGGTTAATTGGTAAATATTATCAGTCCTTCTTTCCGTCACTTCTTAATGGGCTTAATTAATCCTCTTTCCGTCAATCAGATTACTGTCCAATCCACCAAGACACCTGTTAATTTATACTCCCGTCTCAGCAAGCCGGAGTACTACACGATTGTATAATTGCATTTACACCTTCCAGCAACTTCCTTCAATATGTTTTAGGTTAAGTGATAAATATTATACCTCCTTCTTTCTGGCCCTCCTTGTCAGGCCTAATTTGACCTCTTTCAATCTACTTACCACAAAGAAACCTGCTGATCCATACGTAAAGCACTGGTCTTAGCAAACCAGAGTACTATGCTACTGTCCTTTTGCATTATACTTTCCAGCCACTTGCTTCCTTCAATAGGCGAGCAATACGTTAAGTTGTAAATATATATTGGTCTTTCTTCACATCACTTCGATTGCTTAAATACTTCAGAAACTTCAGATGACGCCCTTCAATAGGCTAGCTAAAGATATAGTGGTAAATATTATTAGGCCTTCTTTCCATTACCACTTAATTGGCTTAATTTGCTCTCATTCCCTCAATCAGATTACAGTCCAATCCACCAAGACACCTGCTAATTTATACGTGACGCAACGGGCCCAGCAAGCCAGAGTACTATGAGAATATTTAACATTTGTATCTTTCAATTACATATATCCTTCAGAAACTTTAGATCACTTCAATAGACAAGCTATAGGTTAAGTGGTAAATATTAAAATGCCTTCTTTCCGCCAACTCTTAATAGGCTTAATCTACTCTCATTCCGTCAATCAGATTATACACTCCAATCCACCAAGACACCTGTTAATTTACACGTGAAGCACCGGTCTCAGAAATCCACAGTTTTATGAGAATATCCATCTTCGTTTACATCTTCCAGGAACTTATTTACTTCAATAAGGTTCACTTCCGTCAATAGGCTTAGCCTAATCCCCAACCCCTTATCAGCCCTAATTTGCTCTCAATCCGTCAGTCAGATCACACTTCAATACACCTGCTAATTTATACAGCATTGTATGCGAATGTCTAACATTCATATCTTCCAATTGCTCAAAACCTTCAAATACTTTAGATTGCTTCCTTCAATAGCCTAGTCATAATGTTCAGCGGTGAATATTATTAGTCCCACTTTCTCTCACTTCTCATTCCGTCTATCAGATTACAGTCAAATCCAAGAAGACACCTGGTGATCTATACGCAACTCACCGGTCTCACCAAACGAGAGTACTATTAGAATATCTAACATTTATATCTTTCAATTTCTTAAACCCTTCTCAAAAACTTTAGATTATTTAATTCAATAGGGTAGCTATAGGCTAAGTGGTAAATATTATTGGACCTTCTTTCCGTCACTTCTTAATAGGCTGAATTTGCCTTCATTCCGTCTATCAGATTACTGTCCAATCAACCAAGACACCTGTTAATTTATTCATAAAAAATAAGTCTCAACAAGCCAGAGCACTTTGCGAATGCCCTTCTTCACTGACATCTTCCAGGTACTTACTTACTTCAATAAGGTAGGCTCACTTCCGTGGGTAGGCTTTACCTAATCCTTAGCCCTAAATCCAGGAAGAAACCTGCTGATCTATACGTAAAGCACTATTCTTAGCAAACCAGAGTACTATGAGACTCTCCTTTTCCATTTACACTTTCCAGCCACTTCCTTCTTTCAGTATTCGAGCAATACACTAAATGTTAAGTGGTATATATTATCAGTTATTCATCTCTCACTCATTATCTGCCCAATTTGCCCTCAATCCGTCAATCAGATTACACATCAATTATAAGCTAATTTATAAGTAACGCATCCGTGTCATCAAACCAGAACATTTTGGATATACACCCTTGAGCCACTTCATTTCTTCAGTATAGAAAGGAAAATATTTAAGTTCTTCTTTCTATCAACCCTTATCAGGCCTAACTCGTTCAATCAGATTACACTCTAATCCATCAAGAAAACTACTAATTGTCGCTTAGTCCAAAGGTCCGGAGAAGATATTTCATATATATGCTATTTCTGCTGGGTACAACAAATGTGTGCTTTCTTCCCCTCTTGAAACAATTACTACTACAAAGGAAAGAGGCTGTTATTGACCATCAAAAGGAGTAGGTAACACATATTTGTTTACAAGGACATATGTCTTTAAGGCAGAACGTTTTGAACTACTCTTTTTCAGAGCTAGTGAAAAGGTGACAATGAAAATAATCCTAGGTCGGGCAATGTGTCCCTTCTTGGTTATTCTCAGATCCCATAACTGTCCTATAGTTTAACCTTTTTTTCTTAAAGGAATGGTAGAAGACAATGACTTATTGCCCTTTGGATGCATTGAGTGTTGTACTCTGAACGAATGTGACGGGGCTCCAATTACAAATAAAATGCACACTACAAAAATTACAGATTCCAATGAAAAATGTATGTGTAATGAATAATGTAGAAGGAGTGAAGTATTAAAGAGAGGAGCTGAAGATTTAATAAAGGGAATTATCATAGTATGGTAATGACGATACTCCTCTAGGGTTATCACTCTCCCTCCTTGTCTACCGGGGGGGGGTCTCTCTTCTAGCTCTGCTTACGAGGTTGGTGTCTCTGTCACCCTTCAAATAAGAACACTCCAAATATTTACCTCTGATGAATTACTATTTTCCAGGACAATCCGAACAAGCCTTAATAACAGTACTTCAGACATGAAGTTCTTTAATTTATTTTTAAACAAAAAAAGAAAAGAAAAGATTTTTTAAAAAGATTCATTGCATTCGGGCTGATCGTTAAAGAGTTTTACTTCTAAAAACGATGCGATCTTTTCGAAATATATATGCTTGTGGTTGGGGCTTTGAAGCATAT
Source organism: Riptortus pedestris (assembly GCA_019009955.1). Classification (NCBI taxonomy): domain Eukaryota; kingdom Metazoa; phylum Arthropoda; class Insecta; order Hemiptera; family Alydidae; genus Riptortus; species Riptortus pedestris. Next base: position 176,910,275 of record CM032229.1, read on the forward strand.
TTTCGTTTCCTGTTGGGGCTCTGGTTAGCCATATGAGCTAAAGCGTTACCTTAATTTAACATGGTATACCTAGACTGGCAGTTCGATTCCCGCCTGGGCTACAGGAATTTATTTATTGACGAGCTCGTCAAATAAATTCCTTAGTCCCACCCTGGCTAGAAAAGGGTGGTAACCTGTAGGCAACCGATCCAAATCAGTCATAGTAGCAAAAATAGGACGTTAATAAATAAGTGGAATTTATCTATTGAATTTTCCCCTGGTATAAATGTTACTCAAGTTTTTTGAGTATAAACCTCCACATAATGAATGTATCTTGTTAAATAACCATGTGCAAATCCAGCTTTGTTAAAAAAGTTCTTGTTTTCAAACAATATAGTTTGGTAAATATATATTAAGGAAAGGTAAATATCATTGATTCCTTATAATGAGGCCGACATGAATCTCTCGACATACTGTTATTGCTCATGCCTATTACTCTCTTCGACAATTTAAATAAATAAAAATGATATTTTAAATTGCCCCAATGCCATAAGATAACCAACTATGGAATAAACCATAGTATATTAGTAATAGGGTATCCATTGGCAGATACACGTTTTAATAAGAAGTAATGCGATTTTAGTTTCCTAATTTATTCGACGATATGACCAAACCTGTCTAGGCTTTAGTCCACAGCCAATCCTAATATGTTCCTCTTGCACAGCTGTGATGATGATGTGAACTAGGCAGATTTCCCACATGTTGCAATGACAAGCTACTGATCTCTTCTGAACATATATTTTCTTTCCCAAGGAGAAGAAAAAAAAAGTCCGTCACGCAGGGGCTGCGTAAACTAAGCAGATTTCCCACGTGAAGTTTTACAATAGAGAAATCTGCTTAATAACAGCTGTAGTAGTAAATAACATCTAAACCTATTCACGAGGGACGAATAGTTAAAGAAACGACCGCCAGAGCTCTCGGCGGAAAGGCCGAACAGAGCCACTGCTGCCGAGCACATGCAGTATACAAATGCAAATATCTCAGTTAATATTCAAGATACAGAATAAATGTATAGAACAATATTTGTAGTAAATTTAATTTACAATAAGATTGATTTTGTAATATTTTTCGATCCGACGTATAGTAACGGAGATATTCCGAATTTTCGAAAATCCTCCCCTCTAAACCCCCCCTCCCTCTGGTCCGATTTCAGCCGTTAACGAACTTGACCTTTCTTTTTACATAAAACGACTAAATATCGAGTTTGGTAACGATCAAACAAAAAGTGCGACCGCTAGAGCGGTAACAGACAAATATATATCTATATATATATATAGATATATATATATATATATATATATATATATATATATATATATACAGTTTTGAACGGACCTCATTTTCGTCATCTCCTGGGTAGGATCGATGGACATTTGAAGAAAAAGTTTGAAAAGGGCATTATGAGTACAACCTCAATAGCTGATTTCCCTGAACGGAAATCTTCTAATAAGACATTTGAATAGAAATGGGGTGGTCAATAAAATTTGAATTGATGGCGTAATCACACTAACTATTTTGCACATATCTCACATAATAAACGTCCGTTAAAAACAATATTTTGTGTTTATGCTTGGTCCAAGACGTTTCATATCCTTTTACTTTTCAATTGCGATGAGTAAAAATGGGGGTAAGTAAAATCTAAAAAATTTTATACAAAGTTAATATTGAAGATAAAGAAAACATTTATTTATATGACATCACTTAGAGAACATTAAATAGGAATAATATTGGTTCTATACAATTTTTTAATACGATTTATAACAACACAATTTTAGCCGTTAACGAACTTATCTTTAGTTTTGCATAGAACTGTTTAATATCGAGTATTGTATCGATGAAACAAAAATTGAGTCCGGTAGAGCGGACAAATCTAGTTATGCATAATTTTGAACGGACCTCATTTCGTCATCTCCTTCGTAGAATATATTTGTGGAAACGTCTGAAAAATCACGTCACGAGTACAACATATACGTAACAAATCGTTGACATGGGGAAAGGTAAAATGCCCCTATTATTCATTGATAATATTCCAGAAGAATGTGAAACAATGTTTGCTGAAATATAGAACATTCGTTTTCTACACATTCATAGCTTGGGGCTTGAGTTGCTATTTTCGACATCAGCGATATATTTGAGAGAATCTGCCAAGAGACAGACAAAGCCTGCGATTGTAGTTCAGAACCACCTGTTGGTATATCTGAATCTGGGATGTGTGTCGAGAGAGAGGCTTTCCTGTCCGAGTAATGGATACGTGGCCACCGTCTAGGCACCGTGACGTTTCGGGTTTCTACCAGCAAGGTCTCACACTACTAACTAACCTACCTCATCTCCGCCGAGACGACGGGGATATTTGGCCAATACATGAAGGGCCAAGGCCTGCCACACGGGATACCCCCTTCCTAGAATGGAGAACCAAGGGTCGGAGGAAGATTTAGGGTGTAGGGTTCGGAACTGGGAAATGCACACTAAATTTTATTTAGTCGTGCGCCGTAACATATTTCCGGAACAGACTTCGGGTCCTTTAGCAGATTTCCCTTAAAGGAAATCAGCTACTGAGGTTATACTCATGTACGCCGTCGAAATTTTTGTTTAACCGTACCAAACTTCTTTCTCCAGGCTTCCTAAATGGCATAAATCGGGCTTCTGAGAGGGGCTTGGGAAAATTGAATATCTGCATTACTATAATTAGTTGGATCGAAAAATTATTAATAACCAATAATATTGTAAATTAAAATACCTATAATTGTTCTTATACACATATTATATCTAACATGAATATTAACAAATATATTTGGATTTTTTAGTTAACAACCTTTAGGAAACCTCTACGCCTGCTCATGTCATATTAGCAATAAGCTGTTTCATCCTACGCCCCACCCTGGCTAGAAATGGGTGGTAACCTGTTGATAACCCGTCCCAATTAGCCATAGTAGCACGTTAATAAATAACTTATAAACCTCCTTCTGGTTGATAACTAACGAAACATTTCTTTTGCGCTTTAAAGGTCCGTCAAACAGGGGCTACGTAAACAAAGCAAATTTTTCACTGACTGGTATAACAGACGTGATCTAATCTCACTACGTATTTTCTATTTCTATGTACAAAAACACGATGAGTAAAAGCGGCTACTAAAGGCTACGAAATTCATTAAATAACATTCTAATCCCCACCCTGGCTAGAAAAGAGTGGTAACCTGTAGATAACCCGTCCCAATTAACCTGAATTGCAAAAAGTGGACGTTAATAAATAATAATATATTATACACATATACACAACTGATTTTGAACGGACCTCATTTGCATCATCTACTTGGGGCTCCGGTTAACAATTAGAGTTAAAGTGTTGGCAAGGAGTCCCGCCTGGGCAAGGAACTTATTTAGTGACAGACTCATTAAATAAAATCCTAAGTCCCACCCTGGCTAGAAAAGGGAGGTAACCTGTAGATAACCCGTCCCAATTAGGCATAGTAGCAGAAAGTTAATAAATAAATAAAAATACATCATCTACTAGGGAGGAACGATGGACATTTGAGGAAATGTTTCAAAAATCGAGTCATGGGTACAACCTCCATAGTTTTTTACTACAAAATTTACTAATAACGGAGACAAGTAGATGTTTTTATTTTACCACTTTGAACTTCTTAATACTGATAACAAACTCGGCATTTCTTTTCCGCTTAAAAGTTTAAATATAATGTTTGTCTTTGTCACGAGATGAAACCACAAAAGGCGACAAATATTTGAGTTGCCGCCGTCGAGAGATGGCCTTATCCCGAAATAGAATGGGAAGCTTCCGCCAGAACAATCCTTGGAGCAGGAAGTTCATTTAAAGGCAGGAAAAGCCAACAGTTTCCCGGGATTGGGATTGGTGGATATTGGAAGGGCTGGAGCAAATCCCTTAGATTCTCCGGGATTTACAAGACAAGCAGATAACACCGGGATCGGGATATTCCGGCTCTCAACGCTTTCTGACAACATGATTCCAAGGGGAAATCTACACGCAACAAATTGTAAGATACGTGTTGCTCGTTTTCCTCTAATAGGGGAAAAATCCCTAAGCTAAACAAATTTCCTAGCTCTTGAAAGAACGTAGTCTCACGATAAATTATTTATTTCTCCCCTACAAGGGAGGTCAAGGAATCCGAAATCAATGAACAGACAAGAGGTTAAAATTTTATATATATATATATTCTGTTACCGCTCCAGCGGTCGCAATTTTTGTTTGATCGTTACCGAACTCGATATTGAATCGTTTTATGTAAAAAGAAAGTTCAAATTATTTAGTTAATGGCTGAAATAGAACCAGTGGGATGAGTGGTTTAGAGGGGGGATTTTGATAAATTCGAAATATCTCCGTTACTATCCGTCGGATCGAAAAATTGTATAGAATAAATCTTATTGCACATCAAACGCACTATAAATATTGTCATATACATTTATTTTCTATCTTGAATATTAACCGTGATATTTGCATTTTTCAGTTTTCAGGCTTCAGTAAACCCCCACTTCTGCTTATGTCACATAAACAACACTCTGTTATGTAATAAACCACATTATTCGAAGCTTAAATACCTTATATTGTTTTCAAGAGACCTTTATTATACGAGAAAAATACAAATATGTTCTGGTGCCTACTAAAATTTGATTGATTGAGATAAAAAATATTCTGGCCCATTATTAATTACAGTCTAGATATAGCAAATAGTTTTCAATAAAATTAATATGTTCTATTCTGATATATTTCAGTAATTGTTATTCTTTCCGGTGAGAAGTTGGCACACCTGTTTGTTTGAGACGCTTCCCGATTCTTATTTTCGATGTATTTATTCACTTGATATTGAATGAGCTATTGTGTTACCATTACACGGATTTATCTATTGTTAAATTTCATGTGGGAAAGTCTACGCAGCCCCTGCGTACGGACTTTTCTAACTAGAAATTGTTTATATGTGGTGTGGTGAGGTCAGAAGAATACTATTGTCATACCTCTCGGTGGAGACCGTCGTCACTGTCACTGGCTGATGGTTGAGTACCGCTGGCAAGCGCTTTCGATGCGATGGCATCATCTTCAAGCCTGTTAATAGTTGTACTGAGTTGGTTGTCCGTCAGTCAGTGGGTTTTATGCTCTGTTCACCGTATTAGTTGTTTATGTTTAGTCCAGATCTGTTTACTTACCACTGAGAACTGTCAAACGAGGGGTGTTGATGTTCAGGTAAATGACTGACTGACGGACAACCAACTCAGTACAACTATCGACAGGCTTAAAGATGATGCCATCGCATCGAAAGCGCTTGACAATAGTATCATTTATATTGGCGGTTCTAACCCTTTATTAGAATTACCTAGTGAGAAGAATGCTACACCAGCACGTGGAAAATCTGCTTAGATTACGTAGCGCCTTTCTGATGAAAAATAAAGCGACACGAATAAAACGTCACCATCCGATTGAGTCTAATATAAAAGTGAGCTGTGTAAGTCTTTCATTGACTTAAATGGAGGAGAAATGTAAACAAGTTTAAAGCCCATTTGAAAAGTTTGTCAAAGAGATAAATATGCTTTGCAACTTCTTTCCTCAACCATTAACCAGCTCAAAGTTGTCAACTGAATTACGCTAATTAGTTTTATTGCTTCATAGCAATTATTTTCATTCTCATTTATTTCACTTTATTTCCCCCCCCCCATAGATCCATTTTTTCATGCTGTTAATTATTTTCAGCAGATTTCCCTCAAAAAGATGGCACAGGGGCTGCGACAAGTAAGAAGATTTCCCCCGTGAATTTTTACAATAGTGAAATTTCATGAGAGCAGCTACGTAAACGGCCGAACTAGCTTTTGGCGGGAAACTCACTCTCGTCCGTTTATACTCCCACATTTAATAAAAATGCAAATATCTCTGTTAATATTCAAGATAGAAAATAAATGTATTTAACAATATTTATAGTACATTTAATTTGCAATAAGACTGATTCTATACATTTTTTCGAATTGACGTATAGTAACGGAGATATTTCGAATTTCCAAAAATCTCCCCCCCCCCACTGATCCGATTTCAGCCATTAACGAACTTGATCTGTCTTTTTACATAAAACATTTAAATATCCAGTTTGGTAACGATATATATATATATATATATATAATTGTGAACGGACCTCATTTTCGTCATCTCCTGGGTAGGGTCGATGGACATTTGAAGAAACTTTTAGAAAATCTCGTCATGAGTACAACCTGAATAGCTGATTTCCCTTAAGGGAAATCTGGTAATATAATGCGCAATTAAGTACAAATGAATGATATTTCAATACGTTCTAACATCTATGTTTGTTATTGCAGCAAGAAAATCACTTTCTTGGTTTTACTAAGAAATAAAATAAAGGTATTTGGCTCAAATTTTGCTATACCCTGTATCCAGTGAACATAAAAGATGAATATTTTCGAAATCGTCCAAATTACATATCGCTTACTTTCAGGGTTAATGGTGTATGTTATGTTTTAGCAGATTTCGCTTATGGGGAAATCAGCTATTGAGGTTGTACTCATGATGGAATTTTCGAAATTTTTCTTCAAATGTAAATCGATCCTACCCACGAGAGGCCGACAATGAGGTCCGTTCAAAAATAGATATATATATATATATATATATATATATATATATATATATATATATATATATATATATATATATATATGTCTGTTACCACTCTAGCGGTCGCAATTATTGTTTAATCGTTACAAAACTCGATATTTAGTCGTTTTAAGTAAAAAGTAAGATCGAGTTCGTTAACGGCTGGAATCGGACCAGTGTGAGGGGGAGGGTTAGAGGGGAGGATTTTCGAAAATTCGAAATATCTCCGTTACGGGACGCCGGATAGAAAAAGTGTATAGAATCAATCGTATTGCAAATTAAATTTACTATAATTATTGTTCTATACATGTATTCTCTATCTTGAATATTAACCGAGATATTTGAATTTTTATGAAATTTGGGCCGTGAACGGATTTTTGAATTTCCCGCGAAAAGCTAGTTCGGCCCTTTGCCGTCACCGTTTGGCTCTCCTATGGAGATTTCTCTACTGTATAACTTCACGTGGGAAATCTGCTTAGTTTACGCAGCCCCTGCGTGACGGACTTTTTATTAGTAAATATTAAACTGTAACTACTCGATGTCCGTAACTGAAATATAACTTTGTATATTGGAAATGGTAGATTTAGGGTCAGATATTCTTGTGTAGTTCCAGCCATTATATTAATGTTCTAGTGTAAGCTGATATAATTACTTGCTTTTCTATTGGCATCATAATAGAGTTTGTCTCTGTAGGCAGGAATAATGGTTTACTCGAGCTGAGGGCCGTGCTGAGTCTGGTTTAACCAAATATTGGAAGAATTTGGTTAAACTAACAGCTGCTTGATTCGACTCATGTAGCCGACTTATTGCATCGAGATGCATCAAACTGGTCCAAGGACTGATAAAATTTATATATGTATAAAGATAAGGAATAAGTTTGAAGCAGCTCTTCTCTCGTTATCAGCGCCAAATAGATAAGGAGGCGTGAGAAGAGAGATAAGACTGGTTCGATTGATATGAGTCATGAATAGCTGAGCGATAAGACACCTGTCGCAGGAGGCACCGTGACAAATGGTCGCCGCCATTAGGGGCCGAGTCATCTGTCATCTTCAGACTGGTGAATGCTCGTTTTGCCTGCCTATCACCTACACACACACACACACACACACTCGTAATATATATATATATATATATATATTTTTTTATATATATATATATATATATATATATATATATATATATATATATATATATAATTCTACTGTGCGTGTGTATGTCACTGAACTCCTCCTAAATGGCTAGACCGATTTGAATGCATTTTTAGCAGATTTCCCTTAAGGGAAATCAGCTATTGAGGTTGTACTCATGACGGAATTTTCGAAATTTTTCTTCAAATGTCCATCGATCATACCTAGTAGATGACGAAAATGAGGTTTGTACAAAAACTGTATATATATATATATATATATATATATATATATATATATATATATATATATACATATATAACGTATCTATCTATCTATATATTCGTCTGTTACCACTCGAGCGGTCGCAACTTTTGATTGATCGTAACCAAACTCGGAATTTAATCGTTTTATGTAAAAAGAAAGATCAAGTTCGTTAATGGCTAAAATCGGTCCGGTGGGAGGGGGGGTTTAGAGGGGGGGAGTGTCGAAAATTCGAAATATCTCCGGTACTATACGTCGCATCGAAAAATTGTACAGAAACAATCTTATTGCAAATTAAATTTACTATAAATATTGTTATATACATTTATTCCCTATCTTGAATATTAACCGAGATATTGGCATTTTTATTAAATTTGGGCCGATAACGGATTTTTGAAATTAGTTCGGCCCTTTGCCGTAACTGTTCGGCTCTCGTATGGAGATTTCTCTATTGTATAACTTCACGTGGGAAATCTGCTTAGTTTACGCAGCCCCTGCGTAACGGACTTTTTTGAACGCGTTTGGGTGACGCCCCGGATGGTTTAGTGTCAAGCCCGGCAGATGGAGCAGGAGTGGGGGTCGTGAGGGAGGCCTAAAATTAAAAATAGCCATATTTCGTTTCCTATTTACTTTTCGGCAAATACGCACAGGTTAAAATTCAATTGTTTTCCTATTTAGAGTAACTTTTGTTATATTCACTTTTGTCGTATAACAAAGTGTATAAACGAGATATACACTAAAAAAGTAAAGTGGGGGCCAACAATTTTGTTGGGCAACAACGTTTGAACCGAACTTGACAAAACTCGGTATGTGAATTAGCATTAGTTCTTCCGTGGTTATAAGCTATATAAAACGTTTTATATCCGAACGAGAGTCCGAAAACTAATTAACGCCAATATCTCGGTTAATATTAAGGATAGTGAAAATATGTACATGGCAATGTTTATTGATCTTTTTATTTGCAAAATGATTGGTTCGATACAAAATTTCGATAGGACGTACAGCAATTTTCGAAAATCCTAAACTCCTAAGAAGATATAAGAAGGAAACAGTCAAACCCAATTTACTCAATTTATCTAAATTGACGTGATAAGAGATGGCCTACAGGCCATTCATAAAAATGCCCTAGAATGGGTGAATAAGAGGAAAGGGGGGAATTGAAGAAAAATAAAAGCGACAAAGTTTCCTCAATGGCTCACAATTAAAAGTGCTTTCCATTCTTAAGTTCATTACAACTCTTAATATCAATTAACAACTCTTCAAAACTTGACTCTATACTTTACTGCGAAGATTTGAACCGATGCAAATGCGTGGAAAAGTCGAGTATACTAATAAGTAAAAGTTATCTTCTAGTAAATAAAGTAAATTAGCGATAGTAATAATAGTAAGTCTAATAGTAATTTATAGCACTTGGCGAATGTTAAGTAGAGGTAGTAAAAGAGGATATGCCATTGACAAAATTCTCATAAAAGGGTGAGCAGGAAGGGTACAGAAGGAGATTAAAGAGTCATATAACAAACAAGTTTCCCTTAATAGCAGAGGAATAAACGTTGTGTTAAGCAAGTCCCACGTATAATCATGTGTGATGGCCATGAGTACTAACAAATAAAAAAAGTCCGTCACGCAGGGGCTGCGTAAACTAAGCAGATTTCCCACGTGAAGTTATACAATAGAGAAATCTGCCTAATAACAACTGTAGTAGTAAGAAACCTCTAAACCTAAAACATTATTTAGGGCGTAATAACCCAGTAGTTTCTAGCCCCAAAAAACAGTTAACCTAACCTCTAAACCTATTCACGAGGGACGAATAGTTAAGGAAACGCCCGCCAGAGCTCTCGGCGGAAAGTCCGAACATAGCCTATTGGTGACCACACGCAGAATACAAATGCAAATATCTCGGTCAGTATTCAAGATACAGAATAAATGTATAGAACAATATTTATAGTAAATTTAGTTTGCAATAAGATTTATTCTATACAATTTTTCGATCCGACGCATAATAAAGGAAATATTTTGAATTTTCAAAAATCCCCCCTTCCCACTGGTCCGATTTCAGCCATTAACGAACTTGATCTTCCTTTTTACATAAAACGATTAAATTCCGAGTTTGGTAACGATCAAACAAAAATTGCGACCGCTAGAGCGCTAGACAAATATACACACACATATATATATATATATATATATATATATATATATAATTTTGAACGGACCTCATTTTCGTCATCTCCTGGGTAGGATCGATGGACATTTGAAGAAATTTTTCGAAACTCGCATCATGAGTACGACCTCAATAGCTGATTTCCCTTAGGGGAAATCTGCTAAAACTCCAGAATATCCGATATGGTGGCTTATCACGTTTTGGCGGGAACCGGGCGAATGAGTTAAGAACTTAAGGGTTAGCGATAAAAGAGGCCGAATAGCGCGAGAAACAGAAGAAGACCTGAGGAAATGGAAATGTGTAAATGTTTCTTGATGGCATTCAAATAAAAATTGCGTTCGGCAAGAGCAGGACTGAGCTCTTTACAACGTTTAATATCCATAAACACCCATTCTGCCGATGAAGTTGGTTCTGTACTCTCTATCGACGATTGAAATTAGTATTAACGTCAGTGGAGTCGGAATATCTGGAATAATTATCATAATCACGGAAATGTTATTGAAAGGAAGCTAGTGGTTCAGGAAGACTATAGGACTTTTGGGAATCTAAAAATGACAAATTTTCCTTAGCGGGTGTAGCCTTTTTTGAGGAAGGCCATTCACGACGTATATATTTCATTTCTCGAAGTTTATTGCCAGTCGTAGCAAACCAAGATTTTTGCCATGAATGGAGTATCATATGCTTTGCTTTGGCTTGAATATATTGGTGTGTACAATATGTGTTGTCGTGAGTTCATTTTTAAGTTGCTGATTTGGAGTTCGTTTACTTGTGTGTTTTGTCTACTGTTTGTATGACCGGGTACCTAGTACAGTTATTTTTTTGTTTAATGTCTGAAATTTCTGTAAATTGAACGAGATCCGCGGATGTGAACTATACACGTTATTTAATGAATGCAAAAAGCTAAGAGAGCCTCTGCAAATTATGATGTTCTTGTTCGAAGTTTCAGGAATATTGTCTATCGCAAGTTTGAGGGCTTCAAGCTCAGCTGTATATATGCTAGTCTCATCTGGCAGTTTTATTTGAAAGTTAGCTGAGCCAACAATTGCAGCTGCCCCTACTCCTTGGTCCATAAAATGCGGCATTCTGAGAGAGTTCCTTCATTTCAACTTTTGATATCCATAAACAGTCTTCCCGATCACCTTAATTCTACAGTGCAGGATTGGAAGTGGCAAGTTTTCTCATCATATGAGGCGAGTCGATAGTTATAATACGTGAAAAAGGTTATTTGAAATAGTTACTTATTTGATTTTGGCGGGAGTCTAGCGAACGAGATAAGAACTTAGGTGGTTATTGATAATAGAGGCATGAGTGGGGGAGAGAATAGAAGAAGACCTGAGATGATAAATGTTTCTTAATGGCAGACTAATAAAAGTGGGGTTCGGCAAGAATCGGTCTTGAGCCCATTCATTAAAACTTTTAATACAAATAAACACCCTTTCCTTGATTCTATACTCTGAGATGGCGATTGGAATTATTAATAATCCCACAAGAGTAGACTATACTTATAACTCACAAGGAACTCAGGAATATTTGAAATTAGGATTTACCAGAATTTCAAATTTTGTTTAACGAGCCTCAATAAAATGCGACATTCTGCGAGAGTTTTCATTAAGACTTTAGATATCTGTAATCAGTCATTCCCACAACTTTGATACTATGCTTCAAAAGCAGAACGTATTATTGTCATTGATCGAAAGTGCTAATACGTTTAATGGGACTCCTGAGCGTCTGAAAGGTCGGTTTATTCGGTTTTGACGGGAGTCAAGGGAGCGAGATAAGAACTCGTGGGGGTTATTGATAAGAGAGTTATGAATGGGGGAGAGAATAGAAGAAGACCTGATATGATAAATGTTTCTTAAAGTGGCGGACTAATAAAAGTGGGGTTTTGCAAGAGTCGGTCTTGAGTCCATTCATTAAAACTTTTAATACAAATAAACACTCTTTCCATTGACAAAGTTGATTCTATACTATAATCCCAGAGTAGTCGACTGTATTTATAAGTCATAAGGAACTACGGATGATATGAAATAATGATTTCTTCATTAATACTTTAGATATCCGTAATCAATAATTTCCATAATGTTTATTCCATATTTCAAGAGCGGAACTGGTATGTTGTCATCGACAGAACTAAAACGTCTAAAGCAACTCCTGAGCATCTGAAACTGCGGCTTTTCCGGTTTTGGAGGGAGTTGAGCGAGCGAGATAAGAACTCAGGGGGTTATTGATAAGAGAACCATGAATGGGGGAGAGAATAGAAGAAGACCTGATAAATGTTTCTTAATGACAGACTAATAAAATTGGCGTTCGGCAAGAGTCGGTCTTGAGCCCATTCATTAAAACTTTTAATACAAATAAACACCCTTTCCGTTGATAAAGTTGGTTCCATACTATAATCCCAGAGCTGTCGACTGTATTGATTAAATCATAAGGAACTACTGATAATTTGAAATAAATATTTCTTCATTAAGACTTTACATATCCGTAGTCATTCTCATAACCTTGATTTATACCTCAAAAGCGGAACTAGCAAGTCGACATTAGTGGACAGTGCTAATACGATTAATGGAGCTCCTGAGCGTCTGAAAAGGCGGTTTATCCGGTTTTGGCGGGAGTCGAAGGAACGAGATAAGAACTCGTGGGGTTATTGATAAGAGAGCCATGAATGGGGGAGAGAATAGAAGAAGACCTGTGGGTTATAAAAATGACAAATGGGACGAGGCCGGCATTGACCCAGTCCTCTGGGCAATTATCCCATGGGAGTGGCGTATCGACTCCCCTTCCCCTCCTGCATTGATTTCCCCCTCCAGCCAGCTCCTGACAACACCTTCGGCTCAAGGGGGGAGGGAGAAGTGGGAGGGGGGGGGGTTGTGTGAGAGGGGGCGGGCGAGAGAGAGAGAGAGAAGATGGTCCGAGGCGAAAAATTGTCACCAGGCAACCCCCAAATCGATAGCACCGCCTCCTGGGTCGATCTACTACCGTCCTTCTCATCTAACAAATCCCCTCCCTCCAGGGACAGTATATATAAATTTGCATTTTACCATATATACAACGAAGTGTGCCTTGCAAGAGCTACACAAAATAAGCTAATTTAACACGTACAGATCAGATACACTTTATCTCACATATTACCTATGCAAGCCCTTTATGCAACACCTGAAATGTATACCCTACATGAGATGTATTGTATAAATCCTTCACGCAGGGCATGCGTAAATTAAGCAGATTTCCTGATATACCACACCAAACTATAAAGTAGAAAGTGAGGGGAGGGGTTACTGACCGCAGAAAACAAGAAAGAACGTACAACCCGCTTAATAATAGAGTTACGAAAGGATACATAGAACAACAATTGTACAACACCAATAGTTTAACAAAATAACGGAGATATGTTGTATGTATCTCACACCATAAACGGGCAATGAAAATCAAATTTGAAAACTTAACAGGCAATTGTTAATATGATAAGTAGGAGTGGGGGTTTACTGAAAGGCGAAATCTAAAAAATTCAAATTTCTCTGTTAATGTTCATGATAGAGAAAATATATATAATTTATAGGGAATCGCATGCGCAATAAGATTTGTTATAAACAATTTTTCGATCCGACGTATAATAACAGACTACTTCAAATTTTCGAAAATGAAAATCGCAATACAGTCAAAAACAAGGTGTTTCAGGTAGAAAATAACGTATTTAAAAAGAAAAAAAATAGTCATTTTATAAAGAAAAAAAATAAAAATGTTTCAGTATCATTTTTTGATAAGACGCCAAATAACAGAAATGTTTTTGATCTTAAATTTTAACTTCCCAAAACCCCCACTCCTCCACACCTGACTTGGCTTTGATCTTGAGCTATGCATAAATTATTAAGATACTGAGGTCTGGAATAAACAAACAATTGACTAATTGTAATGAACTGATACACCTCAAGTTCTAAAGGCCCAGACTCGCTAAGTGGGTGGTCATAGCGTCATATGGAGTTTTAACACAAAATTTTATTCAGCTTCCAATGTAACTAACGGTGGGCTCTCAGCATCGTGAGGCTATTCAGCAGCTAACTGTTAATTGAGGAATTTATCTTTTGTCAACAAAACCAACAAATAGGGAAAAGAATGCGTGAAGCCAACCCACTTGACCTCTCAAGATGGCGTGTAGCTGGTTTAATGATTTTCTTGGTTCAGACAAATTTAGAGAGAACCACAAGCTTGGAATGGAACCGACAGACTTATTCTTTGGGAAATATCCATTTAAAGTACTCCAAAACATGGAAAGGGAATTAGGTGACGCGAAATGAAAAAGAAGCAGCTATCGTGTGACAAACAAGGAATTCAGAATGTACAGGCCAACAGAACGATATTATTTTATCAACAACGCATAAAGATTTTTCAGTCCGGCATATAACAATGCAGATATTTACGATTTTCCATTTTAATTGTTGTTTAAACCCCTAAAAATCCTCGTCCAATTTCAGTAATACGCGGGAATCAGGTTCATTTTTAGACAAAAAAATATATAAATATAGAGTTGATGAGCGATCGATCAAACCTATGACCGCTAGAACATCATAAGACATTTGTCTCATTTTAGTAGAGTTTAAGGAAACTCAGCTATTGAGGTGGTACTCATGAGGCGATTTTCAAAAAATGTCCATCAATCCTACCTAGGAGATGACGAAAATTAGGTCCGTGCAAAACTTGGAAATATCTCTGATATTACAGGTCGGATCGAAAAAGTCTATAGAACAAACCTTATTGAAAACGAAATGCTCTAAAATGTTGTTATATGCGTCTTTTCATTATTAACCAAATATATGCATTTTTTTTTGTTTCCGGCCAAAAACGTCTACTCCTACTCATGTCACATTAACAATAAGCTGTTATAACATGAAGGACTTTATTTGAAATTTAAATACTAAATATTGTTCTCATTGAACTTTTACTTTTTGAGATAAATGAAAATACGTGGGAACGCTTAGTTAACGCAGCCCCTGCGTGACGGACATTTTATGAGCTTGGTAGGACCGGAGGATTATAGGATACAATTTCGAATATCGCGTCATATGTACAACAGCTGATTGGAATGAAGCATTGAGTTGTGTGATGTTTCGTGTCTTTATCAGTCTGTGTAAGCAGCTTTGTCGGTTCGTATTTGGTGTTATGCCAGTATGTTTAACATCAGTTCGGAGTCCAAAAGTCCAAGGTGTTTAACAAAGTTGGTCCCAGTTGACAAGGAGCTTAAGGACTCACAAGGCCTAGTGGTCGGCTTGTGGGGAGCGGTCTAACGCTTACAAGCCCCGCGATAATCAAAGGCCGACTTGTAGATGGGGCGACTTGTAAGAAGGTGTCGGCGAGGATGAAGGCTATTGACTGGCAAATTGAATGGACCAATGAAGAGAGCCCTATTATGGCCAGAGCCGAGATGCGGTCTAGAGGTGGGGGACGCCGGTTCTTGGCCTCACTGCATTGATCCAAAGCCAGCCCCTAAATCAATACAAACACTACCTCTTTCCCCGATCACCTACAAAACCTGTCAACAATCTACCAACCGCCAACAAGGTGCAGCAAAGACGCAGGGGGGTCAATGCCCAAGCTCTTATGGCAGGCATCAATGGGAATCCAATAAAAATAAAACGAATTAGGAAACGTATTCCAAGAAGTTAGCTGGGCATCTGCTAATATGAAGAATTCCGTCACGCAAAGGCTGTATAAGCTAAAAACATTTCCAACGCGGAGTTTTACTATAGATAAATCTACATACTCGTAACACTAACAGTACCCTGAATATTGAGTGAACAAATACAAATGCCAATGAGGAATCTTTCAGTCCTTAACCTCCACAACAGCAAGCGTCAGAATTGTTAACAAACAGGTCACCCAACCCCTCAGAGCTGAAACATAGAAATATTCTTGACCGGAAAGGAAAACAATAACTGAATATAATATATAAATTTTATTGAACATCCATTGACTATAGCAAGTACAGTAATTTATAATGAACCAGAATCAATCTAATTTTAGTAATACAAGAACACAACACGGTGGGGGATTTAGAGAAGATGATCAAGAATATTTCGTAATTCACCTTGAAATAGCAGTCAAGATTTATTGGCTTACTCTTAACGTGCATTGACAAAAGAAGAGGGCTTTACGGATGACTGAAAACCAAAAAATACAAATATCTTGGTTAATAATCGACATTCAAGTTGCAATGAGGTAGATTCTATACCATTTTTCGATCTGATGTATAATAAAGGAGATATTCTGAATTTTCGTAATTCATTCCCCCTAAACACCCTTCGTTTTTTATTTTTGATTGTAACTCATACATATCGAGTTTGGTAACGATTAAACCAAAATTGCGGCCGCTAGAGCGATATCAGCCAAGTACATATATGTATGCAAGGTTCAACAAAATATAATCCTGTGCTTCAATGTTGCTCTAAAACCAGAACATCTGCATAAGCTCTTCGTCATTGCTTGTGGTGAGTGATCAACTCTTCTTGCATTATCACTTTGGCTTTTTCCATGGCTGTTTATAGTACGGATTTATTATCCATTATCTTTCATGAACTTTTGTTTTTTACAGTATGAAGTACAACTAAACTTTTTGTCATTCTTATAACAAGTTGGTGCAGGTAACTCAACTTATACAGTATCTTGAAACTTCAAATAAGAACTTGTGTTAATTAATAGGGATCGAATTTTAGACCTTGTCGCCCCAAAATCAGTTTGGGTTTATGTCGGCTCCTAGTGAATAGATTTCGCCCCCATGAGGTCCATTGTTGATCACTTTGGGAATGCTGGAATTACACGAATCTCCGTCGTCGGACCATGATTGTGTCCTGTGTATTTCTTTAATAAGAATTCATGAATCCCCTCACGGTGATCAGAGGAACTCGTAGTCCTTTAGTCGCTCAAGAATTCGCAGATATTTATCTACAAGTACATCGTTAAGGACGTAGGATTTGAAACTAAGGATTCCCATTCAGAGGAAACACTAACCGCGATATATAGCGAGCAGAATGAGACTGGATGGCAACCTGTAGGATATCGCAGGGAGAAAAATATCCATTAATCATACCGATGACGTTTCCATCTCAACTAGCACTCCGACGGAAACAAGGAAAGCGATCTGGCAATCTACTTCACCAAATTCCGAGACAATATAATGGGGTGTGCTGGACCGGATGATTATACAAGAAAACATCAAGTTACTCAGTATTTCATTCATGGAGGCTCAGAAGATCATTAACTATCACAGTTACTTTTATCCTTAAGGAAAACCAGATAATGTGGTCGCACTCATGACGCGATTTTCGAAAAAATGTCCTCTAATGTCCATCGATCCTACCTAGATGATATATTTGCATGCCAACGCTCTGCCTGTCGTAATTATTGTTTAATCGTTATCAAACTCCATATTTAAACGAATTGTGTAAAACTTAAGATCAAATTCTGACTAGTGGGAGGGGACTAGTGGTTCAGAGGAGGGAATTTTGGAAATGTGAAATATCTCCGTTATTATAAGCCCAAACGAAAAAGTTTACATAGCCAATATTATTGCAAATTTAATTACCTATAAATGTTGTTAAATACATATTTTCTCTATCATGTATATTAACAGCGATATTTGCATGTATTTGTAATGTCATGAACCACTTCATTCTTATCTTAAAAACCTTAATCTTTAAAGAGACCTTTATTATGAGAGGCACATGCAAATTCTATGTGAGATGACGTAAACAACTATAATTTTACGTTCTTGTTGGAAAATGTTTATTTCGTCTATACGATGATTGATTTGACCGTTTCAGCCAAAACTAAAGATCACATTTGTTATTGGCTGAAATCGGACATTGAATAGTGGGGGGTATATAAAGGAGGGCGAATTCGAAGATTCAAAATATTTCCGTTATTATGGTTGAGTACGAAAAATGTTATAGAACCAATCTTGTTTAACTATTGATGATATACAATAGTTGTTCAATGCATTTTTTAGCAACTCAAATATAAGGCGAGCTATTCGTACTATAAGCCTTCAATAAGACCCCACTTCTTTCCATCGGATTATAACTTAGAAATAGAGAATATATGGTGAGATGAAATCACCAGTTTGGGATATGAAACCTACCTATATTATCTCCAAACCACAGAGACATGGCCGAATATGTTGAGCAGTAACAGCGAATACGGCGGTCAGAACTGGAACACTCTTATCAAAGCAAGGGCAGCTCTTATCACAACTATGTTAGCACTAATGGCTTATTTGGTTGAGCTTCGGCCAAATACCAAATACTCGGATTTGTATTCGACAATCTCTAATCCTGCAACATTTTTGGACGAGAAAAATGGCACGTTTCCGAAAGACCAAATGAGTCACAGATCAAATCATAAAAAACCTACACTGTTGGCAAGGCGTGGAGAAAGAAGATTTCCCACATTGGAATGGCGTCTTGAGATTACTTCTTGTCATACTCTATTTTATATTTCGCCCTTAGTAAATAATGCAATAAACAAGTCGTAGGGTCCCAAATGGGCATGAGTTATTAATTATTACAGTTGCTTTAAATAAAAATGGCATGACTAGAAGTGTACATAATGAGGAACTAAGCGGACATCCCGAGTACTGAAGCGACACACAGTAATGTCTTCTTGGCAAATAATCTCTATCAAAAAGTCAAATTCGGTGGGTTTATTATTCGAAGAGTGGGGTTTATTGTGCGACAAAAAAGAAAAGAAAATACTTGTAACTCAAAAATCAAGTTCTATTTGAATTACGATAAAATGTATAGAACTACAATTGAAGATCCCCGATAACTGAACAAGATTGGTTTTATATCATTTTTCGATCCATCACATAATATCCTAGACAATTTGAATTTTCGAATACCCACCCCCCTCTACGCCCCTCCCGCCCCCTGTTCCATGTCCATAACTAATATGTTTTGAATAGAAAAGTAAAATATCGATTGTGGTATAGATAAATTAAACGTTTGAAATAAGACGTCCCATAATATATTGGATTATTGTTAACGTGCAATGATTGGGGCATCTTCCGAAGGCTGAAAATTAAAAAAGACAGGCACGCAGGGGCTGAGTAAACTAAGCAGATTTCCGCGTGCTGCTAAAACACACATGTGATCTCCTCTAGCCTCATATTACCTATTCCTAAGTAAAAAAGTCCGTCACGCAGGGGCTGCGTAAACTAAGCAGATTTCCCACGTGAAGTTTTACAATAGAGAAATCTGCCTAATAACAACTGTAGTAGTAAGAAACCTCTAAACCTAAAACATTATTTAGGGCGTAATAACCCAGAAGTTTCTAGCCCCAAAAAACAGTTAACCTAACCTCTAAACCTATTCACGAGGGACGAATAGTTATGGAAATGGCCACCAGAGCTCTCGGCGGAAAGTCCGAACATGCAGATTACAAATGCAAATATCTCGGTTAATATTCAAGATAGAGAATAAATGCTTATAACGATATTTATAGTAAATTTAATTTTCAATAAGATTGGTGCTATACAATTTTTCGATCCGATGCATAATAACGGAGATATTTCGAATTTTTGAAAATCCCCCCTCTAACCCCCCGCCCTCCCACTGGTCCGATTTCAGCCGTTAACGAACTTGATCTTCCTTTTTAAATAAAACGATTAAATACCGAGTTTGGTGACGATTAAACAAAAATTGCGACCGCTAGAGTGTTAACAGACAAATATATATATATATATATATATATATATATATATATATATGTGTGTGTGTCAATATATATATATATATATATATATATATATATATATATATAGTTTTGAACGGACCTCATTTTCGTCATCTCCTGGGTAGGATCGATGGACATTTGAAGAAATATTTCGAAAATTCCGTCATGAGTACGACCTCAATAGCTGATTTCCCTTAAGGGAAATCTGCTAAAAAATAATGAATGGTAGGCGACTACAAGAAATCACGAAAACTAGAAAACACGAATACCTCGCTTAAGAAGTACTTGAGTTACGAAAAAAATTCATAGAACGACAATTATAGTTCATCACAATATTACTTCTATAATATTTTACGACCCTACTCATAATAACGCAAATATTTTTAATTTTTTAAGTCCCTCTTTCTGTACCCCCACTATTCCACGACCGATTTATGCCAATGACAAATATGATCTTTAGAGTTGACTAAATCGGTTACATGTTGAGTATGGTGTAGATCATTTGATGTTTATTTAAACATTTTCGATACAAGCACGTAAAGTCTGGAGTGATGACATCATCTCAAAACGAATTTCCATGTATCTCGCATAATAAAGGTTTCTTGAAAACAATACATGGGTTTAAAGCTTAGAATAAAGTGGTTCTTGAGTATTGTTATTCTGAAGTAAATGTGGAGTTTTACAGAAGGCTAAAAACAAAAAATGCTTATATCGCGGGAAGTATTGAATAAATGTATATAAGAATATTTATAGTACATTTAATTTACAATAAGATTGATTCTATACAATTTTTCGATTCGAATTATGATAACGGAGATATTTGGCATTTTCCGCGCCATTAACGTTCTGCGTGAAATACTTATACATCGAGTTTGATTTTGACGGCCCTCATTTTCGTCGTCTATGATCGATGGACATTTGAAGACATTTTTTGAAAATCGCGTCAAGAGTGCAACGTCAATAATTGATGAATGAACTGGGGATGAAGGCTCATTAAAAATAATTTTGGCAGATCAAGCTTGATGCAAAACGTTACGTGCGATGAAGTGGGGATCTCCTGAAGCCAAAATATTAACGAATGCAAATATCTCGGCGATTAAATACCGAACTAAGAGAAATATCTCCGAATAGGTTTAGTACGTGTAGCAGCAATAATATGATTCGACCAGAAAAACCAAACAGAAATATTCGTGATTTTATGTTTTACCACTTCTATAGCCTGAATTCCATCACTAAAAAACTTGAACAAAATTTTACGAAGGCCAATTGAGCGCTGAGTTTGGAAACTATGCGAGTTATATATTTAATAATTTGAACTGACTTAATTTTTGATGATGAAGAAATTTATAAGACATTTTCTGAAAAGGTGTGACAACAAATAAAAACTCGAGAGGCTAAAGTAGGCCTATAAAACAAAGTTTTGGCTTTATGAAGTGCTCGCCGTTCTAATTGAGTAGGGCCGTAAACATTTTTATATTGTAGAGCCGCTGAGAAAGAAAATGGCGGCGATGAAAAATTCATGAGCCGATAAATGTATTTGAGCGATAAAGAATGTTGTTACACCTGTTTATTGCCCGCCCCTTATTTATCCTAATTGACATTTAAAAATCATGATGGCTGCGTTTCCTAACAATTCCCGCATTATTTCTTAGGAGAGTCTCATTAAATTTATTGGCGTCATTTCGGCTAATTAACTGCTCTGTCAATGAATTATTGTAAAGGTTCGTCACGCAGGGGCTGTGTAAAATAGGCAGATTTCCCACCTGCTAAGTATAACACGATAGTAATTTCATTTTGCCTGATATTTTCTATTTTGAAGGGAATATTAGATGAGTTGTATTGGAGGTTTAGTGATGGCAGAAATCAAGAAAGTGCAAATAGCTCGATTAATATTTGAGTTAATGAAAAATGTGTATAACAAAAATTTTATAGCATCAATAGTTTAACAAGTTTGGATCTATAGCATTATAAGATCCGACTCATAATTACTGAGGTATTTTGAATTTTTAAATTACTACCTCTGTAACCCCCGCCCCCCCCCTATATCGTGCCCGAATTCAGCCATTGACTAATATGTATCTTTAGTGTTGAATGGATGTTGAGTTAATAAAATAATTAGCAGATTTCCCCTTAGGGAAATCAGCTATTGAGGTCGACCTCATGACGCGATTTTCGAAAACTTTCTTCAAATGTCCATCGATCCTACCCAGAAGATGACGAAAATGAGGTCCGTTCAAAATTATATATATATATATATATATATATATATATATATATATATATATATATATATATATATTTGTCTGTTCTCTCTCTAGCGGTCGCAATTTTTGCTTGATAGTTACCAAACTCAATATTTAAGCGTTTTACGTAAAAAGAAAGATAAAATAATTAGCAGATTTCCCCTTAGGGAAATCAGCTATTGAGGTCGTACTCATGACGCGATTTTCGAAAACTTTCTTCAAATGTCCATCGATCCTACCCAGAAGATGACGAAAATGAGGTACGTTCAAATTTATATATAGATATATATATATATATATATATATATATATATATATATATATATATATAAATTTGTCTGTTAACGCTCTAGCGGTCGCAATTTTTGTTTTATCGTTACCAAACTCGATATTTAGTCGTTTTATGTAAAACGAAAGATCAAGTTCGTTAACGGCTGAAATCGGACCAGGGAGAGGGGGGTTTAGAGGGGGAGAATTTTGAAAATTCGAAATATCTCCGTTACTATAAGTCGGATTGAAAAAGTGTATAGAATCAATCTTATTGAAAATTAAATTTACTATAAATATTGTTATATACATTTATTCTCTATCTTGAATATTAACCGAGATATTTGCATTTGTATTGTGTGTCTGGTCGACGGAACTCCGCCATGTTCCGGACTCTCCGCCGAGAGCTCTGGTGGCCGTTTCCAGATTTATTCGTCCCTCGTGAATAGGTTTAGAGATCCCTTCCTACTACAGCTGTTATTAGGCGGATTTCTCTATTGTATAACTTCACGTGGGAAATCTGCTTAGTTTACGCAGCCCCTGCGTGACGGATTTTTTTTTAAACGGTGGTGTCATCACACATGCAACTACGTAGTGTGCCTCCCACAGTAAAAGTATAACGAAAACAATACTTCGTATTTAAATTTAAATTATTTATTAACGTCCACTATTTGCAACTAAGGCTAATTGGGACGGGTTATCTATAGGTTACCACCCTTTTCTAGCCAGGGTGGGATTTTAGGATGTTATTTAATGAATTCCATCACTAAATAATTTCCTTTGCCCAAGCAACAATCGAACTCGCCACTCTAGGCTACCCATGTGAGATAAAGGCCAACGCTTTAACTTACATGGCTAACCTGATCCCCCTTAACTTTAACTTCGCATTTAAGCTTTCAATAAAGCGGTTCATGATATAACTGCTTATTGTTAATATGCCAGGAGTAGGAGGGGGGGGGATTACTGAAGGCCGAAAACCAAAATATACCAAATGCCTCAGTTAATATTCATATTAGAGAAAATAAACGAAGATTTATAGAAAATGGAATTTGCAATATGATTGCCTATAAACAAGTTTTCGACCCGACGTATAATAAATAACGGGAGTAGTTTGAATTTTCGAAATTCCCCTCATCTAAACCCCCTGTCCGATTTTACCCGTTAACTTGATTTTTATTTTTACAAGAAACGCTTATATACCGAGTTTGGTAACGATAAAAGAAAAATTGCGACTGATAGTCGGAAACACGCACACACACACACACACACACACACACATATATATATATATATATATATATATATATATATATATATATATATATATATATATGTAATTATGTTGGATCTCATTTTCGTCATCTCCTATGTAGGATCGATGTACATTTGAGGAAATATTTCGAAAATTGCCACATATTCTCAATACGTCCTTTCAAATTGTGCTCTTTATGTAAATTAAAAATTTCAGTTGTTTAGAAATCCCCTTTAGAAGTGCCCAATACTGAAGAATTGGTATATTACTTGACGAATTCACTTGCTTGAGAACATGTTCTTCAAAATTAAAAGATATATGAGGAAAGTAATCCACAGCCTTAGGTTACCACGGGAGTAAAGCTTTTAATATTTCAATCGGCTTTCGAATCGCTAGAAAATTCCAGCGGGAATCAGGTCGTTATCAGTGATGATTTTGGAGGGAAGATGATTTGATAAGAGCTAATCAGCTGAGGAAGGGGAGATATGGCAGTAGATAATTATAAGCATAGAGTGCTCGGTGTAGGAGAGAGAGAGGGCAGTGACCCCTTGTCGAGTGTCACCCACCGCAGCCTATAGTCTGCCCGGCCAATGGGACAGCAACGACAATAGTTCGGCCTGGCGAGAAGTATTGCAAAGAGTGGCTAACTAAAAGGGAGCACTAGCTAGCCATGTGTGATAAGGCGTTGGGAGTGGTGGGTTCGATTCTCACCTGTGCAATGGGAATTTATTTAGTGATGAACTAATTAAATAAAGTCCTTACTCCCATCATGGCTACGAGAAGGATGGTTACCTATTGATAACCCGTCCTAATTAGCCAAAGTACCAAAAAAGTGGACGTTAATTAAAATCTTAAGAAACTTATACAGTTTTCCTAAGTGTTCCCCGTTAGTCTATATCACTGCACCTCTGGACCAAAGGAATTTATTATCCATGCTCCATCGTTAATGATATTACATGTGTTTTAGCAGATTTTCTTTAAGGAAAACCAGCTATTGAGGTCGTACTCATGACGCGATTTTCGAAAAATATCTTCAAATGTCCATCGATCCTACCCAGGAGATGACGAAAATGAGGTCCGTTCAAAACTGTATATATATATATATATATATATATATATATATATATATATATATATATATATATATATATATATCAGGGAAATCTGCTAAAGCGTAAGATATATATTGTGTTTATCAGATGTTTCCATTTCATCTGATAGCTTATCATGCCCAAATCACTAGTCGTCGCAATAAATCACAGAAAACACAATGCGACCTTATCTCCAACCCGAGTGTGAGCGTGCGTTTATTTAGAATTATGTGTGGGTTTTAAATTTAAATCAAGTTATACGTTATATTATATATTATATCAAGCAATATTATCGATCATGTAGTGGAGAATAAAAATAGTTATTTATTATACAAGTGACGGAAGTAGATCATTTTACAACTCGAGTGAAACGTTTACCCACACGAGCGAAGCGAGTGTGGTAATTTCACGAGAGTTGTAAATTCTACTTTCGTCACGAGTGTAATATTAATTTTTTTCTGTAATCGTGTAATACATGATCAGATCTAACCAGAATATGAACAAAATTAGGATGTTGTGAAGATTATGGTATGTTGTTCGTAGGTTATGAGCATGGTTGTGAAAGGTTATAAGCATAGTTATAAAACAACTAGTGATGATTGTGAAGTAGTGCAGTTATAAACAAGTGCAGGTTATAAACAAGGAAGGTAATTATTATTATATTTAAATTTTAAAATATATTGATTATTTCCACCAATAATTCATTCACATTTCAATTTATTTTGTTAAAATAAATTCTTACAATGTTAAGAAACATTTAAAAGCATTTAATTTTTTAACTTCAAATTATTTTTTAGTTTATACTCATTACTAATTATGAAGGCAATTCACTTTCTTCACTCTATTGCAAAATGTTTCACTTTCTTCACTCATTTCAGTTTAGTAATGTTACCATTATTCAACGATTACAGAAAAAAAAAAGTTATTCATTCAATCTCACTCCAAATTATTTGCAATAATTTTTGCAAATTTCCCTCGAGGGAAACCAGCTATTGAGGTTTACTCATGACGCGATTTTCGAAAAATGTCCTCAAATGTCCATCGATCCAACACAGGGGATGATGTCAGTTAAAAAATCGATGCATACATACGCTCTAGCGGTCGTAAATTTTCTTCGATCATTACTAAACTCGATATCTAAACGTTTTATCTAAAACTAAAGATCAAGTTTCTTAAAGGCTGAAATCGGACCAGCGGAAAGGAGAAATTGCGAAAATGGGAAATATCTCCGTTGTTATGCTTCGGATCGAAATATTGTATAGAACCAATCTTACCAAAATATAACGACCTCTAATTGTTGTTCTTACACTTTTTCTCTGCCTCGAATATATCCCTAAACCGAGATTATTTAATTTTCACTCAACAGTAAACCCCCACTCCAACTCATGTCGTATTAACAATAAGTTTTTATATCATGAACCCACATTACAATGTTTAAATACGAAATATTGCCTTCATTGAACTTTTAGTCTCGTGCGAGCTTCATACAAATTTGCAGTGTTATGAAGTCAAAAATCATTTAATAAATACAATGTTCAATGTTTAACAGTTTAACTCAACTCTAGTGGCCCCAATTGCTAATGGCTACGGACTACACAAAAAGGGGTTTAGAGCGCGGTTTCGAAAATTCAAAATATCACCTGTGAGTTGGAAGGAAACATTTTATAGAACCAGTCCTTTTAAAATATTGTTGCTCTATACATTCTTCTTAGCTGAAATATTAAACTACTTATTCGTATTTTCTAGTTTCCAACCTTCTGTAAAATCCAACTTCTACTCATCTGATTTTTACTTAGAAATTGAGAATATCAGGTGAGATAAGATCACCAGGTGGGAAATCTGCTTAGTTTACGCAGCCCTAGCGTTTTTAGCAGATTTCCCTCGAGGGAAATCAGCTATTGAGGTTGTACTCATGACGGAATTTTCGAAATTATTCTTCAAATGTCCATCGATCCTACCTAGTAGATGACGAAAATGAAGTCCGTCCAAAACTGTATATATATACAGCGGTCGAAATTTTTATTTAATCGGTACCAAACTTGATATTTAGTCATTTAATGTAAAAAGAAAGATCAAGTTAATTAACGGCTGAAATCGGACCAGTGGGAGGGGGGGGGGTTTAGAGGGGAGGATTTTAGAAAATTCGAAATATCTCCGTTACTATACGTCGGATTGAAAAATTGTACAGAATCAATCTTAATGCAAATTACATTTACTATAAATATTGTTATATACATTTATTCTGTATCTTGAATATTAACCGAGATATTTGCATTTGTATTGTTTGTGTGGTCGACAGGAGTTGGCTATGTTCGGCACTTTCCACCGAGAGCTAGCGCGGCCGTTTTCGTAACTATTCGTCCCTCGTGAATAGGTTTAGAGATTCCTTACTATTGCTGCCGTTATTAGGCGGATTTCTCTAATGTAAAACTTCACGTGGGAAATCTGCTTAGTTTACGCAGCCCCTGCGTGACGGATTTTTCTTCTTCCTTAAAGTAGGGGAAAATAACGCCTAATTCATTGAATAATTAATCCTGTAATAACCGGTTTATTTAATTTAAGATCATATAACATTTAAAAAAAAGGCCGGGAAAATAATGGCGTGTTTACGTTGAAACATGTTTCTGTCCTGTAATGGCCACGCTGCCTCGTGTGTGGGTGTGTTCAATTAAAATAAAATAGGTAAAGAAGCAGAATGCTTCATATTTATTTACATACATACCTTCATATTAATTTTAACTTGTATTATATACTTAATTGCGTTTTTAGTTATTTATTATCTTTAGTTATTTTAACTTGTCTTACTATATCATTATATTTTCCTTTTGTTTAATACACTATTATCATATATTTATTGGTTTTAATTATGTTTTTATAGTTGTGTTCTGAGTTTTTGTTCGATATTCTTCTGTTTACGTATTTTTATTTAATATTTCGTTGTGTTTTATTTTCTACATGTTGCGTTTCTTATTCTTCTGTTGCTGGTTACATTTTTTATTTTAAATAAACAATTTCCCCTACGTTCCGAAGGTCTTAAAATAATTTAAAACGATCTATTTACATAGATCCACAATAGTCTCAGGAGGTATAGAATACAATTGTATATAGTAACTCCCCTCAAATGTAACTGATAGAAGGCACCATATGCCTTTTTTTTCGTAACGTATTAAGGTAGTTATTCGTGCTTTCTTATTTTTAGCTTTCAGTAACCCTCCCCCCCCCCTCACTCCTTCTACCCTCGGGTCTTTTTACATAGAAATGCATGTAATACCAGCTCGTGGCAAATCTGTTTAGCTTACGCAACATCTGTGTGGCGTATATGTGTTTAGGATATAGTGTGTGGATAATTCAGAAGTTTAGGATTTCAGAGGCCGATAATGAAATTTAGAAACGGGAGTATTTTCGCCAATCCTGTGCAATGTATGTACCACTATCACATACGACCTTTGAGGAAGAGTATTGTCAATATTGTAGAAAAATAAATGTATTGACAATCATATTTAGCGGGGATGGGAGTGTAGTGGCAACTGAGGTGGAGGGGGATTGGTCTGTAACTGGATTTAGTTGCTGATGGGATAATGGTCCCTTAACTAGGACACTCTCGGGTCGCAGTCACCTCATGTGTCTGCTCTAACTCGCATCTCAAATCTCTGCTGTGTGCCCCACTTCTCATATGTGTGTATATATACATCCACACACACGCGCGTGCGCACACTCACACATCTGTGTGGGGGCACCCTTAGGTCGGTGGAAGAGCGTCCGACTTTAAATAATCTAAGAGAAGCAACATGGAGCATGGTCAGTACTCGAATGGGTGACCACAGAGGTAGTTCACCGGTTCACTACCAGAGCGCACTGGTGTTGCGGCGGCTGTAGAATTATGGGAGTCTAGTGAGTAAATCAGTCTGACAGCCCTCAGGGTTACGAAGAAAGTGTACAGAGAAAAATTGTAAGCATCAAAAGTTCATCAAGATTGGTTCTATGAAATTTTTTATTCCGACTGAATAATGGAGATATATTGAATTTTCGAATCCCTGCCAACTAAACCCTCCCTAATCCTGGTTCGATGTCACCCATTAAAGACTATGATCTTTGGTGTTGAATAAAATGGTTACATATCGAGTATGAGATATATCAAATAAATATTTTCACGTCATGAAATATTATCTTAATTGCTGACGTCACCTCTAAGCATATGTGAATGTAACTCATATAGTAAAGATCAGTAGAAAACAATATTCACTTGGAATAAGACGTTTCACGGCATATTGGCTTATTGGGTCTTTATACATACTGAAAAAATTACAACACGCAGGGGCTGCGTAAACTAAGCAGATTTCCCACGTGAAGTTATACAATAGAGAAATTTCACGAGAGCCGAACAGTTAAGGAAACGGTCCACCTATAACTTTTGGCAGAAAACTCACTCTTATCCGTTATCTGCCCAGATTTAATAAAAATGCAAATATCCCGGTTAATATTCAAGATAGAAAATAAATGTGTATAACAATATTTATAGTAAATTTAATTTGCAATAAGATTGATTCTAAACAATCTTTCGATCCGAACTATAGTAACGGAAATATTTCGAATTTTCGAAAATCCTCCCCTCTACCCCCCCCCCCCTCCCACTGGTCAGATTTTGGCCGTTAACGAACTTGGTCTTTCTTTTTACATAAAACGACTAAATATCAAGTTTGGTAACTATCAAACAAAAATTGCGACCGCTAGAGCGGTAACAGACTAATATGTATACAGTTTTGAACGGACCTCATTTTCGTCATCTACTAGGTAGGATCGATGGACATTTGAAGACAAATTTCGAAAATTCCGTCTTGAGTACGACCGCAATAGCTGATTTCCCTCAGGGGATATCTGCTAAAAGAAAATATGTTTATCTCATTAAATATTCAAGATAGAGATAATATGTAAACAACTGTATTTTATAGAACATTAAATTTACAACTCAATTGCTTCTAAACAATTTCTCTATTGGATGTATAATAACCGATATTTTTTAATTTTCAAAATTACCCCTCTAAATCCCCCTTCCCTTCCTCCAGTCCGTTTTCAGCTATTAGAGAACTTGATCTTTAGTATTTAAATGAAATGTTTAAATATAGAGTTACGTAAAAACAACAAAACATTTTTGAACGGACCTCAATTTCATCATCTCCTGTGTAGGATCGATGGACATTTGAAGACGTTTTTCAAAAATAGAGTAAACCACAACAGCCATTTTTGAGGTGCTGGATGGCAGAGGAATTATTATCTCGGGTAAGAAAAGAAAGCCCTCGTTCCTGCACAGTTGTTTATTCTGCAAGCATACACTTCCATCATCAGTGCCCTCTTCACAAAGATGTTACTGGAACCAAGGGTTCCATGTGACTTCACCCTGAGAGTGTCACCGTCCAAAGTAATGATCGCGGGAGAATAAAGGTGCTCTTAATAGACATCCTAAGAATGTTTGTTGGCGCCAAAGTTACCACAGCAACAAACCTACCGAAATACCATTGATGTTGGGAGCCGCACATATCACTTACCCGTAGTTCCTAAACAACCAGTGATGACCGAGAGAGCAACAAACTAGCATTGCTCCTTGTATATCCATCAATATTCAAGTGACTTGAATAGTAAATATTGACACAGTTATAATTTTCATTGAAATATATAAATGAATGTAAATAAAGTGGGATGCGTACTCACGATGGGTTGGAGGACGGGCCGAGTTGCCTCGGAAGCTGTCCATTGCTGCTTGTGGAGTTTGTTCTTGTCACGGAGCGCCTTCCGGAGTCTGGCCGCTTTCGGGTTGTACACGTAATCTGAAACAGAAAAAAACATTTATATTAGGAATAAAGTCTAAGTATGTCTCTGTGTTTGATGCTCGAAGCATGAAACACCCGGTTTCTCTGGGTGCCTGAGGTTTCTCCAGAACTATACCGTGAAATCATGAAGGAAGGAAGGGTTTTTCTGGATTTTGACTCATGTAGAATGTGAAACTGGATTTTGGACATGCGCAAAAACACTGTTCAGCTGAATATGTGTACTGCTCTCATTGCTCGGAGCGGGGTCATTATCATGGACAGCGTCCAAACAAGCCTCTGAAATGCGTTAATTGTGTTAGATTTGACAACAATAGTGATCATGCGGCAACTGACAGGAACTGTGACTCCTATAGAAGAGCCGTTTTGCGCAATATAGATAATACCAATTGTGGATAATCGAGGGTTGATGATAGCGCAGCACAATTTGAAGAGATCTGCCGAAATTTATTTGTAAATTATGTGTATAGTTTTATGTGAGTTTAGGTTAGTATTTAGGCTTTAGGTATGTAGGCTAGTTAGTTAGGCTCTTGCTGCCGCTTCTCTGAATAGAGACAAAGGAGTCGCAGCTGTGGGTTCCCCTAGGACTTTTTGGACTTCAACTAAATCTCCCAAGTGTTGCACTTTTATGCTTAGCCGTGCTCGGTGAGTAGGCTAAGTTACCTGGCCCAATTTAGCTATTAAAAATTTTATATCTCTTATTAAATGGAGACTGCTATGATAGGGGTTATAAGGGAGGCCTGAAATTAAATATAGTGATATTTCGTTTCCTATTGGGGTTTCGGCAAATATGCACATAACAAAAGTTGTTTATTTTGTTATTTAGAGAAACTTTTGTTATATACACTATCGTCGTATACCGAAGTATAAAGTCGTTATACGCTAAAAATTATAGCGGGAGTCAACAATTTTATTTGGAATAAAAGACTAAACCCAACTAAATAAAACACTCGGTATGTGTATTAGCTCTAACGCCTTCCTTATAATAAGCCATACTAACATTTCTAGGGGCGGGCAGGAGTGGGGGTTATAAGGGAGACCTGAAATCAAAAATAGTGATATTTGTTTTCCTATTAGGGTTTCGGCAAATATGCACATAACAAAAGTTATTTCTTTTGTTATTTAGAGAAATTTGCTCAACAATTCTTTTCAATAGGAACTACCAGGCACCTCACCTGGAAAAATTAATTCAAATTATAATATATTATTATAATATATTGTCCTTAATAATTTAAAGCTATGCATAATGCACAGGAAAAGGGACATATGACAATATGGAGGACAGTGAAGTCTTACATAATTAATTAATTGTATTATTAACAAATCCACAGAAACGACGGATATTAACGCTAAACACTGGGAAGGGTAAATGTCAAAATATTGTGCCTTGCCAAAAAAATACCATCACCCTCCAGCCCCAAATGAATTCCCGGGCGAAGCCGGGTATCTGAGCTAGTATATATATATGACTTGGATGGAGGTTGGAAGAAATTTCTCAAAATTCGAGTATAACCTTAATTGCTGATTTCATAAATGTAATTTGCTAAATAACTTAAATGTAAGAGATTTTTAGTGAAGTCCATAAATACCGTGTTGAAGGAAGTGCCCAGTAATGTACTTGGTATCACCAAATTCATTGTGGCATTCCTATCCCAATGATTGAGGTCATTGTTATCGTTTGTTAATACATATTGTAAACCTCATGCGATATGTGTATAATTGTTATTAAAAGAATTGCAAGGAGTATGGTTAAAACATGAGGGGACAGACCACCGAGATAGGCGGCGATAAAGGGAGACAACCACGATAAAGGGAGGAAACAGATAAGGGAACGAGGAAGAGCAAGAACCTACAGTGACGTAACAATAACATCACCGCTCAGATGGAGTTTTTGTTGAATTGTGCAATCGAGGTCCTGAGAACTAATTACAATAAATATGTCGAACGGGGGAAAAATGTGATCTTGAGAAGAAGGCATTCAGGGTTGCCAATGTGAGAATACGAAATAACAAGACAGACAACGGCTTCAATTCATTCAAGGGGTGGCTCAACTGACACGGGGAACCTGAAAGATGATTCCATGAAAAATCAAAATAGCTAATAGCTTCTGATAAAAGATCAACCTATTATTTCACTTTAAATATCCTCGGACCAAAACTTAACAATCTACTAAGAGACCCAACAACACTTCACTACAGGAGAAAAAGGTTACATTCTGTATAATGTAAAAGAATAGACTAAACATTTTTTCTAAAAGTGTAGACGAAAAGGAGAATAAAACTTCCCGTGCTCTTGGAATTGGACATCAATTTGATTCTGAAAGGGCTAAGATATTGTAAGAGGTAATGAACAGTTCAATAATGGACGAGAGTCCAAACAAAAAGGTCCGCCACGCAAAGAAGATTTCCCAATTGAAGTTTTACAATAGAGAAATCTGCATACTGGTAACAGTAGTAGTAACGAGTCTCTAGGCCAATTCCACGAGACCCGAACAATTACGGAAACGGCCGAACTAGCTTTCGGCGGAAAAATGCAAATATCTCGGATAATATTCAAGATAGAGAATAAATGTATATAACACTATTTACAGTAAATTTAATTTAAAATAAGATTGATCTGTATACATTTTCGATCAGAAGTATAGTAACGGAGATATTTCGAATTTTCGAAAATGCCCCCCCCCTCCCACAGGTTCGATTTTAGCCATTAACGAACTTGATCTACCTATATATAGATAGATGTACAGATTAATTTTGAACGGACCACATTTTCGTCATCACCTGGGTAGGATCGATGGAAATTTGAGAAAATATTTAGAAAATTGCTTAATGAGTACGACCTCAATAGCATTAGTAATGAGTACGACCTCATTAGCAGATTTCCCTCGAGGGAAATTTGCTAACATGAAAGCTCGTCATGACGGTGATACGTAAACTAAGCAGATTTCCCACGTGCTGGAATATAATGCTGATGTCATCTCAAAGTTGATTTACTATTTACTGCGGTTTTGGGTATAATAAAGTCCTTTAGGACTGGACCGATGATTAGATGAGAAAGACCTGATGGTTAGAGGAAGATAGCTGAGCAGGTGTATTATTAGATTCAGGGAGGCTTATGTATTATTGATAAATATTAGAAGGGAATAAAGCCGTATAATGTATGGTGAGATGGGTCTCCCATGCTGCTACTACCTTCCTGCTACAATTTCCATGTAGCGCTTCTCGGGTAATTCTGACCTAGGCCACCGAAGGCCTAACCATTATTCCTTCCCTGAGACTGAGACAACAATGTATTATTTGGATATTTAGCGATTTCCTCTTAAGGAAAAGTCTGCTAAAACCAAACAAGAAGAAACTAAGTAGAACCTTAATGTTGGATCGTGTACTCTTGAACTGTGTTGTTGTGTGTATAAGAAACCACTTTTGGATTGGAAGACACAGATCCGATGGCCAGAGATAAGAAGGCGGGAGATGGTGTTATTAGATTCTGGGAGGTTTATGTATTATTGATAAATATTGGTGGGGAATACATAATGTATGGTGGGCTGGCTGCTACCTTCCTTCTTCCACTTCCCTTCCGTTCTCGGGGGATTCGGAGCTAGGTCCCTCAACCCCTTGCTAATCTTCCTCTTGTCAGGAACAGCATTCTGGGACGGCGTCGGCCCTCCCCAAGGGCAGCAGTAAGCCCCCGCTGTTGCTCTTGGGTAGGGGAACCGTAGGAACAGTAGGTCCTTAGTCGGCTTTGCTGTTCCGGCCCGGGGATCATTCCGGCCTTAATGGGGTAAGTTTCTAGCGGCTTACTCAATATGAACTACGGGCTGGGTGGAGTCCGGAGTGGAGGCTTGCCTTCACTGCCGGTCATAGACGTAGTGGTCGTGTGTTCAAAGCCCGAGGACATACAGGCCAGGAAACTGGTACATGTGCTCTTCGTGTGGGAGCTGGTTAGTAGGAGATTGTCCCTCAGTCACCAGAGATGTGTTGGATAGGTGTAGGTAGGATTAAGGCTGTAATGGCTAGGTGCCTCCTGCATTGTTGCCACACTTCGAATGGGTACACAATGTCAGGAACAGCAAGCAGCATTTGGACATCTCAAGGGAAAGGTAACTACAATGGATAGTCCGTCACGCAAGGGTGGCGTAAACTAAGCAGATTTCCCACTTTCTAGTATTGCTTACTTGTGATATTATCTCACCACATATTTCCACTAAAAAAAGGAATGCATAGAAGGGGCAGGGTGGATTATAAAGGAAAACAAGGAGTTACGAATAGCCGGATTAATATGTAAGTTATGGAATAATGTATTGAAAACAATTGCACACCATTAATAGTTTAAGAAAATTGGTTCTTCAACATTTTACAAACCTACTCATAATAACGAACATATTTTGAATTTTAAAATCCGTACAAACAACCACTATTCCATGTCCTATTTCTACCAATAACAATTATGATCTTAAGAGTTGACAGTAAAGGTTAAATATCAAGTATAGTATAGATCAAATAAACATTTTAAAGTTAGAATGTAAAATCTTAATTTATGAAGTTATCAAGCGATGAATTTGAAGGTATCTTTCATTATAAAGATTTCTTGAAAACTATATTTATTTGTCTGTTACTGCTCTAGCGGTGGCAATTTTTATTTGATAGTTACCAAATGCGATATTTAATCGTTTTATGTAAAAAGAAAGATCAAGTTTGTTAACGGCAGAAACCGCACCAGATAATTTGAAATATCTCCGTTAATATAAGTCGGATCGAAATATT
The DNA here is from genome assembly GCA_019009955.1 of Riptortus pedestris. Taxonomy (NCBI): domain Eukaryota; kingdom Metazoa; phylum Arthropoda; class Insecta; order Hemiptera; family Alydidae; genus Riptortus; species Riptortus pedestris. The sequence continues at coordinate 176,945,648 of CM032229.1, forward strand.
GTACATAACCAATCTTAATGCAAATTATATTACCTACAAATGTTGTAATATACATTGTTTCTCTATCTCCAATATTAACTAAGATATTTGCATTTTTAATTTTCAGCCTCGAATAAACCCCTCTTATTTGTCATTGTTATGAATAACCGAACATATCATATACCATCTTATTTCAAGCTAATATACCAAATATTGCGGTCAACAAATCATCTCTAGATGAGATACATACAACTGCCCCCTCTTTTAGCAGATTTCCCCTTAAAGGAAATCAGCTATTGAGGTTGTACTCATGATGGAATTTTCTTTCAATTGTCCATCGATCCTACCTAGTAGATGACGAAAATGAGGTCCGTTCAAAACAGTTACTGTTACCATTCTAGCGGTCGCAATTTTTGTTTGATCGTTACCAAACTCGATATTTAGACGTTTTATGTAAAAAGAATGATCAAGTTTGTTAACGGCTGAAATCGGACCAGTGGGGGGGGGGTTAGAGGGAGGGTCTTTTGAAAATTCGAAAAATTACCGATATTATGCGTCGGGTCGAAAAATTGAATAGAATCAATCTTATTGCAAGTTAAATTTACTATAAATATTGTTCTATACATTTTTTCTGTATCTTGAATATTAACCGAGATATTTGCATTTGTATTCTGTGTGTAGTCGGCAGGAGTCGGTTATGTTCGGTACTTTCCGCCGAGAGCTCTGGCGGCCGTTTATGTAACTGTTCGTCCCTCGTGAATAGGTTTAGAGATTCTACGCCTACTACTACTACTGTTGTTATTAGGCAGATTTCTCTACTGTAAAACTTCACTTGGGAAATCCGCTTAGTTTACGCAGGCACTGCGTGACGGACTTTTTTGTTCTTGAATTACCAAAATTAGATTGATTAAGGTGTAAATTATTCCGATTCATTATAAATTACAGCACTATAAAAAGCAAATAGTTTTCAATGTAATTATTATATAATATTAAGGTATATTTCAGTAATTGTTCTTCTTTCCGATCAAAATATTTCTATCGCTGCGCTCTGAGAGGTTGGCTGACTTATTTGTTTATAATTCAGATACTTACATTGTGGATATTATTAAAATGTAAATTGACTGAAACATATTTCTCATTTTCATTTGTATTTATTGGTAGTGTAAATGAAAATGGTAAATGTATTTATTGGTAGTGTAAGTGTATGGGGCTCAGGTTAGCCATGTGAGTTAAAGCGTTGACCTTTATCTCACATGGCAAACCTAGAGTGGCGAGTTCGATTCTTGCCTGGGCAAAGGAAATTATTTAGTGACGAAATTCATGAAATAACGTCCTAAAATCCCACCCTGGCTATAAAAGAGTGGTAACCTGTAGATAACCCGTCCCAATTAGCCTGAGTTGCAAAAAGTGGACGTTAATAAATAATAATAATAATAATAAAATAAGTGTAAAAGTTGGTAGATTTTCCTTATTTTAAAACGTCTCGTGGGAAATCTGCTTCGTTTACGCAGCCGCTGCGTGACGAACTTAAACATTTTCTTAGATTATGTCCTGCCTGCCCGTGTTAATTGTGTTATAGTTATTGTGAGTTATGTTCATGTATATTGGAGTAAGCTGTAATATTTGTAATATGTCATCCATTCATTTACCTTGAAACTATATGATAGGAACCTATTTTTTTAAAAAAAAAAGAGGTAGCTCACTGAATGCGTCGTTCTTGACCTTCGGTATACATTTGATAAAAGGTATGGCGTTTTAATTAATTTCAGCTCAACTAATTAAGTCCTCCCGTAGATAACCCGTTCCGATTAGGACAAAGTAGTATAAAGTGCACTTTCACAAAATAACATTTTTAATTAAAACGTGTATAATTAAGTTATCATTCCAATTATGGATCTCATGCGAAGCACATATTAACATGGAATGAATGCTCATGGGCGAATGACATATTGGAGACTGACGTATATTCCCGGGCGATCTACGTCAGCGTAGGCATATAGGCGCAATAGCAGGGATTATAAAGTTTGCCGAAGTAACAATGAGCATGCATAATTCACAGCGCATCTTGAAATCTTACTGGCAAATGGGGAGCTATTTGTGTTTGAATCTTGATAAAAAAAAAAAAAAAATCCCTTTCACATAACTTGGTAAACATCTATTCTGGTTTTACCATGCGTTCGCTGGCTCCGAAAGAAAATAAGGTCCAGAGTAAACTAAGCAGATTTCCCACGTGTTGTTATGTCGACTACTATTTTCATTTCAACATATATTCTATATTTCTGAATAAAAATATTTAGCATAGTTGTGACATCTAGTTGTGCATTTCACAGAAATCACAAAAGTCCGTACGCAGGGGCTGAGTAAACTAAGCAGATTTCCCTCGTGAAGCTTAACTATAGATAAATCTACAAATTGGTAACACAACATCACCGTTAATATTAAGTGAATACATACAAACGGTAATGAGAAACTGAAAAATGCAAATATCTTCGTTAATATTCCAAGATGTTTGCATTTTTCAGTTTTCAGCCTAGCATACCCCCACTACTACTAGGATACTCTGTTTTATAATAAACCACGCAGCTTAAATACCAAATAATGTTTTCTAGAGACTTTTATAATACGAGATACATGCAAATATGTTCTGGTGACCCTCTCCCCTCGTCTCAAGTTCTAGGACTACTAACAGTTCATTGATTGGGATACAAATTATTCTGATCTACAGGTATGTAACTGTATAGTATATATAAAAGTGAATCTTTGTCTGTATATCCTTTATAGAATCGAAAACGGCTGAACCGAATTTCAGGAAACTTGGTATGCATATTACTACTAAAACGTGTTAGGTTTCTGGCTACATTAATATTCTCTGAGACGAACAAGAGTGGGGGTTATAAGGAAGGCCTGAAATTAAAAATAGCGATATTTCGTCTCCTATTGGTTTTTCGGCAAATATGTACATAAAAAAAGTTGTTTATTTTGTTATTTAGAGTAACTTTTGTAATACACCTTTTTGTCGTAAACCGAAGTATAAATGAGTTATACGCTAAAAGCAATAGCGGGAGTCAAACATTTTATATGGTACAAAAGACTCAAACAAATTAAACGGAACTCCGTATTGGTATTAACACCTCCCTAATTATAGGCTATAGTAAAATTTCGAGGTACGAACAGGAGTGGGAGTTATAAGGGAAGTGTGAAATATAAAATCGCAATATTTCGTAATCTATTCATTTCTTGGCCAACGTGCATATAACAAAAGTTTTTTGTTTTGTTATTTAAAGTAATTTAATAAGTTGTTATTTTATGTTATTTAAAGTAAATCAATAATTCTTTTTCTTTCTGGTAAGGTTGGGAGACCTGCTTGTTTACATTTCAGATGCTTCTCGTCGGGAATTTGTTAAAATAGACTGAACGATTTCTCATTACCGTTTGTATTTATTTACAAGGGCAGTTACGCTTCACGAGGGAAATATCTGCTTAGTTTACACAGCCCCTGCGTGACGGACGTTTCGTCTAATCCTAGGCGTTTGATATTTGAAGAAATATTTCTAGAATCTCCTTATGAGTACAACATCAATGCTTGGTTTCCCTTAAGGGCAACTGCTAAAGCATCAGAACTAGTGGCCGTGATCAATGTAGATTTCCCACGTGTTGGTACGATTGGCACAATACTTTATTTTTAGCAGATTTCCCTTAAGGGAAAGCAGCTATTGAGGTTGTACTCATGACGCGATTTTCGCAATTTTTGTTTAATCGTCACCAAACTCGGTATTTAATCGTTTTATGTAAAAAGGAAGATCAAGTTCGTTAACGGCTGATATCGGACCAGTGGGAGGGGGGGGGGTTAGAGGGTGTATAGAACCAATCTTATTGCAAATTAAATTTACTATAAATATTGTTATATAAGTTTATTCCCTATCTTGAATATTAACCGAGATGTTTGCATTTTTATGAAGTCTGTAGTCGGGTATTGTTCGGATTAGTTCGGCCGTTTTCGTAACTTCTCGCCTCAGGTGGAAGCTTTTTCTAACCTTACCTGTCGTTTCTAACCTTACCTTACCTTCGTTACTTTGTGTGATTTATGCAAATACGGTCTGTTCATTCGCCGCCACCCCTTCTTCAGTTCTTGTACTACTAAAATTTGAGTTAATAAAATATAAATTATTTTTACAATTCAGAAGCCGTTTCAGTTGGCAATTTATTAAAATTAACTGAAAGATTTCTTATTACCGTTTGTATTTACTCATGGTGGGCTTGTATTACCAGTATGCAGATTTCTCTATTGTAAAACTTCACATGGGAAATCTGCTTAGTTTACGCAGCGCCTGCGTGACGGACTTTCTATTTCTAAGTGAAAATCCAAACTCGGCAATTACTAAAGACTGAAAACAAATACAGCAGCTGGATAACTGACTAAATATTAGTGTTATGAAAAAATGTGTAAAGTAACAATTGTAGAACAGCAATAGTTTAACAGGATTGGTTCTGTACCTTTTTTTGATAAGACTCATAATAACGAAGATATTTTGAATCCTTTCCCATCTAAATCCCATAATCGTAGCCCGATTTCAGTCGATAAAGACTACGAAGTGTTGCCATAAATGGTTGAATATCAAGTATGGTGCAGATCCAATGAACGTTCCACCATATATTGTGAGTTAGGTCGGTTGACATCTGATGCAGCTGCAATAAATGTTAGCCAGGAATCAAGTATCCATTACTACATACTAAAGTTGGAGCTGCATAAAAACGTCTCCCAGTAAACTGCAGGGTAGTCAGGCAAGCTTTACGGGCCGTTTTATTGCAAGGTCGAAGGGGAGAAAAAATCGTAAATACATTTTTGTGACCAGTCCAACTGTTTCTCTCTCGATAAACATTTTATTGCAGTTGTCCCGATTTACTCTCACAATAAAAACCCCAAACGACTCCAGAACCATTCGTCAACAAATTGATGTCTAACTTAAGAAATAAATAGATTTTTTGGTGAAGTGTAATAAAAGGATTTACAAACAAAAAGTCCCTCACGCAAGGGCTGCGTATACTAAGCAGATTTCCCGCGCCCTGGCACCACACAATTATTGGTCTCAACTCACGGTATATTCTCTAATTATAAATGAGTACAAGTAGGGATGCAGGATAACTAAGCAGATTGCATTGATTTCAAAAAGTAAAAGCTCAACAACAATATTTGGTTTTAGCAGATTTCCCTTCAGGGAAATCAGCTATTGAGGTTGTACTCATGACGGAATTTTCGAAATTTTTCTTCAAATGTCCATCGATCCTACCTAGTAGATGACGAAAATAAGGTCCGTTCAAAACTGTATATATATATATATATATATATATATATATATATATATATATATATATATATATATATATATTTGTCTGTTACCGCTCTAGCGGTCGCAATTTTTGTTTGATCGTTACCAAACTCGATATTTAATCGTTCTATGTAAAAAGAAAGATCAAGTTCGTTAACGGCTGATATCGGACCAGAGGAAGGAGGGGGGTTTAGAGGGGAGGATTTTCGAAAATTCGAAATATCTTCGTTACTATACGTCGGATCGAAAAATTGTACAGAATCAATCTTATTGCAAATTAAATTTACTATTAATATTGTTATATACATTTACTCTTAATCCGAGATATTTGCATTTTTATAAACTCTGGGCGCCTAACGGACGAGAGTTACTTTCCCGCCAAAAGCTAGTTCGGCCGTTTCCTTGACTGACTCGGCTCTCGTGGAATTTCTCTATTTTAAAACTTCACGTGGGAAATCTGCTGTATTCGCTGGGAAAACATACATATATATATATATATATATATATATATATATATATATATATATATATATATATATATATATATATATATATATACAGTTTTCGTTGATCTACTATGTAGGACCGATGGACATTTGAAGAAAAATTTCGAATATTCCGTCATGAGTACAACCTCAATAGCTGATTTCCCTTAAGGGAAATCTGCTAATAAAAGACTCTGTCAGAAAAAGGCCAAAAGTCTGACAGGCTATTTAGGCAGAGCGAACGAAGGTAGTTGAGTATTGGCAACTGGAGCAATTAGAGGCAGCTATGGTGAGTAGGTGTTGGAGGGATTTGACATTGGATATGACAGGCAGCTGGTAGTCGGCATGACAGGGGCATTAGCTAGGGGCTTATACCAACAATAATTGAAACGCTCCGTCACTCAGATACTGTGCAAACTAAGCAGATTTCCCTGTTCAATGGAATATGATACACTGATCATCTCATCTCACCATCTATTCTCTATTTCTCCTGGAGTCAGATGTCTACGTGAACAGGAATTAAAATGTTAGTTGGACTTCAGGTGCTTAGTGGCTTAGGCACTTTAATAAAATCTGATTACTATTAGCGTGGGTTAAAATGGTCCGTCACGCAGGGGCTGCGTAAACTAAGCAGATTTCACACCTGAATTTTAATAATAGATAAATCTACATACTGGTAACACGACTCTATATGTAGGTAAATATTAAATGAATAAATTTCAAAAGGTAGTAAGAAATCTTTCAGTAAATGTTAATACTTTCCCCAACGTGTATGCCAATTTCTCACCGGAAAGAAAAACAATTACTATAATATATCATTTATTTATTAACGTCCACTTTATGCAACTATTTGGCTAATTGGGACAGGTTATCTACAGGTTATCACCCTTTTCTAGTCAGGGTGGGACAACGGATTTTATTTAATGAGTTCGTCACTAAGTAAATTCCTATTTGCCCAGGCCGGAATCGATATATATTAGAATTAACATAATAATTTTATTGAAAACTATTTACAATATCTAGTACTGAAATTTGTAGTGAATCACGCTAATTTTTATCTCAATCAATCAAATTTTAGTAATCCAAGAACTAAAAGTCCGTCACGCAAGGGCTGCGTAAACTAAGCAGATTTCCCACGTGAAGTTTTACAATAGAGAAATCTGCATAGTATCAACTGTAGTAGTAAGAAACCTCTAAACCTATTCACAACAGACAAATAGATACGGAAACGATCGCCAGAGCTCTCGGCGGAAAGTCCGAACATAGCCGACTCCTGCCGACCACACGCAGAATACAAATGCAAATATCTCGGTTAATATTCAAGATACAGAACAAATGTATAGAAGAATATTTATAGTAAATGTAATTTGCAATAAGATTGATTCTGTACAATTTTTCGATCCGACGTATAGTAACGGAGATATTTCGAATGTTCGAAAATCCTCCTCTCTAAACCCCCCCTCCCACTGGTCCGATTTCAGCAGTTAAAAACTTGATCTTTCTTTTTACATAAAACGACTAAATTATGAGTTTGGTAACGATCAAACAAAAATTGCGACCGCTAGAGCGGTAACAGACAAATATATATATATATACAGTTTTGAACGGACCTCATTTTCGTCATCTACTAGGTAGGATCGATGGACATTTGAAGAAAAATGTCGAAAATTCTCGACGATCGAAGATCTCTTGAAAACAATATTTGGTATTTAAGCTTTGAATAAAGTGGTTTATCACATAACAGAGTATTGTTTATGTGACATGAGTAGGAGTGTGGGATGCAAAGTGCGAAAACTAAAACAATTCAAAGATCTTGGTCAATATACAAATACAAGTTAGAGAATAAACGTATATAGAAATATTTAAAGTACATTTAATTTGCAGTAAGATTGGTTCTGTACAATTTTTCAATAAAACGTATAAGAACCGTGATATTTCGAATTCCCCTTTAAGCCCCCCCCCCTTCACACTAGTCCGATTTCTGCCGTTAACGAGCTTGACCTTCCTATTTGCAGGAAACGCTTATATACTATCAAACAAAATTTGTGACTCCTAGTAGTTCATATCATCAAGATTGGATCGATGGACGCTTTTCGAAACTACCGTCATGAAAAATTGTGATAAATATCTCTGTTATTATAAGATCGAAAATTTGTTCATAAGTAATCTAATTGCAAATTAAATTACCTCTAAATGTTGGTATATACATATTTTCTCTATCATGATTATTAACCGAGATTTTGAATTTTTTTTAGTTCAGCCTTAGGTAAACCACTACTCCTGCTAATGTCATTTTAAAAATTAGCTGTTATGTCATTAAAGACTTTATTCAAAGCTTACATACCAAATATTGTTTTCAAGAAACCTTTATTATGAGAGATACATGAAAATTCCTTCTGTAATGCTGTCATGAGTAAAGATTTTACGTTGTAACTCAAAAAATATTTGATCTTTACCATATTCGATATTTAATTTTTTCTGTCAACACTAAAGATCATATTTGTTATTTTCTCAAAGCGGACGTGGATTAGTGGGGGATTCGAGAATTCAAAGTATATCCGTTATTATGAGTCGGATGGTAAAGTGTTATAGAACTAATCTCGTTAAACTTTTGATGCTCTACAATTGTTGTGTCTATCATGTTTTCGAAACTCAAATACTAATCGACTTATTTTTAAGGCGCCTTGTTTCAGCCCTCAGAAACCCCCTTCCGTTTCTCTTCTACTCGGTTTTTCAAATAGAAATTTAGAATATGTGGAAAACGAAATGTTACTGGATGGACAAAGAAACTTAGATTCAATACTTAGATTGGAGTACTTAGATTCAAGAAGAGACCAAGTCGTCCTCACAAGACTACGTATTGGACACACATACCTGACACATTCTTACATAATGAACAGAAAAGACAAGCCTACCTGAACTCATTGCAAGACTGGACTAACTATAAAACATCTACTAACAGAATGCAGATTACGAGCTTACTTAAACATTCCACATGATTTGAACGAACTGACAGTGGGTAGCCCACATATTGCAACGATTCTGACATATTTAAAAACAATTGGGCAGTTTGAGAATATTTAATTCCATATTTTCTTTTTCTTTAATGTGTGTGAGAGTGTGTGTGACGTGTTTAAATTTGAATGATGCCTGTTTTTACGAATAGTTTTGTTTCAAAGTTAACAAGTTTTCTTTTCACTTATTTATTTACCACCTGTTTTTAGTTCCATGTTGTGTATGTGTTTCTTGTTCCTTTAGTGCTATTTTGTTTATATGTTTCTTGTTATTTTGTTATGTTCATTTTTCTTGTTTCTTTTGTGTTACTTTGTTTTGTTATTTTGTTTACTTGTTTTTTGTATTTGTTTTGTTTTCCCCCATGTTTAAGAAGAGCCAAGTCGTCAAAGTTGCGGAGCTCTACATAATAAATAAATAGAATATGTGGAGAAGATCCTGAGCGACTTCTCATTGAGAATATGGTTCTGTATTTGGAACAGTTTCCTCGAAGTGGATATATAATCATATTGGAACCATTCCCTGGCATTTTGATCTGTTTGGTGCGTATTTTGATCTGTATCAGGTGTATTTTTGAATTTAAAATGACGTAGGTTGGTATTAATGTAACAGAGCAGGCCTGGCGTTATGAATTATTCTTAAATTTATTATTCATTGTATATTCTCGACTGTCGATGTAGTCAATGCCTTTCACCCGAGCAGGAAGAGAAAAGTTAATCACCAGGGGGTTTTGACACTTAGCCACAAATGGAGGCTACACGTAAATAAATAATATAAAATTCAAATATCTCAGTTACTAGTCAAGATAGAGAATAAATATGTATATAACAATATTTATAGTAAATTTAATTTGCAATACATTTTATTCTAAACACATTTTCGATCCGACTAATAGTAAAGGAGATATTTTGAATTTCCAAATTCAGCCCCTCTAACCCCCCCCCCCTCCCCTTAGTCCGATTTCAGTCGTTAACTAACTTGTTATTTCTTTTTACATAAAACGACTAAATATCAAGTTTAATAACGATAAAAAAAATTGCGACCGGTAGAGCCATAACAAACAAATATATATATATATATCTAATATATAAAATTTCCATGTCACAATGTTAGTTAGCGTACTCCTCCGAAACGGCTTTACCGATTTTTACCAAATTTTATATGCGCATTCAGAAGGTCTGAGAATCGGCTACTATCTATTTTTCATACCCCTAATTGATAAGGGTTCTTCACCCTTAACATTTATTTTTAAATTTTTGGACGAAATTTTTTGTTTTTATTTTTTTATAAAGTGGCATTAAAAAATATATACAACCCTAAATTTTTACTTTTTCATCACCAACCCCTATTTTTTTATAGCCATTTTAGTAATTTAATCATTACCATCCCGCTCGATAACTGATCAATTATAGTGTATTTAACTGTACTTAGATTAAAATTTCCCTTAGCTTATGGCAAATAAGAGTAGTGGCTTAGATTTGAGTACACCATGTTTTTCACACGGGCACTTGTACGTATGCAGTGGGTAAAACATCCAGTTTGTTTGTGCTCGCTAAAGATGGGCTAACAAAAAATATTGTTCATGCTATAGCATTAAAAGATTGATGTTGTTTGTTAGTGTTACTGTCGTAATTAATATGTGATATGTAATTTTAAGAAATAAACTATAATAATTTAAAAATAATATTGTTTGCGTTTGTTATTTTTATATTCCCTTATAGTTCATAGCGCTGCCTATTTCACGCTTATACCACATACTTACACACTAATAATAAGTAAGTTACTTTTTGTCTACACTAGAATTTATCTAGAAACTAGAAATAATTTATTAAGCAAAACAACGTTTGCCGGGTTATCTAGTACACACATACATATATATATATATATATATATATATATATATATATATATATATATATATATATATATATATATATATATATATATATATACAGTTTTGAACGGACCTCATTTTCACCATATACTAGGAAGGATTCTAAGTAATAATTCTATGCGGAGCAGTGGGTCTTACTGAGTGCTGAAAAGAAGACATCAAGAATAACTGGTTTTTATACAATATGTGTTATGAAAAAAATGTATAGATCAAAATTTGTTTCAATAGTTCAATAAGATTCTATACATTTTTTCGATCAAACTCGTAATTTTTCACAGAGATTTTTGAATTTTCGAATAACCGCATCTTCAAACCACTTTAAACCCACCCTCTTATTTCAGGACCCATTTCTATCTTATATATATATATATATATGATATTTGAATATGATCTGTAGAAATAAATGAAAAGATCTGGTATGGTATAGATCAAATAAACATTTTCCAATCCATAACGTGAAGTCTTAATTGATGAAGTTATCAAACAAAGTATTTGCATTTATCTCACGTTATAAAGTTCCGTAAAAAAAAAAAAAAACATTTATTTAAGAATTTAACCAGTAATAACGGAGAACACCCCTAACTGTATACCTCATATTCTGGGCCATCTATAAACGATAAGACCTTTAATGTTCATTGAAGAGGTTAAATATTGAGAATGGTATAAAAGAAAAAACATTTTCGAATCCAGAACGTAAAATCATAACTGATGATATCATCACCCAATATATTTGCATCAGTGGTTATTGTTAACTTAGAGGGAGAGAGAGAGAGAGAGAGAGAGGGAGAGAGAGAGGGGGGAGAGAGAGAGAGAGAGAGAGAGAGAGAGAGAGGGAGAGAGAGGGGGAGAGAGAGAGAGAGCGAGAGAGAGAGAGAGAGGAAGAGATAGAGGGGGAGAGAGAGAGAGGGAGGGAGAGAGAGAGAGAGAGAGAGAGAGAGAGAGAGAGAGAGAGAGAGAGAGAGAGAGAGAGAGAGAGAGAGAGAGAGAGAGAGAGAGAGAGAGAGAGAGAGAGAGAGAAACTACACATTACGACCCAGTAGTACATAAAATGAATGAATCACAAAGTTATGATCCGGGCCAGCAAAGGTTAAAACAGTAGCCTTTATAAATGGGTTTATTATGAATGGTTCATTAAGAGTGGAATATGATTTTAGATTTATCTCTAGAGTTTAATATGAATGAATGGACAATATAACTGCCGACAGGGCTACATCAAAGAATTCCATTCATGCCTGGCAAAGCCAACCCTGCCCACTCGTTTTGGATAGAACAGCGAGGGGGCTCACCACCAAAAGTCCCGCACGCAGGAGATGCGCAAACTAAGTACATTTCCCACTTCCTGGGCCACATGGATCACATCATTTCATATTGCATTCCCAATTTTTCCCATAGTATAAAATGTAAAAAAAAAACTACAGATTATATGTTTTATGATACAAGAGTCTCAAATGAAAATGAACTAATATTCACGGGGACAAAGAGCAATTGTGGATTACATAATCAATAAGATTGAGTTAAAATAAATCCCCTCTGAACCCCTCCTTAACCGAGTCCGCTTTTTGCCGTTAAATAACTAAATCTTTAATTTTAAATAATAAGCTTAAATATGGAGTTTGTTAACGATCAAATAAAACCGCTGAGCTGTAACAGACGAATATATAAATAAAATTGAGAAGGAATCTTCTTTTCGTTATCTCCTGGTTAGGATGGTGATTAGAGAACATTTTCAACCATCGCCTCATGAGAACAACCTCAATAGCTGATTCACAATCTTACTAATACTATCATCATTCGGCATCTAATGATTTACCGAAAGAAGTGGGCACCTTAGGTAGAATATATATATATATATATATATATATATATATATATACGGGGCGAGTGGGGGTTGTAAGGGAGGCCTGAAATTAAAAATAGTGATATTTCGTTTTCTATTGTTTTTTCGTCAAATATGTACATGACAAAAGTTGTTTATTTTGTTATTAAAGTAACTTTTGTTATATTCACTTTTGTCGTATACCAATTATAAACGAGATATACACTGAAAACTAAAACGGTAGCCGACAATTGTATTTGGCACTAACGATTGAACGGAACTTGACAAAACTCGGCACGTGAATTTGCATTAATTCTTTCATGATTATAAGCTATATTTAATTTTTTAGGTTCAAACGGGAGTGGGGGTTATAAGAGGGGCCTGAAATAAAAATGCGCAGTATATTACATTTTCTGTTCGGTTTTCAGTCAAACGTGCACATAACAAAAGTTATTTAATTTGATATTTACAATAAGATTGTTTCTATACACTTTCTCCAGGAACAATGTATAAGTAATTTGCGGAGATATATTGATATTTTCAAAAATTCATTCCCCTATGAACTACCAGGTACCTCATCTGGAAAAATTAATTCAAAACTCGCGTCATGAGGACGGCCTCAATAGCTGATTTCCCTTAGGGGAAATCTGCTAAAAACTACGTGCACAGGATACGGGAAATATTAACATATTGTGGACAGTAAATTCTTACATACCAAATAATTTTATTAATAACAAATTCCCAGTAACGACGGGTATACATTGGGAAATGTTAAAATATTGTGGAAAGTAAAGGTTTGCCAAAAAAAATACCATCATCATTAAACCTCAAATGAATTCCCGAGCGAAACCGGGTACCTTTGCTAGTTTTATATATATATATATATATATATATATATATATATATATATATATATATATATAAAGATATACAGGAAGTATAAATGCGGGGGGAGATCAGATCAAAGAATTCCATTCATGAAGCCGACACGACCTACTCACAGCTGATGGAATAACAGGGGCACTGGGAGGGGAAGAGGTTATAATTGTTTTGGCGAAGAGGATAAAACAGCAAAGAGCTATTAATTGTTAGCAGCTTCGGAATGTTATGAGAGAGAGAGAGAGAGAGAGCGTAATAAAGTGAGATGATAACTGGTTCCATTATAGGAGTCCCCTCCCAAGAAGCAGTCCATTGATAAAATCGTTTGGCCCTCTCTCCCCCCGGGTTTGTGAATGGGATCAGTCTTGGTGTGTGCGCATGCTCGTAGGGCGACCCACGTGACCTGTCTCCCTACCCCTATCATCATTTATAATAATGCCCAACAACACCGGTCCTTCTGTGTCGGCTCTCATCTCCTCATTACCACCCTCTCCCATATCCCTTCCCGCCCAAACATCTTATCATCGATAATGGCTATATACATTTTTTTCTAGGCCCCACATTTGAGGTTATTTGTATGGGGTTGGATCATTATACATTTGGAAAAATCCCTTAAATACCTGTATAACACACAGGTTTTTAGCAGATTTGCCTTAAGGGAAATCTGCAATTGAGGTCGTACTCATGACGCGATTTCCGAAAATTTGCTTCGAATGTCCATCGATATTACCCAGGAGATGGCGAAAACGAGGTCCGTTCAAATATATATTTGTCTGAACGCTCTAGCGGTCATAATTTATGTTTGATAGTTGCCAAACTCGATATTATGCAAAAAGAAAGATTAAGTTCGTTAATGGCAGAAATCGGACAACTCGGAGGAGGGAGGGGGGTTAAGAGGGGGGGGGGTTTCGAAATATCTCCGTTACTATACGTCGGATCGAAAAATTGGATAGAAAGAATCTTATTGCAAATTAAATGTTCTATAAATATTGTTATGTACATTTATTCTTCATCTTGAATATTAACCGAGATATTTGCATTTTTATTAAGTGTGTGCGGATAACGGGCGAGATTAGATCAACTGATGTCGGGTCTATTGGAGAGTTTCCGCCAAAAGCTAGTTCGGCCGTTTCTGTAACTGTTCGGCTCTCATGAAATTTCTTTATTGTAAAACTTTTAGTGGGAAATCTGCTTAGTTGACGCAGTACCCTGCGTGACGAACTTCTTTTCTATGGCCCAGATTTGATGTGATTGGCATGAGGTTGGCCTGGTCCTTTCATAAGATGAAGTCTAGCAGTCGATGAAAGCATTCAATTTAAAAAGTTCTTTCGCATTTTATTACATGGCTCGTCTTCGCCTGCAGATAAAATTTTTGGGCAGATTTGATCATTCATTAGATAAAATTGTAGTGGGTCAGAAAGAACTCGCTTCCTTATAAGGATTATATTGGTGTTTGAGATCCTGACGTATTTCAATTACAGGTGTTCTTTCTACTATGGCCTGAAGCCAAACTCACGTATCTTAAGAATGTATGTAATCCGCCTTTGGAGTAGTTAGTGAATTAACTTTGACATGGTATTATGCCTTTTTGGCAAAATTAGACCACGGGGAAAGGCAGGAAAACTTATTTTTCTTCAAGGGAGAGTGACTCGGGGTGTCTTGTTCAAAATCCATAGAAGCAGACAACGACGGGGTCTTTGATCTTTCCAAAGTCACTATTCCATCAAAATTCAAAAGAATTCCAAATATATTGGCTGACAGGACACAAGGACCTTGGATTTAGTACGACTGACTAAATTCATTCCCAATCAAACTCAATACACAAAACAAACTTACTGTTCTAAGATAGTTATACACAACTCTTGGACAACCAGAATGGATGAATGTAAAGAGCCAACCCGGCAGTATCAGAAGACCAATCAAGGAGTCGGCATCTAGCCATAGCAGTACTAGACGGGAAGAAGTTGTTCTTGCCAGACTCAGGATCGGCCACACATAGTCACTTGATGACAACGACAGACATCCCTATATGATAACTAGTTCAACAAATACCTAACACGAAAAGGTACGTCACGCAGGGGCTGCGTCAACTAGGCAGATTTCTCACGTGCTTCACGTATTTGCATTTATCTCAAAGCTTAAAAGTTCAATGAGAACAGCATTTGGTATTTAGGCTTCAAATAAACTGCTTCATAACGTAATAAAATATTGTTAATATGGAATGAATAAGAGCGGGGATTTACTGAAGATCGAAACCTAAAAAACGCAAATATCTCGGTAAAGATAATGAACAAATGTACATAACAACATTTATAGAACATTAAATTTGCAATAGGATTGGTTCTATACAATTTTTCAACCTGACGCATAATAACGGAGATATTAAGAATTTTCAAAACTCTCCTACTTATAACCCCCACCCCCCGTCCCCCTTTAACCCCCCCCCCTTCTTTTTGTATAAAACGATTATATATCGTTTTGTAACGATCAAAAAATGTTTACTGCTAGAGCGGTAATAGAGAAATATATACCTCCATAAGGATATAAAGAAAAAATATGATACAACTACTAACTGGCAGCAGCAAATATATTAAGCACATCCTAATCCATCTAAAAAATATAAATATTTATCATTGCATACTATGACATTGAACTTATTAAAAAAAAGTCCGTCACGCAGGGGCTGCGTGAACTAAGCAGATTTCCCACGAGAAGTTTTACAATAGAGAAATCTGCCTAATAACAACTGTAGTAGTAAGAAACCTCTAAATCTAAAACATTATTTAGGGCGTAAACCCAGTAGTTTCTAGCCCCAAAAAACAGTTAACCTAACCTCTAAACCTATTCACGAGGGACGAATAGTTAAGGAAACGCCCGCCAGAGCTCTCGGCGGAAAGTCCGAACATAGCCTACTGGTGATCACATGCAGAATACAAATGCAAATATCTCAGTTAATATTCAAGATACAGAATAAATGTATAGAACATTTTTTTTGTAAAATTTAATTTGCAATAAGACTTATTCTATACAATTTTACGATCCGATGCATATATAACGGAGATATTTGGAATTTTTAAAAATCCTCCCCTCTACAACCCCCCCCCCTCCCACCGGTCCGATTTCAGCCATTCACGAACTTGATCTTTCGTTTCGCATAATACGATTAAAATTCCGAGTTTGTTAACTATCAAACAAAAATAGCGACCGCGAGAGAGTTAACAGACAATATATATATATATATATATATATATATATATATATATATATATATTATACAGTTTTGAACGGACCTCATTTCCGTCATCTCCTGGGTAGGATCGATGGACATTTGAAGAAATTTTTCGAAACTCGCATCATGAGTACGACCTCAATAGCTGATTTCCATTAAGGGAAATCTGCTAAAAGATCTCAAATTAAAATGGTATGTGAAATGGCGTCAGACACTCACAAAACTTCTTTAAATAATAGAAAGTATTCGTGAATGGCTGTCAAGTAATCAGAACAGTAGAAGAGAAGAAGTAGTTCTTGGCCCTTCACGGATAAAACACCGACACCTCATGACAAGCGGAGGAGGTATCGGTGTAAGGTCGTGCGTATATGTATGTGTGCGGGCAATCTGAGAAAGAGATGGAGAGAGAGCAAGAGAGTGAGAGAGTAGGAGAGAAAGACCCACAGAGAATGAGAGAGAGAAAGAGAGTATAGTGTGGGGCAGGGAGATATAATCTACTTAGGGAAGTTATTTGAAGGTGTAGTAAGTGTAAGAGAGGAAGTGCATGAGGCCATTCATAAACTGTTGCTAGAGTACTGATTAATACAAAAGAGTGAGAGAGAGAGAGAGAGAGAGAGAGAGAGGGGGGGGAGTTGGGGGGGTGCGGCGGCTTTGACCGAGTTTGCAAACTTATTTCATTTAATTCGAGAAGAGCTAACTTCTTTAATGAGGTCTGCATCTGGTTAGAGACGACCAGCCTCCCAGTCATAATCCCAGCCGAGTTCACTCCCTTCGAGTTTATAACTCATTTCCAGGAAGGGAATCACGTCCTGGAGATATGTTCAGCAGTTATGGTGATTGCAGGTCCTGCCGCCGTGAGCCGCGTTATATCGGAGACCAATTATATTGATGCAGAAAGGTCACATGGAGATAGGAACAGAAACAAACCTTCCCAATAAAGGTTTGGTACCGCCAGTATAAATGATACTGTTGTCATACCTGTCGGTGGAGACCGTCGAGTACAGCTGGCATTGTGCTATAGATGGGATGGCACTATCTTCAAGCCCGTCAAACAATGGCATCAAAATTGAAAATCTTATCTGCCTGTCTGTTGGTACTCAATAACTCAAAAAGTCCGCCACGCAGGGGCTGCGTAAACTAAGCAGAGTTCCCAAGTGAAGTTATACAATAGAGAAATCTCCATGCGAGAGCCGAACAATTACGGAAACGGCCGAACTAGCTTTAGGCAGGAAACTAAATCGTCCGCTATCAGCCCATATTTAATAAAATGCAAATATCTCGGTTAATATTCAACATAGAGAATAAATGTATACAACAATATTTATAGTAAATTTAATTTGCAATAAGATTAGTTCTATATAAATTTTTGATCCGACGTATGGTAACGGAGAAATTTCGGATTTTCCAAAAACCCCCCTCCCACTGGTTCGACTTCAGCCATTAACGAACTTGATCTGACTTTTTGCATAAAACGTCTAAATATCGAGTTTGGTAACGATCAAACAAAAATTGCGACCGCTAGTGTTTCAGACATATATATAGATGTATATGTATATAATTTTGACCGGACCTCATTTTCGTCATCTCCTGGGTAGGGTCGATGGACATTTGATGAAATTCTTCGAAAATCGCGTCATGAGTACGACCTCAATAGCTGATTTCCCTTAAGGGAAATCTGTTAAAACGGCTGGGGGATTTCAATGGATTTTTTTAAATATTTGTGAGCCAACAATCTCAAGGTACAACACAGGCTATGTAATATTTGGAAATTTGAACAAGGAAGGGAGGTTTACTTCAATGTTTGTTTTTAGTTTAATAAGGATTTAGGGCGAAAAACTACAAGGTTATCATCGCCTTGTTATTAAATTGTCAATATTGTAATTTTTTAAATCTTTATTATAATCATATCCTCACCCATATTGCCACATTAACAATATAAATGAGGTAATAAAGAACTTGTACTTTAAATTTCTTTATAAAACCCAGTAATTTTCACAAAATTAAACAATATATCTCTTTGGGGTCATATCCAAGGCCACTGCTATATTATTGGAAATATTGCATTCGTTTCGAATAATTGTATACGTATTGCATTCCATTAATACGTGGCAGATAGTCAAATCTGTGTTAAACTTCCTGCAAATCGGGAGTTGATTTTTTGTCATAAGATAACCATGCGTAAACTTTTCTGTGCCCTATTCGGAGTCTTCCTAGTTCCTAGTCCTAGACGACTTTATCTCTTATGTTGTCTCTTGCCGAATATTTCCATAAACAGATTGAGGTTTTAATAGTTTATTGTTCTGGGTTTCGCTCCACATGTGTTGCCAGTTTTTATCATATCTTCTTTGAGTGGTTGATAGATCTCTGTAGATGTAATTGTTGTTGGGCTGATGGAGTCCAGTTGGCTTCTCTGGCTGCTAAATCTGCTTTTTCATTTCCATCTATTCCCACCTGGCTTGGAATCCACATGAAGTAGACGACCCTTTTTAACTCTTGGAGCAATCGTATATAATTATGTATTTTTTGTACTATTGGGTTGTTTGTAAATTCATCTTTAATACTCACTAGGGCACTCAACGAGTCGGTGTATATGAGGCATTTTCCTTGAGTCGAGTATTTGCAAATGCAGTAATATAAAGCAACTGAATTTCGAATAGTTTGGCCGAATAGATTGTGGCTGTTGTTGAGCCGGAATTTTTGGCATGCATTTTCTTCGTAGAAGGCGCAGGAGGAAGACTGCATTTTCGAGTCGTCACTGTATATGATCTTTGCTGGTATTTCGAAAATTTGAAATATCGCTGTTATTATACTTTGGATCAAAAAGGTATATAAAACAAATCATATTGAAAATTATGTTCTGTAAATGATGTATGCGTTTTAGCAGATTTCCCATAAGGGAAATCAGCTATTGAGGTCGTACTCATGACGCGATTTTCGAAAATTTTCTTCAAATGTCCATCGATCCTACCCAGAAGATTACGAAAATGAGGTCCGTTCAAAATTATATATATATATATATATATATATATATATATATATATATATATATATATTTGTCTGTTAACGCTCTAGCGGTCGCAATTTTTGTTTGATCGTTACGAAACTCGATATTTAACCGTTTTATGTAAAAAGACAGATTCAGTTCGTTAATGGCTGAAATCGGACCAGAGGGAGGGGGGGGGGTTTAGAGGGAGGATTTTCGAAAATTCAAAATATCTCCGTTATTATGCATCGGATCAAAACATTGTATAGAACCAATTTTATTGCAAATTAAATTTACTATAAATATTGTTCTATACATTTATTCTCAATCTTGAATATTAACCGAGATATTTGCATTTTTATGAAGTCTGTGGTCGAGTATAGTTCGGATTACGTTGGCCATCTTCGTCATTTCTCGGCTTAGGCGGAAGCTTCTTCTAACCTGTCCTTTTTAACCTTACCTTACCTTCGTTACTTTGTGAAATTTATGCAAATCCGTTCTGTTCATCCGCTCCCCCCCCCATTCTTTTGTTCTTGGACTACTAAAATTTGAGTTATTAAAATATAAATTATTCTTACAATTCAGAAGCCGTTTCAGTTGGGAATTTATTTTAATTAACTGAAAGATTTCTCATTATCTAATCACGGTGGTATTGTGTTACCAGTGTGCAGATTTCTCTATTGTAAAACTTCACGGGGGAAATCTGCTTAGTTTACGCAGCCCCTGCGTGACGGACTTCTTTCACTATCTTGATTATTAGCCGAGAATTTTGTTTTTTAGTTTTCCGCCTTCAGTAAACCCCACTTCTACTCATGTGATATTAAAATTAAGCTCTTATATTTGAAGCCTAAATACCAAAAAAATTGTTCTCATTGAACTTTTACTCATCGAGATAAATAAATGAATTGTAAATATGAAGCGCACGTGTGAAATCAAGGTAGAGTCGATGGATAAGCTAAGTTAACTGTTGGATAATGAGTACAACCTCGGAAGGAAGTCTGGTGCAATTCGCTAGCCAGACGGGCGACTTCCTGAAGAATTGCCACTTTGCTTGGAAAGGTGTTGGCCAACCTGCGAGCAGCTCGTGCCAGTGCTGACACCTGCAGTCAATAGTGCACCAATTGCGTAAACTCTTGCTGTCTCAGCAATGCTGCTCCTTCTCTCAATCGTTCAATTCATCGCTAAATATCAACTATTTAGCCTCAAAACAAACCAGCACCAAAGTAGGTCTCGCAGCTCTGAGCTGAATTAGACGAAATTGGACGACTTGCGAAAATGAAAACATTCAGTTAAGCAAGAGCGAAGGCGGCTAGATAAATGACCTCATTATAGAGCTGCTGACGTACATTTACTATAAATAAAGTCCGTCACGCAGGAGCTGCGTAAACTAAGCACATTTCCAACTTGCTGGTGTAACACACCAAACTGATGAGTAGTAAGAGGGGCTTTCTGACGGCAGAAAAGAAGAAAGTAAGAGTAACTGGGTAAATACTACTTGTTACGAAAATTTTGTGTTCCATTTCTGTTTTTAGTTTTCCATTTTTTTTTGTGTTTCATTTCTGTTTTCTGTTTCAACATTGTTTTTTATTTCTGTTTCGTTTTGCATTTCTGTTTTTGGTTTCCATCTCTGTTTTATATTGCATTTTTGTTGTTCGTGCTCAATTTTTGTTTTGTGTTGCATTTCTGTTTTTGGTTTCCATCTCTGTTTTATATTGCATTTTTGTTGTTCGTGCTCAATTTTTGTTTTGTGTCGCATTTCTGTTTTTGGTTTCCATCTCTGTTTTATATTGCATTTTTGTTTTGTGCTACATTTCTGTTTTTCGTGTTCAATTTCTGTTATGTTGTTTTATTATCATTTAATTTTGTTTCGTTTTTTAATTTTAAACAGTTTTTCCCGCCGAGCAACATCGCCATATTTTCGAAGCTCAAAAATAAATAAATAAAAAGTTACGAAAAATTTCAAAGAATACCAACTGTGGATGATCAATAGTTTAACATGATTGATTCTACAACATTTCACTTTCCGACTTGTAATAACGGAACAACAATACTTTGAACATTCCAATTCCCGTACTCGAATCCCCCCCCCCTATTCTTGGTCTGATTTCTGCCAATACTAAACATTCTCTTCAGTATCGACTGAAACGGTTTAATATCATTTTCGAATCGAAGAATGTAAAACCGACGCATGATGACGTCCTCGCACAACGATTTGCATGTATCTCGCACAATAAGTGTTTCATTCATTTAGGCTTCAAATAATGTGCTTCATAATATAACACCTTACTAACAATATGACATGACTAGAAGTAGGGGTTTACTGAAGACCAAAAACTAAAAAATGCAAATATCTCGGTTAATAATCAAGATGGAGCAAAAACCTCGCACCTAACAACATTTATCGAGCATTACATTTGCAATAAGATTGGTTCTTTACAATTTTTCGATCCGACTTACAGTAACGGAGATATTTCGAATTTTCGAAATTCCCCTCCTCTAAACGCCCCCTCCCACATGTCCCATTTCAGTCATTAACGAACTTGATCTTTCTTTTAGCAGATTTCCCTTAAGGGAAATCAGTTATTGAGGTTGTACTCATGACGGAATTTTCGAAATTTTTCTTCAAATGTCCATCGATCCTACCTAGTAGATGACGAAAATGAGGTCCGTTCAAAACTGTATATATATATATATTTGTCTGTTACCGCTCTAGCGGTCGCAATTTTTGTTTGATCGTTACCAAACTCGATATTTAGTTGTTTTATGTAAAAAGAAAGATCAAGTTCGTTAATGGCTGAAATCAGACCGGAGGGGGGGGTTTAGAGGGGAGGATTTTCGAACATTCGAAATATCTCCGTTACTATACGTCGGATCGAAAAATTGTACAGAATCAATCTTATTGCAAATTACATTTACTATACATATTGTTCTATACATTTATTCTACATCTTGCATAGTAACCGAGATATTGGCATTTGTATTCTGCGTGTGGTCACCAGTAGGCTATGTTCGGACTTTCCGCCGAGAGCTCTGGTGGCTGTTTCCATAACTATCCGTCCCTCGTGAATAGGTTTAGAGATTAGGTTAACTGTGTTTTGGGGCTAGAAACTACTGGGTTATTACACCCTAAAAAATGTTTTAGGTTTAGAGGTTTCTTACTACTACAGTTGTTATTAGGCAGATTTCTCTATTGTAAAACTTCACGTGGGAAATCTGCTTAGTTTACGCATACCCTGCGTGACGAACTTTTCGTTATCTCCTGGGTAGGATCAATGAACATTAACATTTTTTTTTTTTTTTTCTGAAAATCGCGTCATGAGTACGATATCTATAGCTGGTTTCCCTTAAGGAAAATCTGTGAAAAGAGAATAATATATGGTGAGATAAGACTAGGAAGTGTGTCGTGACAGGACGCGGGAAATCTGCTTAGTTTACGCAGCCCTTGCATGTGGGGCCTATCTTAAATTCTTTATATTAAACTTCAACGTAAATTCTTTTATTAAACTTCACCAATAAATCTATTTATTTCCTGCGAAATCTGCTAACATATGGCGAGACAAGAACAATTTGTGTCACCATCTCGTTGGAAATCTGCTTAGTTTACGCAGCCCCCGCGTATAAACTACCCCGTGGACTTCCTAATTGATTCCTTTCTTGGGGTAGTTGTGGCCACAAGTCTTGAAAATGCTTTTAAGTTGGCCCGTTTAAATCCGGAAGCTTTAAAACAGCTGTAAAAAAATACCTGTTGGAATACAAAGGACTAATAAAAACGAAACAGTTCTTTATATATTTGGGTAATTAAGGCTTTGCGGTACTTCAAAAACCGTTGACCCAGGCCAAAACTCATTCAGGCCTTTATAGTAATTAATTAATTTAATTTCGGCCTCAATGAAGGCTCTAAATTAAATACGTGTATAATAAAGGTCTAAAGGAGTGAGGCGATTATTTTTTTTTTCTTTTTCAAAACTCCTCAAAGGGAGGGGAGGGGAGAGAGAAACTGTAATTATATATCTCTTTCATTCATCGGATTAGGTTTTTCAGTTTGTTAGTTACACGCAAAGCCCCTATTAACTGTACATTACATGTTTAACAAGTGTTTGTCATTATTTTACTCGCCGCCTTGGGAGGTATTCAGGAATAATTATAATGGTGACATTACTCTCAATAGGAAGTCTGCTATTATAGTCTGTCGAGGTGAGGAATTCAAATTCCACCGCCTCTGTAATGGTATATATAAATAAGGAAGGGAGCTCTTTTGACAACCAGACATAGGAAAAAAAGTTGAACTTTTGATGCCTTTTAAAGGATACACACACGCATCTGCTTCTTTTTTATAGCAGATTTCCCTTAAATACTCACTAGTCGGTTTTCGAACTCAATATGTTTGTTTGTTCGTTGCCAAACTCGATATTTACACATAAACACGGCAGGGGCTGCGTAAACTAACCATATTTCCCTCGTGATGTTCAACAATAGATAAATCTACATACTGGTATCGCAACACAACGGTGAATATTAATTGAATATATACAAGCGGTAATAAGAAACCTTTCCCCTCCCAACGGGAAGCGTCTGAAATATAAACAAACAGGTCTGCTGACCTCTCGCCGGAAAGAAAAACAATAACTGAAACATATTAGTTTATAACATATTCATTTTATTGAATAATATGTGCTGTTTCTAGTACTATAATGTTTAATGAATCAGAATAATTTTTATCTCAATAAATCAAATTTTAATAGTCCAAAAATTTTAGAGGGGTCACAAGAATTTCCATCTATCTAGTATAATAAAGGTCTCTGGATAATAATATTTGGTATCTAAGCTTGGAATAATGTGATTTATTATATAACCGAGTATTGTTTATGTAATGCGAGTAGAGAAGTGGAGGTTTACTGAAGGCTAAAAACTGAAAAATTCAAATATAATGGTTATTGATACAGAAAATATGTATAGAAAAATATTTATAGACCATTTAATTTTCAATAAGATGGGTTCTATACAATTTTTAGATCCGACTTATGAGTAACGGAGATATTTTGTATTTTCAAAATCCCCTCCCCCTCTAAACCTGTGTCTGTTAACGCTCTAGCGGTCGCAATTTTTATTTGATCGTCACCAAACTCCATATTTAATGTTTTATGTAAAAAGGAAGATCAAGTTCGTTAGTAGCTGAAATCGGGCCAGTGCCCCTCCCACTGGTCCGAGTTCAGCCACTAACGAACAGACACACACACACAAATATATATATATATATATATATATATATATAATATATATAATATATATATATATATATATACTAGCATTGCATACATTGCACAATATTTTGACATTTACCCGTTCCAGTGTTTAGGGTTAATACCCGTTGTATTTGTTAAATAATTAAAATTATTTTTTTTATGTAAAAACTTTACTGTCCTGCATATTGTCATATTTCCCGTCTCCTGTGCATTTTATGCATAGATTTGAATTATTAAGGAGAAAATATTGATATACATTTGAATTAATTTTTTCAGGTGAGGTACCTGGTAGTTCATATTGAAAAGAAGTGTTGAGCAAATTTCTCTAAATAACAAAATAAACAACTTTTTGTTATTTGCATATTTGCCGAAAACCCAATAGGAAATCATTATTATTAATTTCATGCCTCCCTTATAACCACCACTCCTGCCCGTCCCTAGAAATGTTAGAATGGCTTATTATAAGGAAGGCGTTAGTGCTAATACACATAAGGAGTGTTTTATTTAGTTCTGTTGAGTCTTTTGTGCCAAATAAAATTGTTGTCTCCCGCTATAATTTTTAGCGTAAAACGTCTTAATATTTCGGTTTACGATGATAGTGTATATAAAAAAAAAAGTTTCTCTAAATAACAAATAAACAACTTTTGTTATGTGCATATTTGCCGAAAATGCAATAGGAAGCGAAATATCACTATTATAAATTTCAGGCGTTCCTTATAACCCCCACTCCTGCCCGTCCAAAGAAATGTTAGTATAGCTTATTATAATGAAGGCGTTAGTACTAATTCACATAACCAGTTTGGTTTAATTCGGTTGAGTTTTTAGTGCTAAATAAAATTGTGGACTCCCACTTTAGTTTATAGCGTATAACTCATTTATGCTTCCGTATACGGCAAAAGTGCATATTACAAAAGTTACTCTAAATAACAAAATAAAACAACTTTTGTTATGTGCATATTTGCTGAAAAAGCAATAGGAAACGAAATATCGCTATTTTTAATTTCTGGTCTCCCTTATAACCCCCACTCCTGCCCGTCCCTAGAAAAGTTAGTATGGCTTATTATAAGTAAATCGGTAGTATTAATTCACACAGCGAGTTTGTTTTAGTTCGGTTGAGTTTTTTTATGCAAATAAAATTGTGGACTCCCGCTATAGTGTTTAGCGTATAACTCATTTATACTTCCGTATACGGCAAAAGTGCATATAACAAAAGTTACTCTAAATTACAAAATAAACAACTTTTGTTATGAGCATATTTGCTGAAAAAGCAATAGAAAATGAAATATCGCTATTTTTAATTTCAGGCCTCCTTATAATCCCCACTCCTGTTTCGTCTTAGAGAACATTAATCATAGCCTAACGTCTAAGTTAGGTTAGTAGTAATATACATACCAAGTTTCATACATTCGGTTCAGCCGTTTATGCGTGAAAAGGTAACAAACAAACAAACAAACAAACAGACACCAAAGAAACAAAATGCAGTTATGGTGTCTATGACATGTGAAACGAAAAGTTATCGTGAAATTTCGCGAAAAAAATCAATGTACAGACAGAGGTTACAATTTTATATATATATAGATATATACTTGCTCAGATACTCCGTTTCGCCCTCAATTCATTTGAGGCTGAATGACGATGGTATTTTTTAGCAGGCTTTACATTGCACAATATTTTGACATTTTACCCGTCCCAGTGTTTAGGATTGATACCCGTCGTAGCCGATGATTTGCTAATAATAGAATTATTTGTTTGATAATTCTTCACAGTCTTCGATATTTTTATATTTCCCGTCTCTTATACATGTAAAATATGGTGAATTTTTATTTCAGGCCTCCCCTTATAACCCCCCTCCCGTTCGAACCTAAAAAATTTTAATATAACTTATAATCATGGAAGAATTAATGCTAAATGACATACCGAGTTTTGTTAAGTTCGGTTCAGCCGTTAGTGCCCGCTAAAGTTTTAACGTATAACTAATTTATAATTAGGTATACGACAAAAGTGTGTATAACAAAAGTTACTTCCAAATAACAAAATAAACAACTTTTTTTTATGTTCATATTTGCCGAAAAACCAATAGGAAACATAATATCGCTATTTTTAATTTCAGGCTTCCCTTATAACCCCCCACTTCTGCCCGTCCATAGAAATGTTGGTATGGCTTATTATAATGAAGGTCTCACTGCTAATACACATACCGAGTTTTATTGAGTTCGGTTGAGTCTTTTTTTGGCAAATAATATTGTTGACTCCCCCTATAATTTTTAGCGTATAACGCATTTAAACTTCGGTATACGACAAAAGTGTATTTAACAAAAGTTACTCTAAATAACAAAATAAACAACTTTTTGTTATGTGCATATTTGCCGAAAAAACCAATAGCAAACGAAATATCGCTATTTTTAATTTCAGGCTTCCCTTATAACCCCGTTCGTCTCAGAGAAAATTAATATAGCCTAAAGTCTAAGTTGGGTTAGTAATAATATACATACCAAGTTTCATAAAATTCGGTTCATCCGTTTATGCGTAAAATGGTAACAAAACAAACAAACAAACACGAAAGAAACAAAATGCAGACAAGGTGTCTATGACATGTGAAACGAAAAGTTATCGTGAAATTTCGCGAAAAAAAATCAATGTACAGACAGAGGCTACAATTTTATATATATATATATATATATATATATATATATATATATATAATTTTGAAAGGACATCATTTCCGCCATCTCGTGGGTAGGATCGATGGACATTTGAGGAACTTTTTCAAAAGTCGCGTCATGAGTACGACCTCAATAGCTGATTTCCCTTGAGGGAAATCTGATAAAAAGGGACAAACTAAAGACTATGCAATCTAATGTAAAATGACTTAACGAAAGAGACGAATCAATCTAATAAAAAATGAATAGGCAAACACGCTAATGAATCCAATAACGAGTGACTAACGAAACAGACTGATCAGTTTAATGAAAGGGAATAAAAGAACTGATTAATCTAATGAAAAGTGATTAACTAAACAGATTAATCAATCTAATAATGGTTGGAAATGACCAAGATATATTTGTCATATTTATTTTTAGCTGGTGGTGAGGGTGATGAATGGTTAATCAGAAAACTTTTTTATGGCTCCTCACAATATTATTTCTTATAAACGCTGAGCGCTTTCGGGGACTAAATCCCCATCCTCAGAGCGTCAGAGCGTAGGGCAATCTTATAGACTTGCTACACCGCTAAACGGAGGGCATCGGCAGGGTTTAGCCGTGTAGCAAGTCTATAGGATCGCCCTACGCTCTGACGCTCTGAGGATGGGGATTTAGTCCCCGAAAGCGCTCAGCGTTTATAAGAAATAAAATTGTGAGGAGCCATAAAAAAGTTTTGTGATTAACCGTATATTTGTCACATTTGCTACGGTATGGCAGCATTAGAAAGGCGTGATTATGTCTTTTAGAATATTTCCCTTAATGGAAATCAGCTATTGATTGACTCATGATGAGATGTTCGGTGCCAAACTCGATATATGAGCGTTTCACGCAAAACTGAAGGACAAGTTCGTTAATGGCTG
Source organism: Riptortus pedestris (assembly GCA_019009955.1). Lineage (NCBI taxonomy): Eukaryota > Metazoa > Arthropoda > Insecta > Hemiptera > Alydidae > Riptortus > Riptortus pedestris. Next base: position 176,974,057 of record CM032229.1, read on the forward strand.
AAAGCAGAACATTGGGAGAGGGGGAATCCCGAAAATTCGAAATCTCTCGGTTATACGTCGGTTGGAAAAATAGCATAAACTATAAAAACATTGTAATATACATTAATTGTCTAACTTGAATGTTAACAAAGAAATATTTTTTTTTCTTTAGATTCCAGCCTTCAGTAAACCCTCTTACCTAGGACTAACATTAGACAAGCGTCTAACTTGGGAACCCCACGTCACATTAAAAAGTCCGTCACGCAGGGGCTGCGTAAACTAAGCAGATTTCCAACGTGAAGCTATACAATAGAGAAATCTCTGTACGAGAGCCGTCTCTCTATACGTTCGTTATCGGCCCACATTTAATAAAAATACAAATATCTCGGTAAATATTCAAAATAGAGAATAAATGTATAGAACAATATTTATAGTAAATTTAATTTACAATAAGAGTGATTTTCTGCAATTTTTTGATCCGACGTATGGTAACGGAGATATTTTGAATTTTCAAAAAACCTTCCCTCTAAACCCCCCCCCTCCCCCTGGTCCGATTTCAGCCGTTAACGAACTTCATCTTTCTTTTTACATAAAACGACTAAATATCGAGTTTCGTAACGATTAAACAATAATTGCGACCGCTAGAGCGGTAACAGACAAATATATATATAATATATATATATATATATATATATATATATATATATATATATACATACAGTTTTGAACGGACCTCATTTTCGTCATCGAAATCGTCGGTGGACATTTGATGAAAAATTTCGAAAATTCCGTCATGAGTATAACCTCAATAGCTGATTTCCCTTAAGGGAAATCTGCTAAAAGACAAGAAGTGAGTCGACGGTACAAACTTCTACTAAGACTACTTGACAGCAGATCAAAACTATCTCTACACAACAAACGACTCATTTATACGACGGTACTCCGACCAATATGGACATACGGACTTGAACTTTAGGGTTCCACTAAACCATCAAATTCCTACAAAATCCACACCCTCCAATCCAGAATACTCCGCAAAATTACAGATTCCCCATTTTACGTATCCAATGTAACTCTCCATAATGACCTCAACATCCCTTTTGTCCATAGCCTCGCCAAATCCCGATATCAGAAATTCCACTCTCTCCTTCCCGCACGTCCTAATCCTTTAGTCGAATCACATTCATCTACCCATATTCCAATAAACCCAAGACGACTTCTGGAGTATAAGTGGCCAAGAGATCTCGTATAGTGCACAGTATAACTCCATGTAGTACAACCCAATGCTCATTCCAATGTGGATATTGTCAATGGACGACTTCCCACCTCAAGACAATAATCAAACCATTCTTATTATCATTCTTGTACTATTTAAAAATTTTGTTGCAAATAAACGAATAAATATTAAAAAAAAAAAAAAAAATCGAAACCCCCTCTGTTAGTCATCGTAATAAAAGAATATATCATGAAACGTCTTATTTCAGGCATAAATACCAAATATAGCTTTCAACGCATCTTTACAATATAAGATTTAAGGCAAGTACGCAGCTGTAAACGTCCATTAAGATGTTATTGACCTCCCACTTTTATTTATGGGATTTTCATTTGGAAATAGGGTATATATGATGAGATGAGATCAGTAGTGTGCTATTACAAAATGCTTAGTTTACGCAGCCCACTCGTGCCGAACTTTTTAAGTTAACACGAATTTTACTTTTATTTTGTATTTTAATTTCGATATTACATTGTCTTCTAAGATAGCATTTATTATAATTAAATAATATCTATAATGAACATATTTCCCGTCAAAACCAACCCGAGGACATATAGTTTAGGCATATTTTTGTACATAAGATAATATTCGTAATAGTAAATCTCACAATCAGTGGAAATCACTTCCAGTAATGCCAGCATTTCTCAGGAAATAAGTAAACTCAATTAACTGATTTATCCTCCCGTCGACGTCTGCTCCTGCATCAACATTGGTTTCCTTAAATTATTGATCCAAAATATTATTTCAATAATTTATCTACCTGATGGAATTAAATAATAGTGGAACCCTAAAAAAAAATTCATTTATATCCAAAAAGCTAGGTGAGGGGAAGAGATCGCTGCCCTCCTTGCAATCTAAGTAATCTTTAAACAATCATATCGAGTTTAAACGCATATTGTCTTTTGTCATAATGATATTACCATTGTTATGATAGTACATATTTGTTTCAATAACATCAAGATATCGGAAATAAAATAGTATATTACCAGAACCAAAGAGTTTGATTCCCTACAACTTCCGCTATCACCTCACTAATCCGAATCATAATTAGAACTATCTTATAAGGCTAAAAGGCAACATCATTTGTCATAATATGCATTTATTAAATACACTTGAATAAGCACTAATAAAATTAATGACTCCCACTAAATTTTACTTTTATTTTGTATGTTGATTTCGATATTACATTGTATTCTAGTTTTATTTTGCGAGTAGCTATTAATTGAAATATTAATGTATGGTTGGTTGACATTTAAGGACCATATATTTTGTCCACCAGGCACTAAAAGTGCACTTTGATCTGTTACTCTTAATGTATACTTTGGCTTTAATATACCCGCCTATTTCGTTCATACAGAGGTATATATAGAACATTTTATTTAATAAAGGCAAATGACTTGTGCAAAAGTGTTATATGGAGGAAGCTGAAACAGAGGGAGCGAAGGACAAAGATAAAAAGCGACAGAGATAAGGAATCTGTCCCCTCGTATCAACATATTTCTAAATCCAGCTACTTGCTCGCCAAAAGGATAACAGTTTCTCACAATTCTATCTTAGCTCAGCTACTGCACAGTAGCAATATTAATACTCAGCCCAATATAATTATAAGAATAATACCCATAAGGAAAAAGTCCGTCAAGCAGGTGCAGCGTAAACTAAGCAGATTTCCCACGTGAAGTTTTACAATAACGAAATTTCACGAGAGCCGAGCCAGTGAAGGAAACGGCCGAACTAGCTTTTGGCGGGAAAGTAACTCTCGTCCGTTAGGCGCCCCGATTTAATAAAAATGCAAATATCTCGGTTAATATTCAAGATAAAGAAAAAATGTATATAACAATATTTATAGTAAATTTAATTTGCAATAAGATTGGTTCTGTACAATTTTTCGATCTGACGTATAGTAACGGAGATATTTCGAATTTTCGAAAATCCTCCCCTCTAAACCCCCACCCTCCCACTGGTCCGATTTCAGCCGTTAACAAACTTGATCTTTCTTTTTACATAAAACGACTAAATATCGAGTTTGGTAACGATTAAACAAAAATTGCGACCGCTAGAGCGGTAACAGACAAATAAATAAATATATATTTACAGTTTTGAACGGACCTCATTTTTATCATCTACTAGAGTAGGATAGATGGACATTTGAAGAAAAATTTCGAAAATTCGGTCATGAGTACAACCTAAATAGCTAATTTCCCCTAAGGAAAATCTGCTAAAACCAAATACTGAGTTTTTACTCACGACCACAATTTCATAGTATAGATTAAGTTCGTTAACTGCTCAAATCGGATCAGGAATAAGAAATTAAGAGGGAGAATTCAAAAATGAAAAATATCTCGGTAATCGGATTGGAAAATTCTGTTTTACCAAGCTTGTAGCAAATTTATATTTCTATAAACGGTGTCCTATACACTTTTCGCTGTTACAAATTTCAACCAAGATATCAGATTTTTTTTTAAATTGTCACCAACTATTCATTAGCCAATATATCATGAAACGCATTATTCCATGCCTAAATACAAAACATCATATTTACGGACCTTTAGTATGTGAGATATATGGACTAATCTTATTTTACATTTAATTGTGTATAAAAGTGTTCTATTCATACTATCTCTAAGATTGATATTAACCGAGATATTTGGATTTTAGCAGATTTCCCCCAAGGGAAATCAGCTATTGAGGTTGTACTCATGACGGTGATTTTTTTTCTTCAAATGTCCATCGATCCTACCTAGATGACGAAATGGGGTCCGTTCAAAACTGTATATATATCAATGAATCTATCTATCTATATATTTAACTCGATATTTAGTCGTTTTATGTAAAAAGAAAGATCAAATTCGTTAACAGCTGAAATAGGACCAGTGGGAGGGGGGGGATTTAGAGGGGAGGATTTTCGAAAATTCGAAATATTTCCGTTACAATACGTCGGATCGAGAAATTGTATAGAATCGATCTTATTGCAAATTCAATTTACTATAAATATTGTTCTATACATTTATTCTCTATCTTGAATATTAACCGAGACATTTGCATTTTATTAAATCTGGGCGGATAACGGACGAGATGAGATCGGCTAACTTCTGTTCTAGTAGTGAGTTTCCGCCAAAAACTCGTTCGGCCGGTTCCGTAACTGTTCAGCTCTCGGGAAATTTCTCTATTACCCCCGCCGTGGCGGATTTTTATTTAATGATTTTGCCACTAAATAAATTTCTATTTCCCAGGTAAGAATCGAACTCATGCCTCTATGTTTACTAAATGAGATTAAGACCTCATCATATGTTCAAAATTAACAATATTTGGCCACGGCATTGGAAGTAAATAAAGCAAAGTGGCGAATCAACTCTAAACCACTAATAGGACTATTATCTTAATTGTTGAATGTTTCACACTAGTTTTAGCGAGTTGACGCTCCCAACATACGCTGCATGAACTGAGCTCATACGTAAGAGACAGGTGACATTGTTTAAAAGAATTATGTAATTTCGTAGAGTTACATAATTTATGGCTGGAGCATTTATTACGTCAATGAGAGAACCCTTCATATCTTTCTAAAGCATTTCCAAGAGAGACCCCCCCCCCGCAATATTCTGAAGGAACAATTTGAATTGGAATGACAGAATGAAAAGTACACAAATGACAAGTACTTCATATTGACGCTAGTAGTTACATAAATGAACAATAAAAGGTTGTCTTCATGTGCCTTAGACCGAGAATCTTTCTACCAAATGGGATAATTCTGTCGAAGGAAAAAAAAGTCAGTTATAAACTAAGCAGATTTCAAACATGTTAATAAGACAATTTACTCATCTCAGGACATATTTGCATGTATCACGTATAATAAAGGTATCTTCAAAAAAATATTTGGTATTTAAGCTTCGAATAATGTGCTTTATTATATAACAGAGCATTGAAGCACTTATATAGCAGTGAGGATTGAACACAGATAGCAGAAGTGGGGGTTTGCTGAACGCTGAAAACTGAAAAATGCAAATATCTCGGTTAATATAGAAGACACAGAACAAATGTAATACACTTTCTCGATCAGACTATAGTAACGGAGATATTTCGAATTTTCAGAATTCCTCCCATTTAAACCCCACCCTCCTCTCCCCATAGTCCTATTTCAGCCATTTACGAACTTGATCATTCTTTTTACATAAAAGTCCGTCACGCAGGGGCTGCGTAAACTAAGCAGATTTCCCACGTAAAGTTATACAATAGAGAAATCTCCATACGAGTGCCGAACAATTACGGAAACAGCCGAACTAGCTTTCGGCGGGAACGAATAGAAGCGACTATAGCTCGTCCATTACACTTAATAAAAATGCAAATAACTCGGTTAATATTCAAGATAGAGAATAAATGTATATAACAATATTTATAGTACATTTAATTTTCTATAAGATTGGTTCTATACAATGTTCGATCCGACGTATAGTAACGGAGATATTTCGAATTTTCGAAATCCCCCTCCCACTATCCGATTTCAGCAGATAACGAACTTGATCTTCCTTTTTACATAAAACGATTAAATACCGAGTTTCATAACGATTAAACGAAAATTGCGACCACTAGAGTGTTAACAGACAAATATATATAATATATATATATATATATATATATATATATATATATATATATAGTTCTTTGAAGCAACTTTTCGAAAATAACGTCATGAGTACGACCTCGATAGCTGATTCCCCTTAAGGGAAATCTGCTAAAACAACTAATACTGGTTTTGGCAACGATCAAAAAATAATTGCGACTGCTAGAGCGCTAAAAGACAAATATATATATAATTTTGAACGTACTTCATTTTCGTCATCTCCTAGGGTGGATCGATGGACATTTGAGGAAATGTTTCGAAAATCGCGTCATGAGTACCTCCTGAATAGCTGATGTCCCTAAAGAGAAATCTGCTAAAGCCATAATAGTAGAGGATTGGTGGGGGGTGGTATTGAAGGAGGGAAGCAAGAATTCGCGAATAACTCGGTTAATATTCGAGTTATGGAAAAATGCAAAAAAACAAGAATTAAATAGTGCAAATAGTTTAACAAGATTGGTTATATAAATTTTTTCTATACGACTCATAAAAAACGAAATATTTTCAATTTTCGAATTCTCCCCCTTCTAAAGAGGCTTCACTCCATGTTTAATTTCTGCCAATAACAAATATGACTTTGACTGAAACTGTTATCCACTATAGTATAGGTCTAATAAACATTTTCGAAAGAGGTGAATGACTTCCTCACACAACCAATTTACCAAAATCTGGCATAATAAAGGTGTTTTGAAAACCATAATTGGTATTTAAGCTTAGGATAAATAGGCTCATGTTATAATAGCTTATTGTTATTGGTTAATATTCAAAGTAGAGAATAAATGTAAATAACAAGGTTCACATACCATTAAATTTACAATAGGATTCGTTCTATTTGCTTTTAGGTACTATTGAGGTCGTACTCATGACGCGAGTTTCGAAATATTTCTTCAAATGTCCATCGATTCTACCCAGGAGCGACGAAAATGAGGTCCGTTCATGATTATTATATATATATATATATATATATATATATATATATATATATATATATATTTGTCTGTTAACGCTCTAGCAATTTTCGTTTGATCGTTACCAAACTCGATATTTGAACGTTTTATGCAAAAATAAAGATCAAGTTCGTTAATGGCTGAAATCGGACCAAAGGGAGGGGGGGGGTTTAGAGGGGAGAATTTTCGAAAATTCGAAATATCTCCTTTACTATACGTTGGATCGAACATCTATATAGAAGCAATCTTATTGCAAATTATATTTACTATAAATAATGGCATGTACATTTATTCTGTATCTTGAATATTAACCAGGATATTTGCATTTTTCTGTTTTCAGCTTCTATGATGAGATCGGCTAACTTCGGGTCTAGTCGTGAGTTTCCGTCAAGAGCTAGTTCGGGCCCTTCCCGTAACTGTTTGACTTTCTATTCTGAAATGTCTCTATTGTAAAACTTCACGTGGGGAATCTGCTTAGTTTACACAGCCCCTGCGTGACGGACTTTTTTGAATCAATACACAATGTAAATATATTGAAAAACGTTTGAGAATAAAATAGGATTCCAGTTTATTTGTCATAAAAATAATTTATGATCACACATATTGATTTAGTTCCTCATCATTTATATAGCATGCCAAGGTCTTTAATAATTTAATAATGACTTGTAAATAAGCCACTTCATTAAAAATGCACACGTCACGAAATTAAAAATGCTTGTTATATATTAAGAAGCCTATTATAGTTGTTAACAAAATTAATTTATTATTGTATTAAACTGATTGCATTTATTTATTCAATGGATTTTTATATTTTACTAAGAATTGTTTAGGATTGCTGTGTAATATTACGAAAGAAAAATTAATTGACTTCTAATAACGCTGTTCTAGAAAAGCAAAAATAATTAATGTATCTTATTATGTGTTTCGATATTTAATAGACATATTTCTTTTCACTTCAATTGCGTAAATATCTATGTCTATATACACACACACGGACGCCCACACACACAAGCTAGAAAGCTGAAATAACTTAAACACTCTTGATGCGGATATGATTTTTTGAAAATACCTCACGGTCGCATGCATATATTTTTAAAATATTTCATATTAATGTTTTTAACAATTATATTATACATTTTTTGATAGATTGGCAACAAAAATTATCGGGAACCAATTTTTTGATAGTACGTAAGCTAGGAACCTGTTAACGCTAAAATGTTTTCCACTTTTCGATCTATTTTCTCAGAAATGGCAAAAAGGAAAAGAGAAAAACTTAATTATTTTTAAATGTCCATAGATCCTACCCAGGAGATGAAGAAAATGAAGTCGGTTCCAAACTATATATACTGCTCAAAAGTGAATAGGGATATTGGCTGTTTTGTGGTATGTATGTGGCCTAACATGTTTTTTTTTTTTTTAAATTATAAATAAATTAATTTATGAGAAATTATTGTCTTTTATCCCCCATAAAAAGTAGTTTAATTAAGGTGGATTTAATCAAAATTAATAGGATAAGAAAAAATAACAAATATCCCTATTCTTTTTTGAGCAGTATATATATATATATATATATATATATATATATATATATATATATATATATATATACGTATGTGTGTGTGTGTGTGTTTGTGTATATTTGTAAACGTCTATATTTGACGTACGTATATTTGATTCTTACCGAAGTCTATATTTAAACGTTTTATGTAGAACTAAAGATCAACTTCGTTAATGGCTGAAATCCAACTATGAGTCGGGTTGTAAATTTTCATTGAACCAATCTTTTAAAACTATTGACAATTGTTGTTTCATGAGTTTTGCGTAACTCAAGTATTAATCGAGTTATTCGTTCTTTTCTCTTGTATCCTGCCTCGTTTATTTAAACATACAGAATATTTGGCGAGATGAAATCACAAGTGTGCTATTCCATCAAGTGGAAAATATGCTTAGTTTACGCAGCTCCGGGGTGACGGACTTCTTAGGTACTAAAAAAGGATTGCACTTGTGTGAAAATCCACGGATTACTCAAAGGAGGGCATAAAGTGTGAACGACCGGAGCACGAAATAAAACCTGATGCTGGGGAAATAAAGACTTTATAACTCCAAGACATTTATTTTTACAAGGGTGGCATTTTCACCTCTAACTCTTCAATGATTGAAATTTGAATTCCATAACATTTCGCAAAAAAACACATACCCTAATGAACATAACGATAAACAAAATTTTATGTGTGTGACAGTTTAGCATATTTCGTTTCGTTCAAAGAGTTGAGCTATTGAAGACGCGATTTTGGGAAATTTCCTCAAATGTCCATCTCTCCTATGAGAATGGAGAAAATTAAGTTCATTCAAAATTTTTTTATATATATATATATATATATATATATATATATATATATATGTGTGTGTGTGTGTGTATGTATATATACACATATCATTTGTTTAATTGTTACCAAATTCGATATTTAACCTTTTATGTAAAAATAAAGATCAAGTTCCTTAAAGGATGAAATCGTACTAGCTTGAGGGGGGAGGATCCAGAAAAGCGAATTTTGAAAACGTGTATAGACCCAATCTTATTGCAAATTAAATGTTCTATAAATGTTGTTATATATGGTTTTTTTTCAGTATGTTGATTATTAACCAAGATATTTCGATTTTTTAGTTTTCAGTCTTCAGTAAGCCCTAATTCCTACTTATGTGATATTAATAATAAACTGTTATATCATGAACCACTTTATTCGTAGGTTAAATACCAAATATTGTCCTCATTGAACTTTTACGTTTTGAATTAAATAAAAGTCCGCCACGCAGGGGCTGCGCAAACTAAGCAGATTTCCCACGTGGAGTTATACAATAGAGAAATCTCCATACGAGAGCCGAAAAGTTACGGCAAAGGGCCGAACAAGCTTTTGGCGTGAAATTCAAAAATCCGTTATCGGCCCACATTTAATAAAAATGCAAATATCTCGGTTAATATTTAAGATAGGGAATAAATGTATATAACAATATTTATAGTAAATTTAATTTGCAATAAGATTGTTTCTGTACAATTTTTCGATGCGACGTATAGTAACGGAGATATTTCGAAAATCCTCCCCTCTAAACCCCCCCTCCCACTGGTCCGATTTCAGCCGTTAACGAACTTGATCTTTCTTTTTACATAAAACGACTAAATATCGAGTTTGGTAACGATCAAACAAAAATTACGATCCCTTAAGGGAAATCTGCTAAAAATACGTGACGCACGTGGGAAATCAGCAGGCCCTGACAGACTTTTTATTTAATTCCTGTTTGTGCGTTATTATATTATCAGCTCCTATATATATCTTATACATACATACATAAATACACGCACACATATATCCATATGATCTGTGGACATATTAAGAAAATTTCGTAAAATCTCAGCATGATTACGATATTAAATAGCAGATTTCCAGCTAAAAAAAAATCACTTGACACCTTTGTTTTTTTGTGAAGAACGCTACTGATAAATTAGTGGAGGTCTAATCAGAGAAACACCTTACACTTTAATCGATAAGTGAAAAATGTGTAGTAGGAATGAGGTGATAAGAATGTAGCTGATGAATTCATGGTGCCTTATCAGCAAGGAATGTTCATTTATAATCCAGTCCCGCACGGGCTGACAGATGATTAGTATTCTAGCAGATTTCCCATAGGGAAAATCAGCTATGAAGGTTGCACTCATGATGCGATTTTCGACACATTTCTTCAAATGCCCATCAATCATAACCATGAGAAGTTTAAAATGATGTCCGTTCAAAATTATATATATATATATATATATATATATATAACTAGTCGCAATGTCGGTTTGGTCTTTACCAAACTCGATATTTAAGCGTTTTATGTTTAAATAAAGATCGAGTTAGTTAATAGCTGGACGAGTGGGAGGGGGTTTAGAGGACAATTTCGAAAATTAGAAAGATCTTCGTTATTATACGTCGTATCGCTCAATTGTATAGTACCAATATTATTGAAAATTAAATGTTCTATAAATATGCCGGCAGGAAGTCGCCTGGACTTTCTAGACCGGCCTATAAATGACAGTGAACGACAGTACGTTTCGTGTTGTGTTTAGATAACAGTGCATAGTTAAACATCAGTGCAATGCCGTGTTTTGTGAACATCAGTTCAGTGCCGTGTTTAGTGAAGATCAGTGCAGTGCCGTGTTTAGTGAAGATCAGTGATTCGTGTGATCGTGGGTTATAGTTTAATAAGAACGCGAAGTTAACAGTGCAGATATCACAATAGTGATAATCTTCACTCCATTTGGGGTCTAATATTGCGGTTGTAGAATTTTTCATGGAATGTTTTTAATTTTGACTTCCTTGGACCGTGTTTGACGTGCATTTGAGTTTGAAGGTGTCTACTGGGATTTCTTTATTTGGTTAGTCGGGTGTCGTCTGAGTCGTCGTTTACGGAAGTCGGTCGCAGTGTAGGAATAATAAAAAAGTCCGTCACGCAGAGGATGCGTAAACTAAGCAGATTTTCTACGGGTTGGAATGACATACTACTGATCATAATTCAGCGTTTCGTGACATATTCTCATATTTTTAAGTTTTATGACTTAAAATAACATTCCTTCTATAAAAGTTTTCGACATGGCGTTTAATAAAGGAAATATTTCGAATTTTCGAAATTACCACCCTTCCACTGGTCCGATTTCAGCCGTCAATGACCGTGACGGTTAAATATCGAGTGTGGTAGATATCAAACAAAAATTGTGATCACTACAGCGGTAACAAAATATATATATATATAAAATTGTAACCTCTGTCTGTACATTGATTTTTTTCTTTTCGTTTCACATGTCATAGACACCATAACTGCATTTTGTTTCTTTCGTGTGTGTTTGTTTTTTTGTTTATTTGTTTGTTTGTTTGTTACCTTTTCACGCGAAAACGGCTGAACTGAATATTATGAAACTTGGTATGTATATTACTACTAACCCAACTTAGACTTTAGGCTATATTAATTTTCTTTGAGACGAACAGGAGTGGGGGTTATATAGGAAGCCTAAAATTAAAAATAGCAATATTTCGTTTCCTAATGCATTTTCGGCAATTATGCACATAACAGGAGTTGTTTATTTTATTATTTGGAGTAACTGTTGTTATATACACTATCGTCGTATACAGAAGTATAAAGGCGTTATACGCTAAAAATTATAGCGGGAGTCAACAATTTTATTTGGCACAAAAGACTCAACCGAACTAAATAAAACACTCGGTATGTGTATTAGCACTAACGCCTTCCTTATAATAAGCCATACTAACATTTCTAGGGACGGGGAGGAGTGGGGGTTATAAGGGAGGCCTGAAATTAAAAATAGTGATATTTCATTTCCTATTGGTGTTTCGGCAAATATGCACATTACAAAAGTGGTTTATTTTGTTATTTAGAGAAATTTGCTCAACAATTCTTTTCAATATGAACTACCAGGTACCTCACCTGGAAAAATTAATTCAAATTATAATATATTATTATAATATTTTGTCCTTAATAATTTAAATCCATGATTAATGCACAGGAAACGGGAAATATGACAATATGGAGGGCAGTGAAGTCTTACATAAAAAATAAATTTTATTATTAACAAATCCACAGCAACGACGGGTATAAACCCTAAACACGAGGACGGGAAAATGTCAAAATATTGTACACAGTAGAGCCTTGCCAAAAAAAATACCATCGTCATTCAGCCTAAAATGAATTCCCGGGCGAAGTCGGGTATCTGAGCTAGTATACACATAATTTTGAAGGACCTCATTTTTAGTAGGTTTCTTTTGTCATCTCCTAGGTAGCATCGGTGGAAATTTGTTGGAACTTTTCATAAATTGCGTCATTGAGTACGACCTCATAGCCGTTTTCCCTTAAGGGAAATCTGGCAAAGTCCGTCACGCAGGGGCTACGGAAACTAAGCAGATTTTCTACGTGTCTTTATGGCATACATTAACCTCTCTCACTATATATTATCTGTTTTTAAATAAACAACCTAATAATGAAAATAAATAAAATTAAAAAATAATAATAATAATATAAATACTTGCTGGATCTGAGTACTTACAAAGGCACAATAACGTGGCAAAAGTATAACATCAAGCTCTAGCAGAGAAATTCGGCATGGTAGGCAGTAAGGTCGCTTATTATCGCTATATTCCACAAAAAGTATTGGAAAAAGATAATGTAAAAATTTATTGAGATGAATCAATGATAACTGACCAAACTGCGCAATAATATCAAACAGGATATTCTCATTATTGACAAGATCAATAAGACAATATTATTGACATTGCAGTACCCGATGATGAGAATATCCGAAAATCCTATGACGAAAAAATAAGATAATATCAAAAATTGCCTATCGAGCTCAAAGAGGTATACAAACTGAAATCTGCCATAGTCACGCCTATTATAGTAAGTTCAAATGGTCTAGTGCCAAAAACAACGATAGCAGGCACCAAGAACTTGAAACTGCCAACAGCAATTATAAAAGAAGCACAGCAAGGGGTACTCCTTGATACTGCCAGAATCGCGCGAAAATTTTTAAATTCCCCTTAATATGTCACAATCACAAACTCCATATCGGTTGGATTTCCCCCCGCCAATATGGATTTTACTCCATTTTCACTGAGTATAAACCCCCCCCCCCCATATAAATGAACTAGTATATAGAAATAACATAATTTCTTTATTCTATTATAACGGGGCTGCGTAAACTAAGCAGATTTCCCACGTGAAGTTTTACAATAGAGAAATCTGCCTAATAACAACTGTAATAGTAAGAAACCTCTAAACCTAAAACATTATTTAGGGCGTAATAACCCAGTAGTTTCTAGCCCCGAAACACAGTTAACCTAACCTCTAAACCTATTCACGAGGGACGGATAGTTATGGAAAAGGCCGCCAGAGCTCTCGGCGGAAAGTCCGAACATAGCCTACTGGTACCACACGCAGAATACAAATGCAAATATCTCGGTTAATATTCAAGATACAGAATAACTGTATAGAACAATATTTATAGTAAATTTAATTTGCAATAAGATTGATTCTGTACAATTTTTCGATCCGACGAATAGTAACGGAGATATTTCGAATTTTCGGAAATCCTCCCCTCTAAACCCCCCCTCCCCGTGGTCCGATTTCAGCCGTTAACGAACTTGATCTTTCTTTTGACATAAAACGACTAAGTATCGAATTTGGTAACGATAAAATAACAATTGGGACCGCTAGAGCGGTAATAGACAAATATATATATATATATATATAAATATATATATATATATATATATATATATATATATATACAGTTTTGAACGGACCTCATTTTCGTTATCTACTAGGTAGGATCGATGGACATTTGAAGAAAAATTTCGAAAATTCCGTCATGAGTACAACCTCAATAGCTGATTTCCCTTAAGGGAAATCTGCTAAAACCATTTTAAATTATTGTCCTTATTACTAGGCTAATGTTTATTTATGTCTTACGTTTATTAATTGTCTTTATTACTATTATTTAATGATTATTTTTTGTATTTAATTTTTTATTTGTTATTTCAGTTTTTGTTATTTTTCTACAATTTAGTTTTCATTTTACATTCTGAAACTTTGAGCCAAATTGCCAAGATGCGGGTGCTCCTGTATAAATAAATAAATAAACAACCGATGACGAGGTTGATTCACGGAAAACTAACTCAGTGGGACTTAAAATGCTTATTATAAGAAGATATATTGGTTCAAAGACACAATATGAGCTCGGAGTTGGGAAATAAGTAGCTCGTGACCTAGTGTGGGCTGAAGGGATGAAGATAAAAGGCCCCCCTGGGTATGTGATAAAAACCTTTCATATATATGAGATGGGGGAGGTAAGTTGTAAAGCTGGGGGTGGCGTGGAGGGGTGGCTGCGGTAATGCTGCCTCTCCACCCACCCCTCGCCCTTGCAGCCTGATGGGGAGGGGGCTGGAGGGGAGGGAGTTCATTCATGAAGGCCCCGTTCAAATATACAATCGGAGAGCTACATGCGTAATGGGACTCTACCCCCTCCTCTCTCTCTCTCTCCACCTCACTCTCTCTCTAGCCGCATCTTCAGTATAGCACCAATCTCTTTTTAATAGCAGTCTAAAAGTCTGTTACAGCCCTCTACATAAACAGAGCACAGTCTCAAGGGATATTTTAGTTCGGGGGAATTTTACGAAGGAAGATTGTGGTATACTTCCTGGCTGTAGCCAACAACGGTTGGTACCCCTTACTACTCATAAGCGTCAATATTACAGTAACAAGACATCATCTAGACCAGGGGTCTCCAAACTTTCCAGTCTTAGGGCCATACTGATTACTCCAGTAAGTTCCGAGGGCCAAAACCATGTTATCATTGTTGCCTTCTTTGTTAGTTATTATATACTGATGTTAAATTTTCTGCATATTATACATGTCTTTACTCATTACAATTCTGTGTTTCTTTATCCAGCATATCACAAAAACAATAACAACAAGCCTACAACAATGTTATGAGAAATTAGCCCATGGCCATATCAATGTAGATGTCATATTAATAATTATTCAACATAAAATTAGAATACTTCAGTAAAGTAAATTTAATTTGCTATAAAAAATATGTTCTCTAAAAGGCGTTTTCAAGTATGCTAGCTCTCCGCGGGCCGGACAAAATCTGTTCGCGGGCCGGATGTGGCCCTCGGGCCGTAGTTTGGAGACCCCTGATCTAGACAATACGTGGACAACGACCGGCACGCGGTAAGGTTCGGTCTCGTCCGCGAGACAATTTGAAAAACCCAATCAAACAACTCACTACTTACTCCAAATAAGGAAGATGAAGAGAGATTTGTGTGTTTGGAAGTACTTATAAATACCATCAGTTCTTTTCATTGAGGAAAGTTAATAAATCAAAACGTCGTACTAGGTTGTCTGACGATAATCTGGGAAATTCTTTACATCTTTGTATCAGTGAAATTAATCCAAACATCGATGGATTAGTTTCCCAAATTCTAATTCATTGATAGTATCATGTTATTACTATTTTTTTTTTCATTTCATTTTGTTGTTTTAATACATTTTATTAGAATTACATTGTCGTATAATGCACTACTTTTAAAAGCGGCCCGAGAACGTATTTGCACACTAAAGTTTGGCCCGCAACATGCCAAAGGTTGCCAACACCTGCTCTAGACCAACGGTTCTCAAACTTTCTTGGCGCAGGCCACCCTTTTGAAAAGTAAAATACTTGACGGAACCCTTGAAATCAGGTTTAATAAAAAGGAATTTGAAGTCTCATATCAGGTTCGGCGTCCAGTCTATTGGGGTATTTTGTTTTGGTGGCTGCTTAGGTTGAGAATCCTGTTTCGCAAAGTATGTTGTTGGGAACGGAGAAGGAAATTGCGGGCCATTTTGGCAAGCATTCATCACGGATTCTGCACCAAAAATTGTTGAGGGTCTCCTTTTTGAACAGTGACTCCGTACTTCCGTACCGTCTGATGCCAATACTAAAAAATCATTCTCATTCATCTCGTTGGACATACTTTCTGGCTTTTGGAAATTGAGGGAAAAGGGACTTTGAATTCATTTTGGATAGGTCGCTTCAAAGAGTCACCCGAGCACTCGTATCGTGGAACAGTTGACCAAAGACAGAGGCGATATGAATATTTTTCAAAATTGTTGTTGAGCCCCCGCGGGGGTTTCGTGGAACCCTAGGGTTCCGCCGAGCATGCTTTTGAGTTTGGCAGCAGTACTCCTAACCACTTAGGTTTTATATGTGTGTGTGTGTATATATATATATATATCGGTTCTATTCAATTAATTGATATGACGTATAATAACGGAGATATTATGAATTTTCGAAATCCCCACTTATCACATGTCCAATGTCAGCCGATGACGAACTTGATCTATAATTTTCCATAAAACGTATAAATTCCGAATTTGGTAGCAAACAAAAGTTACAACCGCTATAGCGTTAACCGGAATACATTTTCGTCATCGATAGACATTTGAGGATTGTTTTCGAAACTCGCGTCATGAGTACGACTTAAATAGCTGATTTCTCTCAAGGGATTTACTTACAGGCTGCAGAAAACGTGAACATTTTCAAATACTCCATTACTTAAACGACTTACTGTAGCCCACACACACCCATAATTAAATACTATTTTCATTTCATTTTCTATGAAACTGAATCATATAACAAATCAGTAAATATGCACGTTTGTGTGTGTGTGCTACAAAATTATTTTTTTGCAATTTGCAGAAACTTGATTTTGTCTATATATTAATTTAATTTCTTAAATTTTTAAAACTATAATAACTTTTATTACTATGTGGTTTAATGTTTTTAATACTCTTTTATCATCTATTTATTGTTTTTAATTACATCTGGTTTGTTATTTTTGTTGTGTTCTGAGTTTTGTTTAAAATTGTTCTGTTTGAGTATTTTTATTTAATATTTAGTCGTGTTTTTATTCAATATGTTGCGTTTTGTATACTTCTATTAGTCACATTTTTTCTTTTCTTTTTTAAATTTAAATGAGCAAGATAGCCTAAGTTTCGAAGCTCTTAAAAATAAATATAATAAGAATCTATCAATCCAGTATTGGTTGATATATTTTGTTTTATCATATTTGAGGAATTTAAATTCCTCCGCATAGATAAAAAAAAAAAAAAATATCTTACCCACACAAATTCCTAACTCAATGGAATGCCTTCATAACATTGATAGAATTCCACGCCAAAAAATGAAGAGATTCCGTTATATATTCTGGCACGAACCAACGCAATCCATAGGGAACTCTTGATAGATTTCCCTGCAAAAGTAAAATCAGATGCTAAGAGGTATGGGATGACGCGATTTTATTAAACACCATCAATTTATAAACATTTAAGCACACATTGCTCATTTAAATTTTAAAAAACGTCGCAGGTGCTGCGTAAACTAAACAGATTTCTTACATGCTGAACTCTTATCATTTATTCTCTACTTCCAAAAAAAAAAAAAAAATAATACAAAATCCGACGAGTAGAAGTCTTAATTGATGACGTCAACAGACTATTATATAAAACGCATATGTCTTATATAAGAAAGGTTCGTTGAAAACAATATTTGGTATTTAGCCTTGGAATAAGTCGATTCATGACATACTCTCTTAATCTTAATGTGCGATGACTAAAAGTGGGGTTTACTGAAGGCTAAAAGCCAAAAAAAATGCAAATATCTCGGTTAATAATCAAGATAATGAAAAAATGTAAATAAAAATATTTATAGAAAATTAAATTTTCTATAAGATTGGATAGAATGGTCCGATTTCAGCCATTAACAAACTTAATCTTTAATTTTACATAAATCTTTCAAATATAGAGTTTGTTAACTATACCAATTCCTAATTTTCTCTAAGGGAAATCAGGAAAAATAAAAGTGAGTACAAAGAATCTTTTCGTCAAGTTATTACATAAAGAGTTCATGTATAACTTAAGAAATAAATAATTGAGGGCTAAGATTCAGCTGAAATTGAAACTTGAAGGAAAAGTATACTGTTAATTGCCTACATTTTAATATTAAGTGGATAACAGGACGTTTTTATTTACACTAAATTATGGCGGAGATCACGTGAATCAGTCATTGTTGTAGCAAGGAGGTTGCCATAAACAGAACACTCTTAAGGAAAGGATTTCTCATCATTATGTGTTCAGCAGGGAAATCAGCTATTGAGGTGATTCTCAGGACGCTATTTTCGAAATATCTCTTCAAAAGCCCATCCATTCAACCCAAAAAATGAAATAGATCTTCAGTTTTACTTAAAAAGTTTAAATATCGCTTAAAAATAAATTGCGGTCATTAGAGCTAAGACAGAGAGTTTTGAACGGAACTCATTTTCGCCATCTCCTGGATAGCATCGGTGGACATTTGAAGAACTTTGTCGAAAATCGTGTCACGGCTACAACCTCAATAGCTCAATGATTTCCCTGAAGACTGCTAAAAGGATATCCAAATTGGTATATATTTGCTTTATCAAATAAAGAGTTGGTACAACCAGTATAAACGAGAATGTTGTCTTGGCTATCAGTGAAGACCGTCGTCACTGGCTGATGATCGAGTACATCTGGGATATTGTGCTATCGATGAGAAGGCACTATCTTCAAGCTCATCAAAAGTTGTACTGAGTTAGATGTTCATTAGTCAGTAGGTTTTATACTTCTGTTAGCCATATTTGGCTGTTGACGTTTAAGTCCGGGTCTGTTTATTGTATATACTTGTCACCAAACTAACATTTAAACGTTTTAGTAGATTCCCCTTGACAGAAATCAGCTAAACAAATTTGGATAATAAATAACAGTAGCTGAGCATGTAAACCTCTCTCGCTGCAGTGCATCGAGTTTAAGGTACCTAATGAACAAGGGTAACACACAGTTTTTTGCCTGATCGGTAAAGCGAAACGGCCAGAGAAATGCCGAATTAAATGTGTAGCGGGGGAGGTACTTCAAACTCAACTATTAGCAGATTTCCCTTAAGGGAAATCAGCTATTGAGGTCGTACTCATGACGCGATTTTCGAAAATTTTCTTCAAATGTCCATCGATCCTACCCAGGAGATGACGAAAATGAGGTCCGTTCAAAATTATATATATATATATATATATATATATATATATATATATATATATATATATATATATATATATATATATTTGTCTGTTAACGCTCTAGCGGTCGCAATTTTTGTTTCATCGTTACGAAACTCGATATTTAACCGTTTTATGTAAAAAGAAAAATCAACTTCGCAAAGGGCTGAAAGCGGACCAGAGGGAGGGGGGTTCAGAGGGGGGATTTGCGAAAATTCAAAATATCTGCGTTATTATGCATCGGATCGAAAAAGTGTACAGAACCAAACATATTGCAAATTAAATTTACTATAAATATTGTTATATACATTTATTCTCTATCGACTTGAATATTAACCGATATATTTGATTTTTTATGAAGTCTGTGGTGGGTTTTAGTTCGGATTATGTCGGCCATCTTCGTCATTTCTCGGCTCAGGCGGAAGCTTCTTCTAACCTGGCGTTTTTAACCTTACCTTACCTTCGTTACTTTGTGAGATTTATGCAAATACGTTTTGTTCATCCGCCCCCCCCCCTTCTTTAGTTCTTGGACTACTGAAATTTGAGTTATTAAAATATAAATTATTCTTACAATTCAGAAGCCGTTTCAGTTGGGTATTTATTTTAATTAACTGAAAGATTTATCATTATCTAATCACGGTGGTATTGTGTTACCAGTATGCAGATTTCTCTATTGTAAAACTTCACAGGGGAAATCTGCTTAGTTTACGCAGCCCCTGCGTGACGGACTTTTTTTCTATGAGGAATACAACGGTAAAATTCACAGAGCGATTTGAGCTGCACACCTTAAAATAAATCGGTTTTCAAAAATTGATATAAATATTAAATATCAAAAAATATTTAATGAATTTCGTCACTAAATAATTTCCTTTACCCAGGCAAGAATCGAACTCGCCACACTAGGTTTGGCATGTGAGATAAAGGTCAACGCTTTAACTCGCATGGCTAATCTGAGCCCCTTTCTAATTATTATCTGACTTCAATAACACTACACTTTGAATAGCTTCTTTACTCATAATTAAAATTTTGCGAAAGGTTCGAGTCACATATGAAGGAACTGGATTAGACAAGAACAAAGCAAGGTGTGCTTTCAGTATTTGGGTTAGGCTTATCAAATAACCAGCAACCCTGAACACGAGTGAGCAAACAAAATGTTTATTTGGTTGTTTACATAACAATTTCAAAATTGTGTTGTTACTAGCATTGTATCTAATCTGGAATATGAGTCGGCGAGACAACTCCTGGAAGAGATAAGGGCAGCGAGTCAGAGCCTTTCTACGATAAGCCTCACTTATCTGTCAACATCTTCTCGTTCATTTTTGAAAAAAAAAATTAAAACAATTTCAGTCTTCAGGGGAAATCAGATATTGAGATTTTACCCAAAAGACTGACCTAGCAAGAAGACGACAAAAACGTCCGTCATAAAGGAACTGCGTAAACTAAGCAGATTTCCCACGTGATGGTATAACATAACAGAGCTAGTTTCCAGATCCGATTTCGAATATGATATTCATAAAATAAAAATTTTGGTGTGAGGAACGAAAAATCTCAATTGATGACGCAATATTAACATGCACCTGACAAAGTGTAAATTCAATGAAACAATATTTGATATTTATTATTATTATTAATATGATATAAAAGTAGTAGGAGTTTACTGAAGGCTGAAAACTAAAATATGGAAATATCTTAGGGTTAATATTCACAGTAGAGAAAATATGTATAGAACAACATTTGCAATAACACTAATTCTTTACAATTTTTCGATCCGATGTATAATAACGAAGAAATTTTGAATGATCAAAGTTCCACCCTCTTCCAATGGTACAATTTCAGCCATTAACGAACTCCATCTTCATATTTACATAAAAAGATTAAATATCAAGTTTTCTAACCATCAAACAAAAAATGCGATCTCTAGAGCGTTAACAGACAAATAAATATATATTTGAACGGACCTCATTTCGTTCGCTAGGTGGGATTGGTGGACATTTTTGGGAATTTTGGAAAATAGCGTCATGATTATCACCACAATAGCTTATTTCCCATAAATGAAATCTGCTAAAAACAATCAGGTCAGTTCAAATTTATACACACAGGTTTGTGTGTAATTTAATGCTCTGGTGGCCGCTTTTAGCAGATCCCTTAAGAAGAATGTATTTCATGTGTTCTTCGAAGAATTTTAGCAGATTTCCCTTAAGGGAAATCAGCTATTGAGGTCGTACTCATGACGCGATTTTCGAAAATTTTCTTCAAATGTCCATCGATCCTACCCAGGAGATGACGAAAATGAGGTCCGTTCAAAATTATATATATATATACATATATATATATATATATATATATATATATATATATATATATATATATATATATATTTGTCTGTTAACGCTCTAGTGGTTGCAATTTTTGTTTGATCGTTACGAAACTCGATATTTAACCGTTTTATGTAAAAAGACAGATCAAGTTCGTTAATGGCTGAAATCGGACAAGAGGGAGGGGGGTTTAGAGGGGGGGATTTTCGAAAATTCAAAATATCTCCGTTATTATGCATCGGATCGAAAAATTGTACAGAACCAATCTTATTGAAAATTAAATTTACTATAAATATTGTTATATACATTTATTCTCTATCTTGAATATTAACCGAGATATTTGCATTTTTATGAAGTCTGTGGTGGGGTATAGTTCGGATTATGTCGGCCATCTTCGTCATTTCTCGGCTCAGGCGGAAGCTTCTTCTAACCTTACCTTCCTTACTTTGTGAGATTTATACAAATAAGTTCTGTCTATCCACCCCCCCCCCCTTCTTGGACTACTAAAATTTGAGTTATTAAAATATAATTTATTCTTACAATTCAGAAGCCGTTTCAGTTGGGTATTTATTTTAATTAACTGAAAGATTTCTCATTACCGTTTGTATTTAACCACGGTGGTATTGTGTTACCAGTATGCAGATTTCTCTATTGTAAAACTTCACAGGGGAAATCTGCTTAGTTTACGCAACCCCTGCGTGACGGAATTTTTTCAAATTACCACCGTTTCGAGATGACGAAAATGAGGTCCGTGTCTGTTGCCCCTCTAGCTGTCGCAATTTTTGTTCAAACGCTACCAAACTCGATATATAAGCATTTCATGCAAAACTAAAGTTCGTTAACCGCAGACATCGGGCCAGCGGGGACGGGGGGGGGAGGTCTTAAGACACGGAATTTTGAAAATTTGAAAAACCTCTGTTATTTTAAGTCGGATCGAATAAAAATTATGAAACCAATCTTACCTTGCAAATTGAATTCACTATAAATATCGAAATATACATCTATTCTTTATCTTCAATACAGACCGCATTATTTGCATTTTTTAGTTCTAAGTAAACCCCCACTCCTACTCATGTCAGAGTAACAATACTATTTTATATCATTTTACCTACTACACACGAAGCTTAAATACCTAATGATGTTTTCAAGATACCTTTATTTTGCGAGATGTGTGGGTGGATTCGATAATTCACAAAAATTTACGTTATTATGAGTTGGATAGTAAAATGTTACAGAATCAATATTGTTAAACTCTTGATGATCTACAACTGTTGTTCTATGAAATTTGTCGTAACTCAAACGAGTTATTCGTACTTTCTTTTATTCTGCGTTCAGTAACCTCCGCACCGGGTCATCTATTAATCGTTTTTTTAGGAAGAAATAGAGAATTTACAGTGAGAACAGATCATAGGTCTGTAATTCGAGCAGGTAGGAAATCCGCTTAGTTTACACAGCGTGATGAATATCTGCTAATCATATGTTTGTGATATATGATCACAGCACTTCGGACGAGGTTGGTGGTATATACCTGCAGGAGTAATTAAGGTAGTATAGGGTGGAATATAAAAGGGTCCCTGCCGCTGATTGAGGAGGGAGGGCTAAGGGATTGATTTCAATTAAATCTAATAGGTAATTTGTCTAAGCTGGGGAGGGGGGGGGTCTTCAATCTGGCCCCAATAAGGTTGGGTTCAATGCACTCCGTGAAATATCACCCACCTCACTATAAATCAAAATAATTGCTCTTGACAGCTCGCCTATATCTCACACCTCACTCACTCTCTCTCACACCTTCTCTTCTCATATCTTCATTCTCTCTTCCTAATCTTCTCTACTCTCTCTCACCTTCTCTTCATATCTCCTTACTCTCCCCTTCACTCTTCCTAATCTTCTCTACTCTCACACGCCTTCTCTTCATATCTCCTTACTCTCTCTCTTCTCTCTTTCCTAATCTTCTCTACTCTCTCACACCTTCTCTTCATATCTCCTTACTCTCTGACTTCTCCCTTCCTAATCTTCTCTACTCTCTCACACCTTCTCTTCATATCTCCTTACCCTCTGACTTCTATCTTCTTAATTTTCTCTACTCTCTCACACCTTCTCTCCCTAATCTTCTCTACTCTCTCACTCCTTCTCTTCGTATCTCTCTCTCCCCTTCTTCTACTCTCTCTCACACCTTCTCTTCATATCTTCATCCTCTCTTCCTAATCTTCTCTACTCTCTCACATCTTTTCATTTTCCATACTCTCCCGCTTCTCTCTTCCTAATCTTCTCTACTCTTTCACACCTTCTCTTCATATCTTCATTCTCTCTCCTTTCTCTTCTCTTCTCTCTCACACCTTCTCTTCATATCTTCATTCTCTCTTCCTAATCTTCTCTACTCTTTCACACCTTCTCTTCATATCTTCATTCTCTCTTCCTAATCATCTCTACTCTCTCACACCTTCTCTTCATATCTTCATTCTCTCTCCCTTCTCTCTTCCTAATCTTCTCTACTCTCTCACACCTTCTCTTCATATCTTCATTCCCTCTCCCTTCTCTCTTCCTAATCTTCTCTACTCTCTCACACCTTCTCTTCATATCTTCATACTCTCCCCCTTCTCTCTCCCTAATCTCCTCTACTCTCTAACACCTTCTCTTAGTATCTTCACACATTCTCCCTTCTCTCTTCCTAATCATCTCTACTCTCTCACACCTTCTCTTCATACTCTCCCGCATCTCTCTTCCTAATCGTCTCTACTCTCTCACACCTTCTCTTCATATCTTCATTCTCTCTCCCTTCTCTCTTCCTAATCTTCTCTACTCTCTCACACCTTCTCTTCATATCTTCAAACCCTCTCTCTTTTCTTCTCCATCTTTGATCATAAATTCCTCCACCTATGAGATTCACTTCTCTTTCCGACCTCTTAAATTTGACCAAACTTCTACTCTCTGTTGGACCAAATCTCTCTCAATTTACACTGGGAATGTTGTCAATCCACAAAACGTCAGCCTCATTCCTTCGAACCTACATTCGACCTACTTATTCTTGTACTGATTTCTGATCATATTATTCTTTCAGCAATCTCCACTAATCTTTTTCAAAATATTATTCTCTCGAAGCTTGTTTCATCAAATCCCTCCACTTCACCTGTTCCTAACTCCTCAATTTTCAAATTTCCGAAGTTCATATCAGTACCTCCTATGCTTGGTAAATTCCCAGCTTACAATTATTTAAAGGCATAGTCGAGTATGTCAGCTTTCTCATTCCCGATTATGATACTCGTAACTCATTCCTATGGAAGTTTGAAATGGATCACCTGCAATTAATGTTGTTTTGGGTTTATGGAAGGCGTACGTGCCAAATAGTAAAACTCTCCGCATAAGGTCGTCTTTTTATGCAAAGTTCTTAGGGAGGTAGAAATAAGGAATAGAATGTGAGATCCTTGAGTCATCAGATCAGGTGGAAATTCGCTTACCCCTTCATCTCCTGCGAGGCGAAATTGTTCGCCACTGTACCCCCGAGAGTAATTATGACCGTCCGAATCAGTCCGGTCTTTCTTTGAGTCCCTCTCGCCATCCTTCTAATCAAGCCTAGCCCCTCGGATGTCTCTCATCCATCTGCTAGCCCCTTCTTCCTGTTCCTTCTAATCCTTCCCCCACTCATTACCTCCCCACTTGACAGCACAGCCCCTTTCCCGCCCTCTCCCTCAGTCCCCGCCAAAATAACTAACCTCTTCTAGAGAGTCTCTTATACTTTTTCCCTAATCATTGTTCTCGTCAATCTCTCCTCTCCTTTCCCCCTTCTCTCCCCATTGTGTTCCGGCTCCTTCATTTTCCCTTACTGTTTCCTTGGCGACAAAATAAATAAGTCCTTCAAGCAGATACCCCTCTCACGAGATCAACGACACCGTTTGTCGGAACAGTTCAGAAGACGTCGTGTTCACATTTTAGCAGACTTCACTAAAATGAATTTTGGGGCCCCTTCCCCCCCCCCCCCCCCCCCCTCCTGGTCATCCAGAAGGAAATGTAAGGAATATCAAGTACAAATCTCACTCGCAAGATATATATATATATATATATATATATATATATATATATATATATATATATACCTGTATTCATTGCTTCAGATGGACACGCTCCTATAATTGGGCAAAAAACAGAAATGTGTTACTACTTTAAACAACTTTATTTATTTTCGTCCCAAATCGTTACAAGCATTGTAGCTCTTTCTTTACCAAGAGGTTCCTTTTTCTGTAATTTTATGATCAATATGTATACCCTTAATTAGCACTGACAATTTTTTTTTGTTTTATGAAACTAAATAGACAGAAATTCCATTAAAACCACAACCATATTGGCTGTATTTCAACAGGTCAATGATTAAGAAGACTTGACTAATCAAGGATAATAATTTTTATAATGAAAACGTTTAAATTCCTTTAAATGTTAGTGTAATAAGAAAACAAAATTTAATTTAGAGGGAAATTGTCGGAGAGCTCAAGGAAAAGATTGAAACCGAAAATAATACATTGTTGGCAGACCATTATTTAACATTTAAACGTCAATCTAATTTTGACGAGGAAGAAGTTTAGAAAATGACAAAATTGTAACCAAGCGGAAAAAAAAATACCCACATTATTGAAAAACAACAATATGTTGTGAACCATAAAACTGAGATAAGGAATTTAGATGGCATATTTATCAAATATTAAAATAAACAGCAAGATTAGATGTAGATGTAGCTCCTTCTGGAATCCATTTTGTCGTGGCGGCGCCATAGAGGATGTGAAACATGTAGAGAAAAAAATAAATCAGTGGAAAATATTTCATATGTTTCCCTTCAATTTAAAAAACAAAAAAAACTACTACTAACTAAATAAAAAAAAATAAAGGAGTGCCTGTTTACAAATACAAAGACAATATTGAGTTTAAGAAAACAGTGAACATGAAAAGGGAGCTAAAATATGGAAAGATACAATACAAGGGAGGTCCTTATATCCTTATCTGATGGACATGATTGCTGTAGAGGTGACCGGGCACAAGTTGCTCCAATAAACTGAAAATTCAGTTGGTTGCATCAGATTTCAGAAGGCATTGCAACGGTCGCACAAGTAGAAATGAATAGAAAATACTAAACTCTTGGCCAGATCTGTTTAAGCTTAATGTAAACTCTCAAAATACAAAGGTTACAGTAGAAACAATTTTTCGGTCCGACTTATAATAAAAGATATATTTCAAATTTTCGGAATTACCCCTTCTAAACTGTACTCCTCCCACTTTTCCGATTTCTGCCATTAACGAACTCGATCATTCTTTTCAGATAAATTGATCAAATATCGCTGAAACAGGTCATAACTGGAAGTATTCCATGGACTTCATTTTCGTCTTCTGGGTAGGATCGACATGCAATTTTTGAAATCCTTGTCCTGAATTCATAGTAACATGAGAGAAGGGGGTGATCTGCTAAAATGGAATCATCAACATAATTTAAAAGGTTTTGTAGTTTTGCCTTAAGGGGAACTGAGGTTGTACTCATAAAACCACATTCGTTTAATGTAAAACTAAACATCAAGTTGGGGTTCAGGTTGGATGTGTAAGTTAAGACATTGTTCTTAATTTCATATGGTAAACATAGAGTGAGTTTGATTCCCGCCATGGGCAGAAGGGATTTATTTGGAGACGAACTCATTAAATAAATTCCTTAGTCTCACCCTGGCTAGAAAATGGTGGTAACCTGTAGATAACCCGTCCTACTTAGCCATAGTAGCATAATGTGGGCATATAAAGTTTTTTTTTTTTTTTAACCCATTACTGTTTTAACAATATTTGCTCAGGAATATAAAAAACAACTTTTCTTTCAAAAGGAGATTTTACTCCTTCAAATCGTAATTCCGCAAGAACAAAAAATAGTTTTATGTTGATAAACTACTCTACTTGCACACAAAGTTTCAGAATTTCTCGAATTTCCGGGTTCCTTAGCTACCATTGTAAAAAGAAGAAAGCAACTCATCAATCAGACTAACTATTTCTTTGTCAAATAATAGGAAGTGTAAAAAAAGAGAAGAAAATAGCCTTAATACAGAAGTCAAAATAGGTGTTGCTGTGAAAATAAGGAGGGTTTAAGTGAGTGTCATATACATTTAGTGGGGCAAACAGAGCTATTAGGAGCAATTTGAGTGAGACGAGGCAATCATGTTGACTCTAGCAATTAGCTTTGAGAGACTTCATTAATTTTAGAAAGGTTAACAGAAAATGAAGGGTTTAATAATTCAGGGGGCTGGGGATGGGGGTAGGTCTGTGATGGCCGGCCGTAAAAAGTCACCCCCTACAGGAACAGGTGGTTAATCACCGGGGCGGAGGTCGTCTTGGGGGAGGCACGCTACGTTTCCTATTGGCACCTGGACCTACTGGCGCATTTCCCTCAAACGATGCATCGGAATGGGTTCCTTCATAATTTTGTGGCGGGATCAAGGAAAATCAACTACTTAGGTTGTTCCTCGTAAACTAACTTCCTTCCACCGCTGGGATCGAACCTGTAACTATTTTTACCCTTCTGCGAAATGAGAGTAGTGTTAGATGCACAACACACTGCGTCTTGACTGGAAAGGACACCAGTGTCACATACCCACAATATTGATCGTTATCAAACTGGGTATTCTAGCATTCCAAGTAAAATTAAAGACCAATTTATTTATCACCTAATATCCGACGAGGAGGAGGGGGGGGGTCTTAGGAGACGGGAACCAAAAATTTGAAATCTCTCCCCAGAAAAATAATGATATACACAGTCGTATCTTATTGTTTAATAATTTCTTACAATTTTTAATCAATACATTTATTTTTCTTAGAGTTATTTTTTTGTGTTTCTCCCCTTAATAAACCCCCACTTTTTCTACGCAATTTTCTTAGTTTAATCAACCATTAATCGTGGGTCATTTAAGTAATGGATGCTCCAAAAAACTCACTCTGAAGTATAACACGGTGGCTACTACGGACCTCTCGACCATTTTAGCAGAAATCAGCTATTGAGGTCGTATATCTGATCATTAACAAACTCAATATTTAATCGTTTTATATAAAAATAAAGATCAAGTTCGCTAACGGCTAAATCGGACCAGCGAGAGGTGGGTTTAGAGGGGAAGAATTTCGAAAATTCAAAATATCTCCGATGTTATGCTTCAGTTCGAAAAATTGTATAGACTCAACCTTACTGCAAATGTGATGTTCTATTAATGTTGTAACATTCATATTTTCTCTAAACTGAATATTAATCGAGAAATTTCCGTATTTTAGTTTTCGGCCATCAAAACCCCCACCCCTGCACTTTTTTTGCCTAAGGGGTATATCTTCTATTTAATAAAAAATGCAGTTTTTATTTAGGAAGCGTTTTCATGTTTTATCAAATAAAATAAGGCCCGATGATTCTTCTGTGGAAGATACCGCACCGCTATTTTTATCATGAATCTACACAGGTAGAAAAATGTATTCCTTGTATAAATAATTAATACGTAATTAGTTCAAGTAAATAAATTCTAAAAACGGTTTTGACACGTTGATGTTTTTTTATGTAAACATTTTTTGGATTCATTGAAGAAACTTTTGCGTTATTTCGTTTTAAATACTTATTTATTATTAATATTTTAGAATCCATTCCTTTTCCCGTAGATTTGTGTCAAAGATAATTTCGTTGGCTACAACTTTAATGTCGCAGCATTTGTCAATAAAACGTGCCGTTATTAAAATAATGATTTGTGCATTTTACGGTTAAAGGATGCATTAATTCGGAAAATTCATTGATATAAACTCGTTTTATATTTTGATTTTCTTCAAGAATCAGTCATAAAAAAATATGGGATTCTATTGGAAATTCCAAAGTTATGGTCGCTGGAGAAGAACTGGAGATTAGAAGGTTGAATATGGACTGAAAAGATTCTTCAGGCTCACAATTATGGCACACCAGGTCAAAGAGATTTTGTGTTTAGCAGATTTCCCTTAAGGGAAAACAATTATGGAGGGCGTACTTATGACGCGATTTTCGAAAAATTTCCAAAAATGCCCATCGATCCTCCCTAGGAGATGACGAAATGAGGTCCGTTCAAAATTTATATGCGTATATAGGAATAGCAGATATATTATATAGCTAGTCTGTGTTATAGTATGTGCTGGTATAATGTAGATCATAGAAACGAACCAGGCCAGGTCGTTATGGAGTATGGGGCGGCAACGTACTGCACATACGTTACGCCTCGGCCTCGTCGAGAGTCCCTCACGCAGGATCTGCGCAGACCAAGCAGATTTCCCACTAGCAGCAATGAAATATAAAAATGTCGTCATCAGAACATTTTATTCGCAGTTTCTCCTTTTCTGATGCCCTTTTGAGGGCGTATCTTCTCAAAATTAAGCTAGAAATGTTATTTCAAGTAATACAGAATCGTAAAGCCAAAATCGGACGAGAAGGAGCAGGTTTTACTGAAGCCAGAAAAGTAACAAATAAAATAAATGTACCCGCAGAAATTAGAAAGAAAAACAAATTCTATCCGACGTATAATAACGGAGATATTTGCTAATTAACAGTTTACCCTCAAGTTAGCAATGCGAGTCAAAGCGTTGGCCTTAATCTCACATGGTAAACCTAGAGTGGCTTTGATTCCCGCCTGGGCAATAGGAATTTATTTAACGACGAACTCATTAAATTGAATTCTTAGACCCACTCTGGCTGAAAAAGGGTGGTAATCTGTAGATAACCCGTCAGAATTAGCAACAGTAGCAAATAGAACACCTCCTACTCATAATCGTAAGAATTCGGCCATTACCAAAATTGTGATCTTTAGTTTTGTATGAAACGATTCAATGCCAAATTTGGCGAGTATTAAACAATATATATATATATATATATATATATATATAATATGCATTTTTTAGACTCTCTGTAATATTTACCAAGAGTCCAAAATAATATGATACACCATTAGGGAATCGAACTTAAATCGTACTCAAAATAACTAAAATACCTGTAAACATTTTTTGGATCATACTCAAATAAATAAGAGAAATAGAAGAACTTTCAAGAAAGCTCTAGAAAGTAAGAACAAAAAATTGGGTGATACCAGAAGTCTGAGATTTGTGTTTTAAAATTCCGGTACACAACCTTTACTTAATTTTAGAAAGTTATAAAGCCAAAGCATTTTCCGATGTATTCGATAAAATGCGTAATCCTTGAAATTATGAGGAATTTCCTTCTTCTGAATTGACGTTTCTTCATCACTTCTATGACTGATAATAATATTGATAATAATAGTCATGGACTTAAAATAAATAATGAATTTGAAAGACAAATAAATACAAATTTCATTCAGAATCGTTGTATTTGTTTTGTGTAATGTGAAACCTCATATGATTGTGTGTGTGTGTGTAGAAAGATTACATTTTTTTTTTTCCATAAATATAATATACATTTTATAAGTGGAAAGAATTCAGAAAATCGCGTCTCAAGTTTGTCTTGTTTGTCAAGGCGTTGTCCTTAACTTTTTCATTTAGAAATAGGAATTTATTTAGTAGAAGACCTACAAAATAGAGAAGGGTGATGACTTTTGGAAAACCAATCCAAATTATTTTTTTTTCTCTCACATAAAGTAGAAGCAATTTTTTTTTAAAATAAAAAAAAATATACAAATATCCATATAAATCAAGAAACAAATATCTCTTGCTTCCGCAAGCAATAATATTTCAGGGTTGGGTTAATGTTGTCCTGTGGGCACTCTTTTGTAATGGCAAAGAGAAAATGATGCCTCAGCAGTGACAGTTGTTTGAAAAGTGTGTCAACAAAGTTTGTGGGTCACAGCCAGGATATTGCTTAAGTATATGATTAACTTTTGTTATACATAGTTTACCTTTTTTTTTAAAACTATAAACATTAAATATAAAACAAAAATGAAAGGATTTAACTGCATGTCTAAGTGTCAACAAGTGGCTAATGCTCTTTAATAGAAGAACGTGCATATGCACGTTTCCACTTACAAAAACTAATAACATCAGTTTAAAAATAAAATTAATTCGATTTCGATTGGTTTATTACTTTTTGTACTCTGGTTTAACAACTACTTTTGATAGTAAACTTTAAAGTGCCTAAAAATCGGATGTTTTGAAGATGATTGTTGAAAATGATAAAAACAAATGTATATTAATAGAAATTTGTCAATTCGCAAACCTAACTAAAAAATCTTGAGTAGAATAAAAAAAGTCTTGCAATTGCGTATGAGGAAAACGTGGCGACACAATGAATGATAACAAAGAAAACATAAAAGCCACATAACACATTTCAATGTTGACAATCTTTTATTGGGGTTTATTACCGAGATAATTGCTCCTACCCAAAACTTATTATTAGCTCTAACATTATAACAATAAAAGTGATAGTTTTATCGTCAAAACTTTATTTAGTGAGAATCGTATCGAGGGCTAATAAAAATATCAACACTAGTACAGTTGAAGGTCGAACCAGACGTCAACAGACAACTAGATGGGTGAAATATGGGTCAGGTGTTACAACATGAAAGGCACAATTAAAACCTTTTTTTTATTGTTTTATATATATATGTGTGTGTGTGTGTAAACCATTTCTTAATAAATTTTTTTCGGGCAACGCGAAGCCCAAAGAGTTTTGTCAGTAAATTGTGGTTTGTTTTATCAATTTTTTATGCCTAATAACATTTTGTATTGTGGTTTCGAGGATTTCAAACGGTTTTTGATTAAATTATTTTTGGGAGCAGTGAGTTAATTGCATTAATTAGCTTTCAATTGAATTAAAACAGCGATACGATTGTTTCTTGGCCTTATTAAGTTAATTACATTTCACTGTTTTTCTCTCTATTTTTTTTTATCTTTAATTGGATTATTTTTGTTCTAGACTTAATAAGCTAGCATTAGGCTTTTCTGTATTAGGTATGTTTTGATTGTGAACGAAGATATGATTTAATTGTTTGTGAGAAGTAATTAATTATTTGATCCATGATTAGATTATTTTTTTGGGGTTAATAAGTTAATTTCCAGTTTGTGTGTGTAACTTTTAGGACAAAGATGTAACATTACAAAATTATAAGTTTATGATGCTATTAGTTTTTCTAGGTAACAATTTTGGGAGAAAATGTGATTTCACTATAATTCTAGTGTGTTGTTTCACAAATTTAAAATTGAAGGGTGACAATATGTTAGACATGGTTAAAAAAATGCTTTATACAAGGGTGAGATAGATGAATTGATAAGAGATGATAGTGGGGATGTTGGTAGATAGGGTTGCCTAGGCGATAGAGCTGGTCCCCGGGCGGTGACAGCAATAGCTAGATAGATAAGTGATAACGACTTACCTTGACATGTACACTGATAAGAACGAAGAGGCTGGCGAGAATGAGAAGAGAGAGCTAGTGGGGGCGAGCGGGACTTGCGGAGGCTGGTACCGCGACTGAGACGCGATGTATCTGGAGCTGAGTGAGTGAGTGAGAGAGAGATAGATAGCGGAGAGGTGAGTGCGAGGCTACGAGGCCGCCGGCAGAAGTCGATATGAGATGGTGCGACCGCAGCGCTCTGCCTCCCGATCGATACCCCCACTCCTCCTCCACCCCTCCCCTCCCCTACCCATCCCCTCTCCCCTCCATTGATCTCTCACTCTCACTCTCCTCTCGCCACTCTCTCTCTACTTCATATTCATACTTTTACCCAAAAACTTTTTGGCGCCAATAGTTACTCCCGCCAAAAATCCAACGTGTCATACTTTGGAATAAATTTACCTAAATTAAATTTAAAACTATAGAGTTAGAAACTAAATCGTTTAAAATATTTTCAGCATAAAGCGACAGTTTTATACCCGCTCAAAAATCTAACTTTTGAATCAATTTACCAAACATAATAAAACTTCAGAGACTTAACAATCAGCTTTAAATCTTCCATATTGTAATCAATCCTTAAAAGTATTTAATCTACGAGTGAGAAGTTAATTCAAATCCATACCGGCGTAGACCCAACCCCTTAAATAAATTTTAATTATTTATTTTCCAATCGGAATTACGCACATAAGACGTTGGCCACAATGCTAAGTTTAGAGTATTGGATTCGATACCCGTGTGATCGTCAGGAATTTATCTACTGAGGTAAAAAAGGGACTTTTTCCCGCCCTATTTTTCATAGTAACACAAAATGGACGTTAATACTTTTTATATAGCACAATTTAACCTTTAATTATTACTATTATTATTTATTAACGTGCGCTTTATGATACGATGTCTAACTGGGACGGGTTATCTACAGGTTACCACCCTTTTCTAACCAGGGTAGGACTAAGGAATTTATTTAATGAGTTCGTCTCAAAGTAAATCCCTATTTTCCCAGGCAAATTGAACTGGCCACTCTAGGTTCACCATTTGAAATTAAGGACAATACTTTAATTCAGATGGTTAACCTGCGCCCTTAAATTACATTTAAGTTAGAAATTAGTTCGTATACAATATTTTGTACTGTAAATCCCCTACATATAAACATTTGTTTGGCGCCAATAGTTATTCCCGCCAAAAATCCCACGTGTAGTACATTGGAATAAATTTACCTAAATTGAATTAAAACTGGAGTTAGAAACTAAATCTTAAAAAAATAGTTTATTTTAGAGACGTTTTATTCCCGCTCAAAAATCTAACTTTGGAGTTAATTTACAAAAACTACCTAGCAATAATAATAACTCCTGAGAATTGGCAATTAGATCGTTTAAATCTGATTCGATATTGCAATCGATCCATAAAAATAATCTCAAATTAATTTATCTCAAATGAGTAAGAAAAATATATACGTCCCGTCGTTTAAATTTTTATTTTCCAAACCCAAATTACCTCAAATTTGATCTATGCGCTATAAGACATTGGTCGTGATACGCTCGGAAATCCTAGACTTGGGTTCGATTCCTGTGTGCGTAATAAAAATTTATTTAGTGAGGTACTCTTTCCTCCCGGCTAGAAAATGGAGGTAACCCGCCCCGAATAGCTATAGTAACACAAAATGGACGTTAAGTTCTTAAATAGCTCATATTCACATTTTTACCAAGAAAATGTTTTGCCGCCAATAGTTTTTCCCATCCAAAATATTCAAAGGTTTATAAGTTGGAGTAAGTCTATAGAAATTGTTTAAATTTTACTAACAACATAACACTTAGCATTTCTACTAACGAGAAATAGTTTATTCGTGTAGAAATCGTGTAACATAATTTCCGAAGAATTTCGTCTGTAAATTGTGGTTTGTTTTCATTAATTTTACATTGCAGAACTACAGGCCATTATACTTGCACTTTCAAAATTAAAAATTGATCACACTAAGTAATTTTATGCAAAGACGCTTTAAGTTCTTTTCTTTCCATGGTAAACATGTACTCCAATCACCCATTAACTACAATAATACTCAAAATAATGCAAGCACTAAACACTTGCAACTTTTAAATGTTGTTGTTATCCGGCCAGAAGATCATTACATAAATGACTGATACTGAAAAAAAATCTAAAACTAGCAACAAAAATGACTACTACTGACGTAACTACGCTAACACCAGCAGACCTCAACTAGAAAGTACAAGCAACAATTCTCAAAGGGTGTTAAGAACACTGGTTACGTACTGACAATAAACTATTGGAAATAAAATGCAATGTTACTGGATGGTCAAAGAGACTACGTAGTACGTAAGTACGTAGATTCAAGAAGTGGCCAAATTGTCCTCACAAGACTGCTTATTGGACATACAAACCTTACACATTATTGCATAATGAACTTAAAAGCCAAGCCTACTCATTGCAATACTGGACTAACTATAAAACACCTACTAACAGAATGCAGATTACGAGCTTACTTAAACATTCCACATGACTTGAACGAACTGCTGACTGACGGCAGGCATCATATTACCATTATTCTGGTATATTTTAAAACGATTGAGCAGTTTGACAAGATTTAATTTCATATTTTAAAATGTTTTGTTTGTGTGTGTGTGTGTGTTTGTGAGTGGTGTTTAGATGTGTATAATATATGGCTGTTTTTTGAGAATATTTGTTACTAAATTTTCTTTTCTCTTATTTGTTTACCACTCTTTTTTAGTTCTAAGTTGTGTTCGTGTTTCTTGTTTCTTTTAATGTTATGTGTACCGTTCACTTAGTTTTGTTCTTCATATTAATTTGTGTGTTCCATTTTTTGTTATTCTGTTTACTTGTTCACCCCTCCCCTCCGCTATCTTTAAGAAGAGTAAAGCCGCCAGGAGCTCTATAAAATAATAAACATAATTCCAATATTCATAAGTTTTTATAGTTTGAAATATTTTGAATTGTGGCTCGGGTTTGGAACAATATGTGATTCAATTGTTATAAGGGCTTGTTAATTAATTACATTATACTCAATAGATATTTGGAATTGCAAGGGAGATAGGGAACCAGAAGTTTTTTCTGCAAGTAGAGTAGGTCGTCCGTAACACAAAACAATTTTTTATTCGTGCGGAACTATGATTTGAAGGGATAAAATGGCCACTTGAAAATAATTAGTTTTTATATTTCTGAGCGAAATTGTTAAAACGGCAATAGATATAAAAAGGGATTTCAAATGACAGTTGTATGGTTTTTAATGTACTTTCAAACTGCACAATCAGATTTCAACGTGTAATTTATTTTTTGATAATTTATAGCTGTTTCTATGAGATTGCGAAGGAGAAACTGTCGCCGTTATTAGCTATTCATGAAGTGATGAATGGGGTGTGCGAATAGCGGTATACAATAAAGGTATTTTTAGCCTATTTTTGAAAATTATGATTGGTATATTGCGTTATCAAATATGGTTGAATTTGTCTTTAAATGTGCTTTATGATTATTTATAAAACAAAATTAAAAACTAAGCCAGGAGGGATCATTTTGAAAACATGACATTTAAAAGATATTTTACTGCACAGTTTTAAAATACATTAATACTATTACCATTTTATAAATATTAGCTCAATAATAAAAAAATGATTTTTTTTCAATGAGGTGATTTTACCCCTTTATGTTAGGAGGGTAAGATAGTTTTGTTACGGATGAAAAACTCTACACACAAAATTTCAGAATTTTCGGGTTCCCTTACCTTCCTTGTGCTAACAGTAAAAGGGTTATTGACAAGCAATTCTTGTATATAATATGTAGCAAAAAGCCAGATTAACGTTTTTTCAAAAAGTTCAAAACCACGTCGATAACGAAAAAGTCCGTCACGCAGGGGCTGCGTAAACTAAGCAGATTTCCCACGTGAAGTTATACAATAGAGAAATCTGCCCAATAACAACTGTTGTAGTAAGGTATCTCTAAACCTATTCAAGAGGGACGAGTAGTTATGGAAACGGCCGCCAGAGCTCTCGGCGGAACGTCCCGAACATAGCCAACCCCTGCCGATCACACACAGAATACAAATGCAAATATCTCGGTTAATATTCAAGATAGAGAATAAATGTATAGAACAATATTTATAGTAAATTTAATTTGCAATAAGATTGGTTCAATACAATTTTTCGATCCGACGTATAGTAACGGAGATATTTTGAATTTTCGAAAATCCTCCCCTCTAAACCCCCCCCCCCTCCCACTGGTCCGATTTCAGCCGTTAACGAACTTGATCTTTCTTTTTTACATAAAAAGACTAAATAACGAGTTTGGTAACGATCAAAAAAAATGTGACCGCTAGAGCCGTAACAGACAAATATATATATATATATATATATATATATATATATATATATATATATATACATATATTTTCATCATCTACTAGTTAGGATCGATGGACATTTGAAGAAAAATGTTGAAAATTCCGTCATGAGTACAACCTCAATAGCTGATTTCCCTGAAGGGAAATCTGCTAAAACGCCCCAAATTACATGAAATAATATTTAGAACCAGAGAGGTAGCTATCACACTCGGAACTGAAATTTATCCTCCAAAATTTCGTAAAGTTTTATGCGATCCATTATTAAGAACATACTAAATGATATAATAGCTATTCTACAATTATTGAACTATTTTTTTCATTATTCAATAACAATTATTAATACAGGTGAGATACAAGTATTAAATGCTTCCTTTGTGAGGTCCTTGCAGATTCCATTCACATCTCATCTTCTCTCTTCAGCCAGTTTACTTCATATTCATACTTTTCACCATAAATGTTTTGGCGCCAAATATCTATACCCCGCAAAACTTTCACGCAGAGTTATCCGTTGGAATTAATCTACCTAAAATATCTTAAAATAAAAAATAGAGATAGCGGGACAGTAAACAAATTGCTTTAAATATGTAGAATAACTTCGAAAATATTCTTCACATTGAGAACATTCAGAAACTGAAAATTATCCACTTATTCCTTTCAGCAATATGCAACTAGACAATGACATAGTATATAAAATTACCATGATAATTAAGCACTATAATATAGAAACGTTTAACGAAGTCAATTTAAACGTCACAGTAAACAAATAAATAAATGTAAATACATATGAAGTTTAAACAGTACTAACATATGTGTAATATGTGTGAGTGTACAATTTTTTTTTTTTTTTTTTCTATTAACGCTCTAGGGGGTCGCTTTTTTTGTCTGACCGATACTAAACTCGATATATAAACGTTTTACATAAAAATGAAGAACAAGTTCGTTAACGGCTGAAATTGGGCAAGTGGGAGATGAGGGGGGGTTACATGGGGGATTTAGAAAATTCGAAATAACCCCGTTACTATGCGTCGGACCAAACATTTTTAGAATCAATCTTATTGCAAATGTAATGTTTTATAAATGTTTTTACGAACGTTTTTCTCCAATATCTTTAATATTTATTTTTTAATTTACGGCCTTCAGTAAACCCCCACTCCTACTCACGTCATATTGCCAACAAGCCGTTATATTATGAAGTATATTACTTGAAATACCAAATATTGCTCTCATTGAACTTTTACGTTTTGAGATAAATGCGGGAAATACGTGACGCACGTGGAATATCGGCTTAGGTAACGCAGTCCAAGCGTGACGGATCTTTTAATAATGACATGTGCAGTAGAGGTAGTTTACTGAAGGATGAAAACTGGGAAATAGGTATATCTCTGTTAATAATCTAGATAGTGAAAGGATATTAGATTTTTAATAATATTGACTATACAATTTTTCGATCTCCTGGTTAGGATTGATAGACATTTGAGGAAATGTTTCTGAAATCGGGTGATGAGTAAAACCTAAATATCTGGTTTACCTTAATGGAAATCTGCTTTGTTAACGCAGCCCCTGCTTGACAGACTTTTTGATTTTGACTTAGTGAAACATTTAATATAATTTTGAACAATTGTAAATAATATAAATGTAGTACTATATAGGAATAACATAATTTTTGTTTATTAGAACCATTTTAAATTGTTGGCTTCATTACAAGTCTAACGCTTATTTTTTAGCAGATTTCCCTTAAGGGAAATCAGCTATTGAGGTCGTACTCATGACGCGAGTTACGAAAAATTTCTTCAAATGTCCATCGATCCTACCCAGGAGATGACGAAAATGAGGTCCGTTCAAAATTATATAAATATATATATATATATATATATATATATATATATATATATATATATATTTCTGTTAATGCTCAAGCGGTCGAAATTTTCGTTTGATCGTTATAAAACTCGATATTTAAAAGTTTTATTCAAAAATAGAGATCAAGTTCGTTAATGGCTGAAATCGGACAAATGGGAGGGGGGGGGGGGGGTTAAAGGGGAGGATTTTCGAAAATTCGAATGACCTCCGTTTCTATACGTCGGATCGAAACATTATATAGAATCATTCTTATTGCAAATTAAATTCACTATAAATAATGTTATATACATTTATTCTGTATCTTGAATATTAACCGAGATATTTGCATTTTTCTGTTTTCAGCTTCTGAGATGAGATCGGCTTACTTTGGGTCTAGTCGTGAGTACCCGTCAAGAGTTAGTTCGGGCCGATCCCGTAACTGTTTGACTCTCTATTCTAAAATTTCTCTATTGTAAAACTTCACGTGGGAAATCTGCTTAGTTTACGCAGCCGTTTGCGTGACGGACTTTTGTCTCAATTACTTGTATTTAATGTTTATTTATTGTATTTAATGTTTATTTATAGTATTTAATTTTTTATTTTTTATGTTCAGTTTTTGTTATTTTTCTATAATTTTGTTTTTATTTTACATCGTTAAATATTGAGCCAAATTGCCTAGTTGGGGGTGCTCTTGTATAAATAAATAATTTTGAACTGGACTAGAAACACATTCCTCCTCTGCTTGTCTATACTATAATTTATTTTGCCAATACTTTTTTATTTTTGTATAAATATTTTATGTATTGTGTAGTTTGTATATAGTTGTAAGGGAGGGCTATTAGGGAGATATAGTGTATGCAGCTCTACTATAGATCATGTAAATCGAGCCCTTACATTTATGGGGGAGCATTTTGGCCCCTCTCCAGAGACCCCCCCCCATCCTATTTTATAGAAAAAATGTTAAAGGAACAGTTGGGCTTGCCAGCAGGGAAATAATCTATGGATGGATTGCTTAGAAAAAGAATTCCCATTTATTTAAATCACACTTTTATTTGGCAAATTATTCCGCTCATGAAATATTTTTTTTCTACTCAAGTAAAAAGTACAAAGACAGTTTAAGTAGACAATTTCCGGGTTTAGGTGTGACCATGTAATTATAATAAGGAGAAAAAAAAAAGTCCGTCA
The DNA here is from genome assembly GCA_019009955.1 of Riptortus pedestris. Taxonomy (NCBI): domain Eukaryota; kingdom Metazoa; phylum Arthropoda; class Insecta; order Hemiptera; family Alydidae; genus Riptortus; species Riptortus pedestris. The sequence continues at coordinate 177,014,583 of CM032229.1, forward strand.
CATATGATTTTTAGCGTTGGCTGAAACGGTTGAAGATCGTCTATGTTAAGGATGAAATAAACATTTTCCAGTGAAGAACGAAAAATCGTGATTGATGACTTCATAATCACATAACATCCTTATTGTTAGCAGAAGTGTATGGTATAGATGTAATACATAATTGGGAGCAAGAACGTAAGATCTTAATTTATTTAATAACCTTCACTTATAGGAGATAATGTATTTATAAAATCTAGATCATAGGTAGGTAACCTGCTTCATGTATATTTTTTTTTCTCTTAAAATGTTATTAAATAATGGTATCATAAATCACTAATAATATTAAAAATTAACTGGTGTGGGTAAAGTAAATATTACCCATTTTATCTATAATATACTCAATGTTTAAAGATAACTCTACTGATCATATTTGTTAATGACTTAAATAGGACAATGAAGAGGGGGGGGGGTACAGCAATTCAAAAATTTCCATTAATATGAGTTGGATCGGAACATTTTATAGAGCCAATATTGTTAAAATGTTGATGCTCTACAATTGTTACTCTATACATTTTTCGTAGCTAAAATATTAAGGAATTTATTCGTATTTTATTGTTTTATGCCTTCAGTAAAACCGCAATTCTACTCACAGGATGTTTACTTACAAATAGGGGCTCAGGTTAGCCATATGAGTTAAAGTGTTGGCCTTAATCTAACATGGTAATCCTAGTAAAGTTCAATTCCCGCCTGGGCAATAGGAATTTATTTAGCGAGTCCTTAGTTCAATGGCTAGGAAAGGGCGGTAACCTGTAAATAGCTCGTCTCAATTATCCATAGTAGCAAAAAGTGGCAGTTAATAAATACTAGGAAGTAGAGAATATACAATGAGATCATATTACCAGGGAGAGGGATCTGCTTAGTTTACGCAGCACCCGCTGGACGGAAGTTTATGCATAGGCTACTTGTTAAGGGGAAAATAGAGAATACAATAATTGATGACATCCACAGAGCAAATCCCGTCCAGCAAAGTGGAAATATGCTAAATTTACTCAGCTCCTTCGTCACTCTGACTTGTACATTGTGAGTGATTAACTGGAGGTACACCCCCCCCCCCCCCCCATCTAGGGAAGGGGATTCTGTAATGAGTTGCCTCCAGGCTCCAGGTAGATTATCCATCCATGAAACTATGCCCGCACCATCTTGTTTGCTGCCGGAACCCACTATCTCCTCAATCATACCCAGGTGCTATGTCCGTTCAAATCACTCCAGATGAGCAAATTACTCCCAAGGTAGATGCTCTTGGATAGCGCACTTCTAAGGTTTATAGGAACAGTGATACAAAATATGCATCCATGGGCCTGCTTGAGGGATTTTGTAGCTACTTCAAATGGGGGTACATTCTTTTTCGGTCCCGTATTTAACAAGTACAAGGGAAACGGCAGTATTCCTGCAAAGATGGGAGTAGGTTGAGCCAGAGCGGGAATCTAGAGGCTTCTAGGCGGCCCTGCTCTGACCATTCAGCTGGCAGTTGGCGCCTCCAACCTGCTAAGAGCGATCGGAAGACTAACATAAACTAGGCCACCTCGCCTGGCAGTTCATTTTAGTTGAGAATCAGCAATTCCACCAGTGTTTCGAGTGATCGACTAACGAATTATTGTGCTATGTAATAAATACGTGGAGTCAACACTATACTGGAGTTAGTTGTGAAGAACAGTTTACCAGGTGTGTAAATAAAAGTCCGTCACGCAGGGGCTGCGTAAACTAAGCAGATTTCCCACGTGAAGTTTTACAAAAGAGAAATCTGCCTAATAACAACTGTAGTAGTAAGAAACCTCTAAAACTAAAACATTATTTAGGGCGTAATAACCCAGTAGTTTCTAGCCCCTAAAAAACAGTTAACCTAACCTCTAAACCTATTCACGAGGGAAGAATAGTTATGGAAATGGCCGCCAGAGCTCTCGGCGGTAAGTCCGAACATAGCCTACTGGTGACCACACGCAGAATACAAATGCAAATATCTCGGTTAATATTCAAGATAGAGAATAAATGTATATAACAATATTTATAGTAAATTTAATTTTCAATAAGATTGATTCTGTACAATTTTTCGGTCTGACGTATAGTAACGGAGATATTTCGAATTTTCGAAATTCCCTCTTCTAAACCACTGATCCGATTTCAGCCGTTAACGAACTTGATCTCTATTTTTACATAAAACGTGCAAATATCGAATTTAGTGCCGATCAAACCAAAATTGCGACAGCTATAGCGGTAACAGACAAATATATATATATATATATATATATATATATATATATATATATATATATATATATATATATATACAGATTTGAACGGACATCATTTTCGTCATCTCCTGGGTAGGATCGATGGACATTTGAAGAAAAATTTCGAAAATTCCGTCATGAGTACAACCTCAATAGCTGATTTCCCTTAAGGGAAATCTGATAAAAGTAGTGATTGTCAAATAAATTTTTGGCAATCGAAACAACCCTAATAATCAACGTTTTAGCAGATTTCCCTTACGGGAAATCAGCTATTGAGGTTGTACTCATGATGCGATTTTCGAAATTTTTCTTCAAATGTCCATCGATCCTGCGTAGTAGTTGGCGAAAATGAGGTCTGTTCAAAACTGTATATATATATATATATATATATATATATATATATATATATATATATATATATATATATATATATATTTGTCTGTTACCGCTCTAGCGGTCGCAATTTTTGTTTGATCGTTACCAAACTCGATATTTAGTCGTTTTATGTAAAAAGAAAGATCAAGTTCGTTAACGGCTGAAATCGGACCAGTGGGAGGGGGGGTTTAGAGGGGAGGATTTTCGAAAAATCGAAATATCTCCGTTACTATACGTCGGATCAAAAAATTACACAGAATCAATCTTATTGCAAATTAAATTTACTATAAATATTGTTAATACATTTATTCCCTATCTTGAATATTAACCGAGATATTTGCATTTTTATGAAATTTGGGCCGATACCGGATTTTTGAATTTCCCCCGAAAAGCTAGTTCGGCCCTTTGCCGTAACCGTTTGGCTCTCCTACGGAGATTTCTCTATTGTAGAACTTTACGTGGGAAATCTGCTTAGTTTACGCAGCCCCTGCGTGACGGACTTTATTTGTTTATTATTTTTGTAAAAAAACGTAATAATATTGTGCCTTGCTAGAAAGATCATGAATTTTGTGGAGACATAGAATCTATTTGAGGGATTCATTCCTGTTCACAACCCAAGACTAACTGATAATTTCCAACTGGCAGCCTGCAGAACAAACACAACGCTAATCGTTCTGTGCTCTTCCTGCAATTGAGTTGAAAGCTCTCCCAAAAGAAATGAACTTGAAAATTTTATCTACAGTTTCACATAACTTAGTTAAACATAAAAGTTTAAATATCGAGTTGGCTAACGAACGACCAATAGAGCTTTAAAAAGACACACACACACACACACACACACACACATTTACAAACATACATAACTTCCTTTTTCTTTTTTTTCAAAACTGAATAAACGCCTTTTTATGAATTAGAACATTTTTCTTTGTTATAATAATATAGGGACATACATAAAGATTTATTTTAGTTAATTTTGAAGATCAAATCATGTTGGTGGGCTCCTCAACTCTCCATACATTGAGTAGACCGATTTATGGCCTTTTTTCATGCCTCGTGCCAGTATAGCAGGCGTTATGTTAGTAATCTCTTCCTGGATGGTGGTTTTCAAGTATTGCAGAATCCTTGGGCGGTTCACGAAAACACGGGATTTCAAAAAACCCCATCGAAAAAAGGGGCCAATTCCAGGTCGGCCTCCCCTTAATTGAGATGAGGCACGGTGGAACGATCCTGCATAATCATCATCTTGTATGTTTGGAAATGAATATCATTATGAAGAATTCTCCTCACAATCGTCAATAATAGTTTAAAAAAAAAAAGAACTAAAAAGTTTTACCGTTCAATCAGATTAAGACGTTTAGTTAATAAATAACGGTGACTAAACATAGAAACCTCTCGCTGCTTCAAACAGCTTTATTTAGACGGCATACTTAATCTCCAATGAGACATACATTAGATAAAGATATTAGCATTTCATTACTTCCATTAACCTCACCCTTCGCTCTTCGACCGGAGACCAAGGGGGTCTTTGGAGTGATTGTCGGAGAAGAGGCCGAAATCGGCTACGGCGTAGGTCCATTGGGAGAGTGGCCGAAAGAGGGGAGTTTTAGGAGAGCCGATCTTAGAGGGTCCGTATAGTGCGCTACGGGAAATCACCTTTGTGCACAGACAGTTCGCTCCAGTTTAAATATGACGCTTCGAAAAGAGAAAAAGTCCGTCACGCAGGGGCTGCGTAAACTAAGCAGATTTCCCACGTGAAGTAATACAATAGACAAATCTCCATACAAGAGCCCAACACTTACGGCAAAGGGCCGAACTAGGTTTTGGCGGGAAACTCCAAAATCCGTTACCGCCCCAAATTTAATAAAAATGCAAATATCTCGGTTAAATTCAAGATAGGGAATAAATGTATAGAACAATATTTATAGTAAATTTAATTTGTAATACGATTGATTCTATACAATGTTTCGATCCTCCGCATAATAACGGAGATATTTTGAATTTTCCGAAAATCCCCCCTCTAAACCCCCCCCTCCCAATGGACCGATTTCAGCCATTAACGAACTTGATCTTCCTTTTTACATAAAACGATTAAATTCCGAGTTTGGTAACGATCAAACAAAAATTGCGACCGCTAGAGCGTTAACAGACAAATATATATATATATAAAATTTTGAACGGACCTCATTTTCGTCATCTCCTGAGTAGGATCGATGGACATTTGAAGAAATTTTTCGAAACTCGCGTCGTGAGTACGACCTCAATAGCTGATCTCCCTTAAATCTGCTAAAAACTGAAGATAGCACTAGAACTTCGAGATAGTAGTAGAAACTTTCAAGTTCGGTCGGCAATTGCCGGGACGGCAGACAGCAGTTATACCAGTTTAAGCTACCGAACGAATAGGGATGTATCCGAGAGTTTCCCCCCAAATGAGTAAAGCGATACTCAGAGAAGTACCGAATTTTATATGTCACGGGGAAGGAGCGGAATACAACATTTCGGAAGGGCTTATCTTGCGGAAGTGGGAGGTACCTCAAATTCGACAATTTTTCAAAGCAAAAAGGGACCATGAGGAACAAAAGGGTACCTCAGTCTCAAACTAAGTCCGTCACGCAGGGGCTGCGTAAACTAAGCAGATTTCCCACGTGAAGTTATACAATAGAGAAATCTGCCTAATAACAACTGTAGTAGTAAGAAACCTCTAAACCTAAAACATTATTTAGGGCGTAATAACCCAGTAGTTTCTAACAGTTAACCTAACCTCTTAACCTATTCACAAGAGACGATAGTTATGGAAATGGCCGCCAGAGCTCTCGTCGAAAACTCCGAACATAGCCTATTGGTGACACGCAGAATACAAATGCAAATATCTCTGTTAATATTCAAGATAGAGAATTAATGTATAGAACAATATTTATAGTAAATGTAATTTGCAATAAGATTGGTTCCATACAATCTTTTGATCCGACGTAAAGTAACGGAGATATTTTGAATTTTCGAAAATCCTCCCCTCTAAACCCCCCCTCCCACTAGTCCGATTTCAGCCGTTAACGAACTTGATCTTTCTTTTTACATAAAACGCTTAAATATGAAGTTTGGTAAGGATCAAACAAAAATTGCGACCGCTAGAGCGGTAACAGACATATATATATATATATATATATATATATATATATATATATATATATATATATATATATATAGATATATATATACAGTTTTGAACGGACCTCATTTTCGACATCTACTAGGTAGGATCGATGGACATTTGAAGAAAAATGTCGAAAATTCCGTCATGAGTACAACCTCAATAGCTGATTTCCCTTAAGGGAAATCTGCTAAAATACACAGAGCGGTTTGAGCCAAACAGCTTTCAAAGAAATCGATTTACGGCTTTAAATTTAATTTAAAGTTGATTTAAACAACATATTTTGAACAAACTCAAACCTTTTCCAATATTGGATCTATTTATTTTCATTATACTACCTTTTCTTTAATCTAGTATATTTCTACTCCTAGGAAAAACATTCCAGGTTTGTAAACCTGATAGTCTGTTTTTCAATTACATCCTCAGTGACTATTCTGGGCCAACTGTGACTTGGAAGATTTAATGTTTTATTTACATAATTAAAAAAGTGGGCAACGTTTAGTTTCTATAACAACATATAATCTGATTTTTTTTTGGAAGAGAGAACATTTTTTTAATGAAATATTTTTGTAGTGACTCAACCTCATCATACTTTTCATATCCGCAGAATTGCGCCCATAACTGCTCTGAAGCTGGGGGAATAAATCAAAAGTGAAAAATTTCTGTGCGGTCATCTCGAAAAGCCAACCTCGTCCCTTTTTGCTTTCTATTTGAGAGAGACCCCCCTCTTCCCGGGGGATATCTGTAGAGGGATTGGGGAGAGGAAATCCTGGCTATTGAGCGATGCTAGCAGGGAGATAGGCCCTGGCTTAGAGCTTCGTCTCTTGCCTTTTTCAACAGCTCTGCTTAAATAACTCAGAATTAATGGCTCCTGGCGATCCCTCAACGGGGCTTCTTAACATCCCGCGGTTACCCGCAGCTCTCGAAATGAAATATGGTCTCCGGGGGTAACGCCGCCAGAAATATTTCTAACCGATAAATCCCGGCTTAGACATAAGACCGGAATTTGTCAAGCAGCAAACACAGAAGGTTTGCTCGAGTGCCCGAATGACACACATACGTTCTTCTTCCAGGGAAGTAAAGGAACGAATTAATCTGGATGAAGAAAATCCAAAGTGGCTGCGAAACCTAAGCAGACTTCCCTCGTGGATTTTGCAATAGATAAATCTAGACACTGGTAACCTTTAACATCGCCTTGAATATTAAGAGAATAAATACAAAAGGTAATGGGAAATCGTTCAGACAATTTTAAGTACCTCCAAACAGAAAGCGCCTGAATTGTAAACAAACAGATCTGCCAAGCATTCAGAGCTGAACAGGTAGATTGGCATATTCTTTACCGGAAAGAAAAACAATTACTGAAAAATATATGAATATAACATATTCATTTTATTGGAAACTACTTAATATATCTAATACTATAATTTATAATGAATTAGAATAATTTTAATCTCAATAACTCGAATCTTAATAATCCATGAACTTAAGACAGGGGGGAGGGGTGTCAAAAGAACATAAAAATGAGTTGATGACGTCGTCACACTACGAATGTGCATGCATCTCCTATAATAAAGGTCTCTTGAAAATAATATTTGATACTTAAGCTTTAAATAAGGTGGTTCATAATATATCAGCTTATTGTTAATACAACATGAGTAGGAGTTTACTTGAGGGTGAAAACTAAAACATCTCGGTTAACATTCGTGATAGAGACAATATGTATATAATAACATTTTTGGGCTATTTAAATTGTAATAAGATTGGTCACTTAATATTTTTGGATCCGGCTCATACCAGCGGAGATATTTCAAATTTTCACATCGTGGGACCGCGCCCACCACCCTGACACGTCTAATTATTGTAATTATCGACCCTGATCTTTCGTTTTACATAACTCAATTAAATATCGAGTTTAGTAACGATCAAACAAAAATTGGGCCCTATATATATATATATATATATAATTGTATAGATGATTTCGACCATGTTATTATTATTGTAGTTGGTGTTGTTTGTTGAGGCTTGCGGTCAATATTTATGGAAGTAGCTTTAGTCTAGGTCAATATTTTGGTTTGCTTTGCCTAACCACAAGTGCAATATCTAATGTACCTTAGTATTTAAGTTATTCTAGTCTTGGTAAGTATAACAACATACACCACAATGTAACACTATTCAACAAATGAACATGGAATATATATATATATATATAGATATATATATATAAAATTGTAACCTCTGTCTGTACAATTTTTTTTTTCGCGAAATTTCAAGATAACTTTTCGTTTCACATGTCATAGACAACATAACTGCATTTTGTTTCTTTCTTGTATGTTTGTTACCTTTTCACCCATAAACGGCTGAACCGAATTTGATGAAACTTGGGATGTATATTACTATTAACCCAACGTAGACTTTAGGCTATATTAATTTTCTTTGAAACGAACAGGAGTGGGGGGTTATAAGGGAAGCCTGAAATTAAAAATAGCGATATTTCGTTTTCTATTGGTTTTTCGGCAAAAATGCACATAACAAAAGTTGTTTATTTTGTTATTTACAGTAACTTTTGTCGTATACCGAAGTTTAAATGTGTTATAGGCTAAAAATTATAGCGGGAGTCAACAATATTATTTGCCAAAAAAGACTCAACCGAACTAAATAAAACTCGGTATGTGTAGTAGCAGTGAGGCCTTCATTCTAATAAGCCCTACCAACATTTCTAGGGACGGGCAGGAGTGGGGGTTATAAGGGAAGCCTGAAATTAAAAATAGCGATATTTCGTTTCCTATTGGGTTTTCCGCAAATATAAACATAACAAAAGTTGTTTATTTTGTTATTTGGAGTAACTTTTGTTATATACACTTTTGTCGTATACCTAAGTATAAATGAGTTATACGTTAAAACTTTAGCGGGCACTAACGGCTGAACCGAACTTAACAAAACTCGGTATGTTAATTAGCATTAATTCTTCCATGATTATAAGTTATATTAAAATTTGTAGGTTCGAACGGGAGGGGATTATAAGGGAGGCCTGAAATAAAAATTCACCATATTTACATGTATAAGAGACGGGAAATATAAAAATATCGAAGACTGTGAAGCCTTATCGAACAAATAATTCTATTATTAGCAAATCCACGGCAAAGACGGGTATCAATCCTAAACACTGGGACGAGTAAATGTCAAAATATTGTGCAATGTAAAGCCTGCTAAAAAATACCATCACCATTCAGCCTCAAATGAATTTCCGGGCGAAGCCGGGTATCTGAGCTAGTATATATATATATATATATATATATATATATATATATATATATATATATATATATATATATATTTTCCATGTTCATTTGTGAGGCATTTTGAAAACCCAATCAAACAAAAATATGACACTACTAACTGTAAATGAGGAAGATGAGAGATTTGTGCGTTTTGCTGTACTTATAAATCCGAACAGTTCTTTTCGTCTTTGTATCAGTGGAATTAATCCAAACATCGATGGATTAGTTTCACAAATTCAAACTCATTGATTGTACCATGTTGTACCTATTTTTTTTAATTCATTTTGTTAATTTAATAAATCGTAATACATTGTCGTTATAATTTCATGTTTGATAACTATCGTTAAAAATTATGAACACTACTTTAAAATGCACTTCTTTTAAAAGCGGCCCCCGAGCGCATTTGCACACTAAAGTTTGGCCCGCAACTCGTCAAAGGTTGCCCATATCTGTTATAGAAGAATGCAACTATTGGCCAAAATTGCGCTTATAGCAGATTTCCCTTAAGGAAATCGTCGTTTTATGTAAAAAGAAAGATCAAGTTCGTTCACGGCTGAAATCGGACCAGTGGGAGGGGAGGATTTTCGAAAGTTCGAAATATCTCCGTTACTATATATCGAATCGAAAAATTGTACAGACTCAATCTTATTGCAAATTAAATTTACTATAAATATTGTTATATACATTTATTCTCTATCTTGAATATTAACCGAGATATTTGCATTTTTATTAAATCTGGTAGGCTAAAGGACGAGTGACTTTCCCGCAAAAGCTCGTTCGGCCGTTTTCTTAACTGCTCGGCTCTCGTGAAATTTCTCTATTGTAAAAATTCACGCGGGAAATCTGCTTAGTTTTCGCAGTTGCTGCGTGACAAACTTTTGGTTAAAAGAATGGTACTAAATGCCCAGACAGAGCTAGGTAGAATGGATAATAGGCATGGACGTGTGCCACGTATTTCCATTAATCTCAAAACGTAAAAGTGCAAATATCTCGGTTAGAAATGAAGACAGTGAAAAAAGTTATAGAACGTTACATTTGCAATGCGATTGGGTCAACAATTTTTCGATCTGACGCATAATAATAGTAAGTAAATTCGAAATTCCTCACTCTAAACCCCCCTCACACTGGTCGGATTTCAGCCGTTAACGAACGTGATCTTTAGTTTTACATAAAACGTTTAAATATCGAGTTTGATAACGATCACACAAAAATTGCTACCGCTAGAGCATTAAAAAGTCCGTCACGCAGGGGCTGCGTAAACTAAGCAGATTTCCCTCGTGAAGTTTAGTAATAGATAAATATACATACTGCTAACACAACACCCCCGTGAATAAATACAAACGCAAATAAGAAATGTTTCATCCAATTTCAATAACCTGCCGACAGGAAGCGTTAGGTTAGAAATGTAAACAAACGGGTCGGCCCGGCTCACACCGGAAAGAAAAACAATTACTGAAATATATCAGAATATAACACATTATTTTATTGAGAACTGTAATTAATAATGAGTCAGAATAATTGTTATCTCAATCAATAAAATTTTAGTAGTCCAAAACTTTAAGATGGGGGGGGGGTCACCAGGGCATATTTGCAGGTATCTCGTATAATAAAGGTCTCTTGAATACAATTTTTGGTATTTAAACTTCCAATAATGTGATTTATTATGTAGCAGAGTATTGTTTACGTAACATGAGTAGAAGTGGCGGTTTGCTGATAACTGAAAAATGCAAATATCTCGGTTAATATTCAAGATAGAGAATAAACGTATATAACAATATTTATAGTAAATTTAATTTGGAATATGATTGGTTATATACAATTTTTCGATCCGATGCATAATAACGGAGATATTTGGAATTTTCGAAAATCCCCCCCTTTAAACTCCCCCTCCCTCTAGTCCGATTTCAGCCATTAACGAACTTGATCTGTCTTTTTACATAAAACGGTTAAATATCGAGTTTCGTAACGATTAAACAAAAATTGCGACCGCTAGAGCGGTAACAGACAAATATATATATATATATATATATATATATATATATATATATATATATATATACAGTTTTGAACGGACCTCATTTTCGTCATCTACTAGGTAGGATCGATGGACATTTGAAGAAAAATTTCGAAAATTCCGTCATGAGTACAACCTCAATAGCTGATTTCCCTTAAGGGAAATCTGCTAAAAGCATATATGTATGTATCTATGCATGCATGCATGTATGTATGAACGGGTCTCATTTGCGTCATATGCTGTGAAGGATCGATGGACAGTAGTTGATTTCCCTTACGGAAAAATGTACTAAAATGCAAAAAGCGGGAGCCAAATTAGTTTAAATTCTCACAAAGGGCTGGGAATATTTCCCCTCAAAAAGGGGAGCTATCAAAGGGAATCTCTTCATAGTGCACCGGGGCTGCTAAAGCCTGTCATTCGCTTAGCCTACCTACATCCATTTAGTCAATTTCACTCCAAATTTAATAAAATTCAAAATCGCTACGTTTTACTCATGGACAATCAGGTGTCGAGTTTGACTTTAGACGCGAAAAACTCTTCTCATGTCCTTAGATCCTACCTTGGAGATGGCGACTATGAGGTCCATTCAAAATCATACACACACACACACACACACACACGCGTCCACCGATCCCTCAACTACCTCCTCACCTCTCCCGTCCTCAGCCTCCGCCTTAAACTTTTAATATTAAAAGGCGTGATTCAACCCGCCCTCCTATATGGTTCCCCTGTCCTACGTTACCTTACCAAAACCTCCCTATCCGACCTCCAATCCTTCCAGAACGGACTCGTCCGTAAGATTGTCCGGCATACCTCCCTCCAACGTGCCCCCAACCGGATAATCCATCCCACCCTAGACCTAGAACCTATTTCCCAAACCATTTCCCGCCGTCACATTAAATTCTATGATTCCCTACAGTATATGGACAACCCCCTCTACTCTTCCCTCCAACCCCCTCCTCAGCCGGTACGTTGGCGGAAGGCGGTCGAAGATTTCGAACCCCTAGTCGACGTTACCGACTGTTGAATCCTTACGACACTGCTCGGGCACGGGGCACTAATTTACAACCATCAAATGGCCGTCTAATTTTAGTTTAGGATTAGGATAGATTAGGTTATTAGTTTTATTTTTATTTTTAGGATTAGATAGTTTAGTATAGTATTGGCGTCTCCTTGCTTCCTTCGTTTACAGCGACCGCGCTTTGGGCCTGTGACCGGCATGCGGTGGTCTTAGTTTTAAGTTAGGTTATTCTTTTATCTTTAAGTCTCTCTTCTTTTCTTTCTTACCTCCTCTCCTACTATCCCTATCCTCTCTTCTTTCGTTTTCTCCTATCCTCACCACCCACCCGGTACCGCCAGATGCCGGGTTAACCTCAACCATTAGTTCTATTTACCCCCTCAACAACTCACAACCCCCCCTTATAATAGAACTCGAGTGTTCAGTAGACGGGGAACTGTCGGGACAGCCACGGCAGGTCACTCTGTCTCCCCACCATCAACCAATTCCCAAAATCTGGAACTCGGGTAAAAAAAAAAAAACACGCGCGTGCTTACGAGCTTGTCAATTACTGTTTCAGTGACAGCAATTGCTTAATCGTCACCAAACCCGATATAAAAGCGTTTCATGTAAAGCTAAAGGTCAAGTTCGTTAATGCCTGAAATCGAATTCGGGAGAGGTAGGGGTTTAGAAGGAGAAATGCGAAAAGTTGAGATATCTCCTTTATTGTAAGTCGGAACCAAAAATTGTATAGAACTAATATTATTGCTAATTTAATTACCTATGTTTTATGTACGTATTTGCTCTATCATTGATATTAACCGAAATAATTGGAACTTTTAGTATTCAGCCTTCCATGAACACCCCCCGTCCTGCTCGTCTCATATTAGCAAAGCTGTTACATCATGTAGCCCTTTATTGTAAACTGAAATACTAAATATTGTTTTCAAGAGGCCTTTATTGTGCATGATAAATGTAAGTTCGTTGCGGGATTACGTCATCAATTAAGATTTGCTTCGAAAATGTTTACTCGATATTTAAACGTTTCAGTAAACACTAAAGATAATATTATTGAGTATTGATAATAAGATTGATATCAAACCTAGACCACTGGGGGGTTAAGAGGGGAGAGTTTCGAAAATTCAAATTATCTGCGTTATTATGAGTCTGATCGTAAAATGTTATAGAACCATTCTTGTTAAATTATTGATGACTTACAATTGTTGTTGCAATTTTTAGTTGATTACTATTAATTGAGTTCTATTTATGTATTTTACATAGAAACATATAATATGTGGTGAGATGAAATCACAAGTGTGTTATACCAGGACGTGGGAAATTTACTTAGTTTACGAAGCCCCTGCGTGAAGGAATTTTTCTTATCTGGAATATTAACCGATATAAAAGATTGGCTTTGAATGCGGAATGCATCAAAAGTATTTTCATTTCAGAAAAAAATAATTTTAGTCAGAGTTTTAGTAAACATAAATATTACAAACCGACGGAAACACCTCAACTCGTGAACACTTCTTTGATTAAAAACACAGTACTTTCGGGGCGAACCGCCTCATCTTCAGTGCTCTGTGACTTAACAAGTACATTTATATAAAAACATGTAATTTAAATAAATAATATTAGTCAAGTAAAAGGTAAAGTCAACGTATTAAAAAGTTGACAAATATAAATATTCAAACATCCAAGGTAAAACTTACAACGTAAAAGCCCGTCACGCAGGGGCAGCGTAAACTAAGCAGATTTCCCACGTGAAGTTTTAAAATAGAGAAATTTCACGAGAGTCGAAGAGTTACGGAAACGGCCCAACCGACGTTAGCCGAGCTCATTTCGTCCGTTACAATTAATAAAAATGCAAATATCTCGGTTAATTTTCAAGATAGAGAATAAATGTATAGAACAATATTTATAGTAAATTTAATTTGCAATAAGATTGGTAATGGAGATATTTCGAATTTTCGAAGATCCCCCTCTAAACCCCCCTTCCACGGGTCAGATTTCAGACATTAACGAACTTGATCTGTCTTATTGCATAAAACGTTAGAATATCGAGTTTGGTAACGAAATTGCGACCCTTAGAGCGTTAACAGACGCTAGTATATATATATATATATATATATATATATATATATATATATATATATATATATATATATTTGTCTGTTACCGCTCTAGCGGTCGCAATTTTTGTTTAATCGTTGCCGAACTCGGTATTTCATAGTGTTATGTAAAAAGAAAGATCAAGTTCGTTAACGGCTGAAATCGGACCAGTGTGAGGGGGGTTTAGAGTGGGGGAATTTCTTACTATACGTAGGATCGAAATATTGTATAGAACCAATCTTATTGCAAATTAAATTTATTATAAATATTGTTATATACATTTATTCTCCATCCTGAATATTAACTAAGATATTTGCATTTTTATTAAATGTGGGCGGATAACGGACGGAACTGTTCCGCACTCGTATGGAGATTTCTCTATTGTATAACTTTACTTGGGAAATCTGCTTAGTTTACGCAGCCCCTCGTGACGGCCTTTTTGAGATATGTTTAAAGTTGTCGGTTTTCCGAAGACGTGGGGCTAATAGTCTAACTTCTCGTGGGGACCAGCACCTCAGGGAAGTGGGAGAAGACACTCCAACTCAGAACATTTGACTTTACACTACAGTACTCAGACCACTCAGCCACTGAACACCGTTATCAAATATATAGCCTCTACTAAAAAGAAGCGATGACCTGAAGAAGCATAATGTCTAGCGAAACATCAGAAGAGAACGTTAAAACATCTAACAATTCAAAAGACGTTGGTATCACAACGTTGACCAGAAAATCTACGTGAACAATTCTTGTGAAATTCGGATTTGGAATCTGTGAAGGGGCTTATCGATCCACAAACCTGCTGGCCTAAGCCGCACCCAGGATAGGATGAACAGACAAACACCAGGCAGAGGATACACAGTAATACTGAGACTAAAAATTGTGATTCATGTAATTGATGGATTATGCAAGATATTTTCAATGAGCTATGTATTTTTTAATACTTATGTATTATTAAATCTCGGGTTAGTCACTGTTTTGGTTGTGATATTTCTCTACTAACTCCCAAATGTATTTCCTACCGCGTGACCAGTGACTCCAGGATCTCTTATTATAGTTTTATTTATGTATTTGAAGAGCTCCGCAACTAGGCGATGTCGCTCAGTACCATTTATTTGAATTCTCTAAATTTTAAAATGAAGAAAAATGTTTTCGAAATTATTAAAACATAGTATAAAGTATATGGAAATAAAATTAAGGAAATGTTAAAATAAAGCTATGTAAAACTATAAATTTTGAGATTAATCCTGACATGATGGTATGGAAGTCTAAGACACAAGATTAAAAATGTGTTATACAGAGTCTTAAAACGCAGAGAAATGAGTGGAGTAGGTGAGGTTTAAAGTTTGTTGTAAATGTCTGTTGTCTTCAAGTGGTTTAAGAGTGTTTTTATATGTGGGCTACCTACTGTTAATAGTTGGTACAAGTCGTTGGGTAAGTTCAAATGTTCCCGTAGTCTGCAGTCAGTCAGGAGATGTTTTATTATAGTTTGTGAAATAGTAATTAATAGAATTTCAATATTATTGCAGTCACATTAACCCATTGCTATGTGCATGAATATCTGTTATGACGACAAAAGATAAATTGTAGTTGACAAAATATATTAAATTAAAATATATGTAAAATTAATAAAGCCTCACATACCATTTTATACTGAAGAGCTATTCTAAATATATTCCAATGTACCTGGAAACCAAAAAATTAATTGTTAATTGTTTTATTATAGGAACAATACAATGTTAAAAAATATGTTACAACAGTTTTCCATGAAAACTGCAATTGGATGTATTTTGCCTTACATAATCTTGTAAATTAAACCGCAGCATTTGTTGCCATTTTTTTTGTAATTGTTAATAATACTCAATTTACAATCATACATGTAATATGACATGTAGTACTGATATATGCAATCATATTATCAAATTAGATTTCATAAGTACTATGAGGAGATAAAAGTCCGTCAGAAAAAGGGTTAGAACCGCCAGTATAAATGATACTGTTGTCATAGCTGGCAGTGAAGACCATCAATAGATTATGAATATCGGATCTATAATATTTTACAAACCGAACCATTATAATAGAAATATTTTGAATTTTAAATCCCCCTACACCCCTCCCCTCATCCAGACCCAATTACAGCTAATAACAAATATCATCTTTAGTGTTACTGAAGCTGTTGAATATCAAGTATGGTATAGATAAAAAGTCCGTCACGCAGGGGCTGCGTAGACTAAGCAGATTTCCCACGTGAAGTTATACAATAGAGAAATTTCAGAATTGAGAGACGACCAGTTACGGGAACGGCCCGAACTAGCTCTTGACGGAAACTCACGTCTAGACCCGAAGTTAGCCGATCTCATCTCAGAAGCTGAAAACAGAAAAATGCAAATATCTCGGTTAATATTCAAGATACAGAATAAATGTATATAACATTATTTATAGTAAATTAAATTTGAGATTGATTCTATATACTTTTTCGATCCGACGTATAGTAACGGAGATATTTTGAATTTTCGAAAAAACTCCCCTCTAAAAAACCCCCCCTCACCCACTGGTCCGATTTTAACCATTAACGAACTTGATCTTTATTTTTACATAAAACGTTTTAAATATCGAGTTTGGTAACGATCAAACGAAAATTGCGACTGCTAGAGCATCAACAGACATATATATATATATATATATATATTATATATATATATATATATAATTTTGAACGGACCTCATTTTCGTCATCTCCTGGGTAGGATCGATGGATATTTGAAGAAATTTATCGAAACTCGCGTCATGAGTATGACCTCAATAGCTGATTTCCCTTAAGGGAAATCTGCTAAAAAAGCAGTACCGAGACAAAGAATTCGCTTAAATAAATAAATGTCTATTGAAAACAATATTTGATATTTCTTAGAATAAAATGGTTCATGATATAAAGGCTTGTTGTTAATATGACATGGGTAGGGATATGGATTTGCTTAAGCATGAACATTAAAAAATCAAAATATCTCTTAATATGCATGATGGAGAAATTATGTATATAACAGTGATAGGTATTTTTATTTGCCATAAGATTGCTGTTGTTCAATTTTTTTATTGCACTTATAGTAACGCAGATATATAAATTTCCTCAATCCCCCCCTAAAACTCCCCTTCCCTTCCACTGGTCCTATTTCATTCATTACCTGACCTTTCTTTTTAAGTAAAATTAATAAATATCTAGTTTTGGTAACAATAATAGAAATATATGTATATGTGTGTGTCTGTTATTAACACTTTAGCGGTCGCATTTTTAGTTTGATCGTCACCACGTCGTTGAAATATAAGCTTGCCACGCACTATTAAAGATCCAGTTCGTTAACAGCTAAAATTGGGAGGGTGGGGGGTTTACAGGGGAATTCAGAAAATTTAAATATCTGCGTTACTAAATGTCGAATCGGAAACTCTTATTGCAAATTAAAATACCTATTAATTAATATATAAGTTATATTCTTAATATCTCCGTTATTATGTGTCGGATTGAAAAATTATAGGTATAGGACCAATTTCAATTTCCATTTATTTATTAATGGACACCACATCGAAGGTGATTTGCCTTTCAAAAGTAATAACAGGTAACAATAACAAAAAACATACCTTAACAGCAAGTAACAATAATAAATACCTTAACAACAAATAATAACAAAAAATACCTTAACAGCAAGTAACAATAATAAATACCTTAGCAACAAGTAATAATAACAAATTCCTTAGCAAAAAGTAATAATAACAAATACATTAACAACAAGGGACAATAATAAATACCTAAACAACAAGTAATAGTAACATATACCTTAACAACAAGCAACAATAACAAATACCTTAGCAACAAGTAATAGTAACACATAACTTAGCAATAATACTAATAATAACAAGTACCAAAAAAAAAATAAAAAAAAAAAATAAAAAAAAAAAAAACCATTGGTATAGGACCAATCATGTTAAAAATTGATGGTCTATAAATGTTATATCTATATTTTCTTATCATGAATATTAACCCTAATATTTGAATTTATTAGTTTACGGCATTCAGTAAATCCCCACTCCTACTAATGTCATACTAACTATAAGCCGTTATATCATGAACCACTGCTTTCTAAAGTTAAATACCAAATATGGGTTTCACTGAAGTTTTACTGTTTTAAGATTTTACGTTTTTGTCTTGAATGTTTACTCAACATTTATTTATTGGTCTATAACCGTTTCAGTCAATACTAAAGATCATATTTGTTCCTGGCTGAAACCCGAGTTGGAATATTGGGGCGAAACAAAATTCAAAATATTTCCGTTATTATGAGTGGGATAGAAAAATGTTATAGAACCAAACTTGTTAAACTCTTCATAGACTACATTCGTACTTTCTTGTTATCAGCCTTCAGGACAGGTTTTCTGGTAAGATAAGACCATGCGTTACAAGTGGGAAATGCGCTTCGTTTACGCATCTCTTGCGTAACGGACTTCCATCCCCTTCGGAGCCTTATCACTATTTATTTGAGATGCCGCTACAATGGCGATTCATCTTTTGACATATTTGAAAATAATTTTACAAAATTAGACAAATATTAAAAATTTTACAATGCTAAATGTTACAAAAGTACAAAATAAATAGAACCTTGCCGCTACAATGGCGATTCTTAACACGATAAAATATAATTTCACACAATTAAATAAATATTAAAGTTTTTACACAGCTAACATTTACAAATGTATAAAATAAATAGAGTGGACAAAACTAAATATAAATTGTTACTATATTTACAACATAAGGAAAAATAAAGCTAACAAAAAAAAAACTAAAAGAAAAACTATAAATAGTTTAACTGGAAGAATGCAAAACTTATATTCCACAGTGCTTGCTATATATAACTTTCATAATTGTAGATAATAGCTTTTATATTTCATCAAATAATCTATTATTTCTTAAATACTTAAAAACATCATCTACGGCTACTGTCGGCTAGTAGTTTGCATAAATTTGTGGACCACGGCTACGTTTTTACTTGTGTGCAGTCAGTTAACATTTGTTTTACAGTCAGCGTTCTGTTGCAGTAGCGACATTAGGTTCATCTTCCCTGCTCATTATATAATAATATCTTAGTCTAGTTTGTTCTGTACGCAGGCGTGTATGTGCTGTTTCTTCTCTTCTAGAGCGTTTATTACTTAAAGTCCAGTTTAGCCTTATTAGATTTGATTTCTCTAAGGTTACTGTCAGAGTTATACCATAAATTATTCCAGTCATTAATTCCGAGTTGTTAGCAGATTTCCCTTGAGGGACATCACTTATTGAGGTTGTACACATGACAGAATTTTCGAAATTTTTCTTCCAATGTCCATCGATCCTACCTAGTAGATGAGGTCCGTTCAAAACTGTATGTATATATATATATATATATATATATATATATATATATATATATATATATATATATATATATATATATTTGTCTGTTACCGCTCTAGTGGTCACAATTTTTGTTTAATCGTTACCAAACTCGATATTTAGTCGTTTTATGTAAAAAGAAAGATCAAGTTCGTTAACGGCTGAAATCGGATCAGTGGGAGGGGGGGGGTTGGAGGGGAGGATTTTCGAAAATTCGAAATAACTCCGTTACTATACGTCGGATCGAAATGTTTTACAGAATCAATCTTATTACAAATTAAATCTACTATAAATATTGTTATATACATGTTTTCTCTATCTTGAATATTAACCGAGATATTTGCATTTTTATTAAATCTGGGCGCCTATTGGACGTGTGTTACTTTCCCGCCAAAAGCTAGTTCGGCCGTTTCCTTGACTGGGTCAGGTCTCTATTGTAAAACTTCACTTGGAAAATCTGCTTAGTTTACGCAGCCCCTGCGTGATGGACTTTCTTATATGAGTGAAAGCGTCTTGGTGAGTTATGTCCAAAAAATTCGGTGCGTTAGTGAAGCCCCTTCCCGCTGTTCGTCTGTAACAAGAGCACGTGTGTCAGTTTTTGCTTCGACCGTGAGCCATACAGAGACGGAGGGTGTATGAGGGGCCCGCATCTCAGATATATATTATAGAGAGCAACAAGTGGCGCCCCCTCCCAGACAAAGGGACAAACTTCAACCTCCCCCCCCCGTCAGCAAACTTCCCCGATATTTTATTACTCGACGTCTCTGTCCATCAATCCTCTCCCTTTGAGCCGCTAGCCATTCACTGCATATTTCTCCTCCTTCTTAGCCAAACCTGCTTAAGAAAAATGTGTATTGAGGTTGTACTTCTGAAGCGATATTAGAAATATATAATAAACATTCCATCGATCCTAACTAGGAGATGACGAAAATGAGGTCCGTTCACAATTATATATATATATATATATATATATATATATATATATATATATATATATATATATACTAGCTAAGGTAAATCATGGGAGACAGAAAGATTTTAGTTTGTTTTGGCAATGCTGCTATGTGTACAACTGCTCTTCCCGTCTAGGCGCACTAGGTCTCTTTGGCGACTTATAGAAAAAAAAAATTAGATTTGCAGAATAAATGAAAATAAGTCTCTAATCATTCCTCTCCACTTTTTGACACACCGTGAATAATTCAAATCATAATCATGGATAACATTTATTATAATTAAATATCATCTATAATGTACGTATTTTGTATATAAAATCTAGCTAATATACCTGGCAATGCCCGGGAAATCATCGTTGACTGACTAATAGTTTTATTTTTATAGAAAATCGTTAAAAATCCAATTGGAATTGGAATATCACAATTTTTCATTTCAGGGCTCCCTTATAACCCCCTCTCCCGTTTGACCCTATAAATTTTAATATAGCTTATAATCATGGATGAATTAATGCTAATTCACATACCGAGTTTTATTAAATTCGGTTCAACCGTTAGTGCCCAATAAAATAGTTAACAACCGTTGCTTATTGTGTTATTTAAAGTAGCTTTTGTTATATATTCTTTTTTCGTATACTGAAGTATAAACGAGATATACACAAAAGCCTATAGTGGAAGTCAACAATTTTATTGGGCTCAAAAAACAACGGAATTAAACAAAACTCGGCATGTGAATTAGCATCCTCTCTTCCATGAAAATAAGCTATGTTAACATTTCTGTAGATGACACAGGGAGAGGGGGGGGGGGTTATCCAGGAAGCCTGTTATCTCATACACATTACAGAAGGTATTTAGAATAACTTTTGATAAATCCACTTTTGTCGTTTAACAAAGTATGAACGAGGTATTCGCTTAACCTATAGCGGGGGTAACCAATTGCATTAGTGCTAATTAATGTTTATTTGTTATAGGCGTAATAATGTTGTTTTTCGACTTATATGGTAGTTCTATGTATAATTCGCATTAGTAAGGTATAAATCTCAAGCAGAAGAGAAAGTCGCACGGAGGCCCGCTCATACAGTTAATTGTATTAACTTATTTCCTGATAAATGCTGGCACTATTGGAATTCCTTTCTACTTATAACCGACTATTTCTAAACTATGTGTGCTCCGAGTGGGTTTGACAGAAAATATGACTTGAATTATTCAAGGTGTGTCAAACAGTAGAGAGGGATTGATTGGGAACTCATATTCATTTAGTTTTTTTAATTAATTTTTCTATTCTATAAGTCCCTACAGTTACCCTTATGGTCCCAGACAGGAAGTATAATTGTACACACTGAAGCCTTGCTATAAAAATACCCTCAATATTCAGCCTCTAATGATTTCCGCCGGGTACCTTAGCTAGTATATATATATATATATATATATATATATATATATATATATATAAAATGTAGTTTCTTTGAGTTTTGGTCAAAACAATTTTAGTTTATGCTAATGTTGTAATAACACACAACAATAATAGTTGTAACATAATAAAATAACAATAACATAATAGCTTGCTTTAATACAATATGAAAATAGCTTTAATAAAATATAAAAATAATTGTAATAACACGTAACAATAGCTGTAACATAATATAATAGCTGTGGTATAATAATTATAATATAGTTAAACAAACAAAAGATTAAACTATATTATTATTATTTATTAACGTCCACTTTTTGCAACTTAGTCTAATCGGGATGGGTTATCTACAGGATACCACCCTTATCTAGCCAGGGTGGGATTTTAGGACGTAAATAAGCTATAGACATACCTACTAGATATACAAAGACATAACGCTGACCCAGTTCAGTGTAAACAGACCAAGGAAGTTTACACCAGTGTTCCTAATGTAACCAGAAGTGATATACATAATGTACAATAGTTTTTCAGTATTTCTAGTCTTGATAAGTAGAAATAACATCAAACACCATCTCTTACACTATAGTTTAATTAAAAGCCCGTCACGCAGGTGCTGCGTAAACTAAGCAGATTTCCCACGTGAAGTTTTACGATAGAAAAATTTCACAAGAGCCGAACAGTTAAGGAAACGGCCGAACTAGCTTTTGGCGGGAAAGTCACTTTTCCGTTAGCCTTCCAGATTTAATAAAAAGGCGACTATCTCGGTTAATATTCAAGATAGAGAATAAATGTCATAATAACATTATTTGTAGTAAATTTAATTTGCAATAAGATTGATTCTGCAATAATTTTCGATCCGACTTCTAGTAACGGAGGTATTTCGCATTTTTGAAATTCCTCCCCTCTAAACCTCCCCTCCCCCTGGTCCAATTGCAGCCGTTAACGAACTTGGCCTTTCTTTTTACATAAAACGACTAAATATCGAGTTTGGTTACGAACAAACAAAAATTGCGACCACTAGAGCAGTAACAGACTAATATATATATAGTTTTGAAAGGACCTCATTTTCGTCATCCACTAGGCAGGATCGATGGATATTTGAAGAAAAATTTCGAAAATTTCGTCATGAGCACAACCTCAATAGCTGATTTCCCTTAAGGGAGATCTGCTAAAATGTGCAATATATATAAAGTAGTACCTGTATTTTTACATATCTAAAGAAGAGAAAATAAATATTCTCGAAATATCGGCATAAACTAAACTTATTTTTACCAACATTAACCAATACCCCAAGAAACAACACCATTTATAAATATAACCTGGACGAAAACATCCACGCAATTTTATATATATATATATATATATATATATATATATATATATATATATATATATATATATATATATGAGTGTGCCTTTGTGTGAGACTTAACGTTCCGGAGGACGCAATTTGTGTTTTAAGGTTACCAAACTCCATATATAAGCGTTTCATAAAAAATTAAAGATGAAGTTCGGTAACTGTTGAAATCCGACCGACTGGGGAGGGGAGCTTTAGATTGGATCAATTTTGAATATTCTACATATCTCCGTCACTATACGGCTCGAAATATTGCATAGAAACAATCTTATTGTAAATTTAACTGTCTATAAATGTTTCTATATACGTATTTTCACGTATATGAATTTTAACCGAGTTACTAGGAATTTATAGTTTTCAGCCTTCAGGAAAAAACCACTCCTGCTCATGTAATAATAACAATAAGCTGTTATAACTATTTTATACTATTTTAAGCTTTAATACAGAATTTTGTTTACATGTGACCTTTATTATGTAAGATGTACGCAAATTAGTTGTACGATTACATCATCAAATGGGTTTTTACGTTCTTGTATCGAAAATGTTCATTTGGTCAATACTATCCTCGATATTTAATCGTTCCAGCACTCATTATCATATTTGTTCTTGGCTTAACCACGAATAGAAAGGCGTCTTAAAGGGGCGGTTGGATTAAAAAATTACAAAGAAAGCCCGTCACGCAGGTGCTGCGTAAACTAAGCCAATTTCCCACTTGAAGTTTTACAATAGAGAAATCTGCCTAATAATAACTGTAGTAGTAAGGAATCTCTAAACATATTCACGAGGGACGAACAGTTACGGAAACGGCCGCCCTAGCTCTCGGCGGAAATCCCGAACATAGCCGACTCCTGCCGACCACACACAGAATACAAATGCCAAATATCTCGGTTAATATTCAAGATACAGAATAAATGTATAGAACAATATTTATAGGAAATTTAATTTGCAATAGGATTAGTTATATACACTTTTTCTATCCGACTTATAGTAATGGATATATTTTGTATTTTCGAAAATCTCCCCTCTAAACCCGAGATATTACAAATTTAAAGAATTCCCCTCTCCAAACACCACATCCCACTCCTCCAAATTCTACTACAAACTCCATCTTACTTTTCATATAAAACGATTAAATATGGAGTTTGATAACGATTAACCAAAAGTACGACCTCTAGAAAGACAAGAGTTTATACAACACACACACACACACACACACACACACACACACACACACACACACACACACACATACACAATTTTGAACGGACCTCATTTTTGTAACCTCCTAGGTAGGATCGATGGACATTACTATCCCCCCCATAATTAACTAAATTCCAAGCGAGCTTGGATTATAGCATTAAATAAATGAAGTCAGCTGTATTTTAATAAAATATGAAATAATTAAAGTTGGAATATAGATTTTTATTTAAGGTTCAACGTTTCAGGTTGAGTAACATAACAATGAAATATAAATGCTTGAGTATACTTGTCTTATTTAAAACTTTAAAACTTAGTTTGGCGACGAGTCAACAAAGTTTTAATGCAATGCTCATTCGTTGTAAAACGTCCAAGATTTATGTTTCATTAAGTAATGTGAAACATTTATGAGTACTTTTAATTTAGGAGACAGGGAAATCATCTATTCACGTGGTACATAATTTTCAATATCTATTCATCCCAGGGGGTGACGAAAATGATGTCCATCTCATTTATGAGTGTGTAAATGTGTATATATACAAACTAGCTAAGGTACCCGGCGATGCCCGGGAAATCATTGTTGACTGACTAATGATGGCATTTTTATACCAAGACTTCAATGTGTACAATTACACTTTCCTCCACGACGTATTGTTTTTACTAAATAGTCAATCCTAAAAAGGTAACTTTTTTGGACTAATAGAATAGAAATTTTAGTTTTGAAGAATAAATGAAAATATGTTCCTAATCTATCCTACTTTTTGATGCGCCGTTTTTGAATAATTCAAACATCATCGATAGCTTTTATTACAATTGAATATCATCTATAACGAACATATTTACTGACAAAAACCAATCCAAGCACATTTAGTTTAAGCATAGTTCAGTGGAAACCACTTCCAGTAAAGCCAGTATTTCTCAGGAAATAAGTAAACTCAATTAAGTCATTTAGCCACCCGTCAACTTTCGCTCCCGCAAGAGGGTTATCATCATTCATTTCCTTTAATTATTGATTCAAAATATCATTGTAATAATTTATCTACCTGATGGAATTAAATAATAGTGGTACCCTAAAAATGATTTCATTTATAGTCAAAAAGCTAGGTGAGGGGATAACGATCGTAGCCCTCCCTGCAACCTATGTAATAATTTAAACAATCTTATCGAGTTTAAATGCATATTGTCTATTATGATAATGACATTGCCATTAACGTTTAATTATTATGATTGTACATAATATTTGCTTCAATTACATCAAGATATCGGAAATAAGATAATATATTAGCAGAATTGATCCCTATAACTTCCGCTATCACTCCTTTTGTCAATTCAGCATGACTTTGTTTAAATAATACATTATGCAAAGTAAATAACGGAAATGCTCTTATAGTTTACATTTCTATTGGAAATAAATAACAAAGTTAAGGGAAAATAAATAAAAGAGAAGGGGCGACGGAGATATATAACCTCACTAATCCGAATCATATTTATAATTATCGTATGTGACTAAAACATAAAATCATTTTTCATAATATGCATACAATAAAAACACTTAAATAAGCACTAATAAAATTAAAGACTCCCGCTATAGTTTGAGCGTATATCACATGTTTACTTCATTTTACGAAACAACTTTTGTTATATGCATGTTCACAGAGAATCCAATTGGAATCGGAATATCACAATTTTTCATTTCAGGACTTCCTCATAACCCCCACTCCCGTTCGGAACTAAAAATTTTAATATAGCTTATAATCATGGAAGAATTAATGCTAATTGACTTACCGGGTTTTTTTAAGTTCAGTTCAATCGTTAGTGCCCAATAAAATTGTTGGCTCCCGCTAAAGTTTTAGTGTATATCTCGTTTATACTTTGTTATATGGAAAAAGTGAATATTACTAAAGTCACTTCAAATAAAAAAATAAACTACTTTTGTCATGTGCATATTTGCTGTAAAACCAGTAAAAACCCAAATACCGCTATTTTTAATTTCAGACCTTCCTTACAACCCCCACTCCTGTCCGTCCCTAGAAATGTTGAATGGCTTATGATAACTAAGGCGTAAGTTCTAATACACATACCGAGTTTTATTTAGTTCGGTTGAGTATTTTGTGGCAAATGATATTGTTGACTCCTGCTATAATATTTAGCGTATAACGCATTTACACTTCGGTATATGAAAAAAGTGTACATAACAAAAGTTACTCTAAATGACAAAATAAACAACTTTTGTGATATGCATATTTGTCGAAAAACCAATAGGAAACGAAATATCGCAATTTATAATTTTAGGCTTCCCTTATAACCCCTAATCCTGTTCGTCTCAGAGAAAATTAATATAACCTAAAATCTAAGTTGGGTTAGTTGTAATATACATACGAAGTTTCATAAAATTCGGTTCAGCCGTTTATGCGTGAAAAGGTAACAAACAAGCAAAGAACACTTACAAGAAAGAAACAAATTGCAAATATGGTGCCATGTGAAACGAAAAAAATTTCGTGAAATTTTGGAAAAAAAAACTTCAACTTTTCAAAGTCTATAAATGTACCTAAACAACGATTATTTTACGACAAAGCCAATGTTAACGAAGAGTGTATGATTACAATCTCAATAGTGGGTTTCTCTAGAGGGAATTCCGCTTAAAACTCTCAGGAGCAAAGCCTCAGCTGCTCAAAGCATACGTTAATTGAGTATTTGTTTCTGTGCAGCCAGTCTTCGGTATTTAATGTTTAGCTTTCCATGATAATCAATTTGAACAAATGTCATTGATTATGAAGAGAGCCCATTCAGACGGAATTTTAACTTCCTCAATTCCTCTCAAATGTCAACCATGTTAATGGTTTTTCGCGTGGAAGCAGCAAGGACAATTATGGATCTCTCACCTATCTATATTTCTTCTATATGCGAATCCAATGTGTGTTTATACATATAAATGAATTTGTATTGTCTTGGTTTCAGCCATCTCATAAGAAGGATCGGTGAGGATTTGAATGTCTTTATTAGCTGATTTCCCTTAAGGGAAATCAGCTATTGAGGTCGTACTGATGACGCGAGTCTCAAAAAATTTCTTGAAATGTCCATAGATCCTACCCCGGATATGACGAAAATTAGGTCAGTTCAAAATTATATATATATATATATATATATATATATATATATATATATATATATATATATATATATATATGTCTGTTAGCGCTCTAGCGCCCGCAATTTTTGTTTGATCGACACCCAAACTCGGAATTTAATCATTTTATGTATCAAGAAAGATCAAGTTCGTTAATGGCTGAAATCGGAATTGTATAGAATCAATCTTATTGGAAATTAAATTTACTATAAATATTGTCCGTTTCCGTAACTATTCGTCCCTCGTGAATAGGTTTAGAGATCCCTTACTACTACAATTGTTATTGGGCAGATTTCTCTACTGTAAAACTTCACGTGGGAAATCTGCTTAGTTTATGCAGCCCCTGCGTGACGGACTTTTTTTTTGGGGCGGGGATCGCGTAATGTGTTAAACCTCTGATTGAGTTTGCTTATTCATCTATTAGCAGGTATTGATGTTCCACTCATGGACGCTATTTCCAAAACATTTCTGTCCATCGATCCTGCCCAAACAAGGCCTGACTAACAAAATGTTACATCAAGTAAAAAAATAAAAAAAAATAAAAATATGTGCATCTTTGCCGAAAAACCAATAGGAAACGAAGTACAGCAATTGGATATTTCAAGCTTCCCTTATAACCCCAACTCCAGCTCGTCTCTGAAAATATTAATATAGCCTATAGTCTTAAGTTAGATTAGTAGTAATACACGTACCAAGTTTCATAATATTGGGTTAGGTAATTTCGTCGTGAATAGGTAACAAAAAACAATCAAAATAAAAGTCCGTCACGCAGGGGCTGCGTAAACTAAGCAGATTTCCCTCGTGAAGTTTAGTAATAGATAAATATACATACTGCTAACACAACAACACCGTGAATAAATACAAACGGAAATAAGAAATGTTTCATCCAATTTCAATAACCTGCCGACAGGAAGCGTTAGGTTAGAAATGTAAACAAACAGGTTTGCCCGCCTCACACCGGAAATAAAAACAATTACTGAAATATATCAGAATATAACACATTAATTTTATTGAGAACTATTTACTATATCTAGTACTGTAATTAATAATGAGTCAGAATAATTGTTATCTCAATCAATAAAATTTTAGTAGTCCAAAACTTTAAGACGGGGGGGGGCGTCACCAGGGCATATTTGCATGTATCTCGTATAATAAAGGTCTCTTGAATACAATGTTTGTTATTTAGACTTCCAATAATGTGATTTATTATGTAGCAGAGTATTGTTTACGTAACATGAGTAGAAGTGGCGGTTTGCTGAAAACTGAAAAATGCAAATATCTTGGTTAATATTCAAGATAGAGAATAAACGTATATGACAATATTTATAGTAAATTTAATTTGCAATAAGATTGGTTATATACAATTTTTCGATCCGATGCATAATAACGGAGATATTTGGAATTTTCGAAAATCCTCCCCTCTAAACCCCCCTCCCTCTGGTCCGATTTCAGCCGTTAACGAACTTGATCTTTCTTTTTACATAAAACGGTTAAATATCGAGTTTCGTAACGATTAAACAAAAATTGCGACCGCTAGAGCGGTAACAGACAAATATATATATATATATATATATATACAGTTTTGAACGGACCTCATTTTCGTCATCTACTAGGTAGGTTCGATGGACATTTGAAGAAAAATTTCGAAAATTCCGTCATGAGTACAACCTCAATAGCTGATTTCCCTTAAGGGAAATCTGCTAAAAGCAGACACAAACGATTCAAATTGCAGATATCGTGTCTATGGCATGTGAAACGAAAAAGTATCGTGAATTTTCGAGAAAAAAATCTAGTTCAGACAGAGTTTATCAACAATGTTTGGCATTGGTGTACGTTTCTTTATTTGTTTTTTATTTATCATTTCACGCTTAAACAACCAAACCGAATTTAAAGAAACGTGGTACATGTACTACTACTAACCTAACTTAGACATTAGGCTATATTAATATTCTCAGAGACGAGCAGGAGTGGGGGTTATAAGAGAGGCCTGAAATGAAAAATCGCGATATTTCGTTTCCTATTGCTTTTTCAAGTAAGGCCTCTTAAGGGGAATCTGCTAAAAATATTGTAGGAGGTCGACTAACTTTACCAGACATTATTTTCATTAATCTCTCCCAAAAAATCACAGATACAAATTGATGAAGGGTTGATTTTTAGCCTGAAGGGAAATCACCTATTAAGGTCGTATTTATGACGTTATTTTCGAAAATTTCTTCAAACGTCCATCGATCCTACCCAGATGATGAGGTCCGTTCAAAAGTTTCCAATCTCGATATTTAATCGTTTTATGTCAAAAGAAAGATCTAGTTCTTTAATAGGTAAAATCAGGGGGGGGGGAGGGGGGTTAGACGGGGATTTTCTAAAATTCGATATTTTTCCGTTACTATACATCCGATGGTGGACTATAATCGTATTGCCAAAGTAACGTTCTATAAATTTCGTTCGGTTTTTTCACTACCTTCATTATTAACTGAGTCATTTGCATTTTAGCAGATTGATCTTAAGGGAAATCAGCTATTGAAGTCGTACGCATGACGCGATTTTCGAAACATTTCTTTAAATGTCCATCGATCCTACCCAGAAGATGACGAAAATGAGGTCCGTTGCAAATTATATATATCTATATATATATAAAATTGTAACCTCTGTCTGTACATTGATTTTTTTCGCGAAATTTCACGATAACTTTTCGTTTCACATGTCATAGACACCATATCTGCATTTTGTTTCTTTCGTGTATGTTTGTTTGTTTGTTTGTTTGTTTGTTTGTTACCTTTTCACGCATAAACGGCTGAATCGAATTTTATGAAACTTGGTATGTATATTACTACTAACCCAACTTAGACTTTAGGCTATATTAATTTTCTCTGAGATGGACAGGAGTGGGGGTTATAAGGGAGAGCTGAAATTAAAAATAGCGATATTTCGTTTTCTATTGGTTTTTCGGCAAATATGCACATAACAAAAGTTGTTTACTTTGTTATTTAGAGTAACTTTTGTCATATACACTTTTGTCGTATACCGAAGTTTAAATGCGTTATACGCTAAAAATTATAGAGGGAGTCAACAATATTATTTGCCAAAAATGACTCAACCGAACTAAATAAAACTCGGTATGTGTATTAGCAGTGAGGCCTTCGTTATAATAAGCCATACCAACATTTCTATGAACGGGCAGGAGTGGGGGTTATAAGGGAAGCCTGAAATTAAAAATAGCGATATTTCGTTTCCTATTGGTTTTTTCGCAAATATAAACATAACAAAAGTTGTTTATTTTATTATTTGGAGTAACTTTTGTTATATACACTTTTGTCGTATACCTAAGTATAAATGAGTTATACGTTAAAACTTTAGCGGGCACTAATGGCTGAACCGAACTTAACAAAACTCGGTATGTCAATTAGCATTAATTCTTCCATGATTATAAGTTATATTAAAATGTTTAGGTTCGAACGGGAGGGGATTATAAGGGAGGCCTGAAATAAAAATTCACCATATTTACATGTATAAGAAACGGGAAATATAAAAATATCGAAGACTGTGAAGAATTATTGAACAAATAATTCTATTATTAGCAAATCACCGGCAACGACGGGTATCAATCCTAAACACTGGGACGGGTAAATGTCAAAATATTGTGCAATGTAAAGCCTGCTAAAAAATACCATCAACATTCAGACTCAAATGAATTCCCGGGCGAAGCCGGGTATCTGAGCTAGTATATATATATATATATATATATATATATATATATATATATATATATATATATATATGTCTGTTACTGCAATCTTTGTTTGATCGTTACCAAACGCGATATTTAAACGTTTTATGCAAAAAGACAGATCAAGTTCGTTAATGGCTGGAATCGGACCAGTAGGAGGGGGAGATTTTCGAATATTCAAAATATCTCCGTTACCATACGTCGGATCAAACAATTGTATAGAACCAATCTTATTGTAAATTAAATTTACTATAAATATTGTTCTATACATTTATTCTCTATCTTGAATATTAAACGAGATATTTCCATTTTTATTAATTGTGGGGCGATAACGGATGACTAGTTTCCCTCCAAAAGCTAGTTCGGCCCTTTGCCGTAACTGTTCGGCTCTCGTGAGCCCCTGCGTGACGGACTTTTTTTAGTTTTCAGCCTTCCGTAAACTCCCACTCCTACTCATGTCATATTAACAATATGCTGTTATATTGTGAAAAATATTATTTGAAGCCTAAATACCTAATATTGTTCTCATTGAATGAGTCAAATGGCAAAAATGTAATGTGATGACGTCATCAATTAAGATTTTCTATTATTGGCTCAAAATGATTATTTGTATAATTAATAATTTTATTATATACCATATTCAATGGTGGGAAATCAGCTTAACGGACTTTTAGCAGATTTCCCTTAAGGGAAATCAGCTATTGAGGTTGTACTCATGACGGAATTTTCGACATTTTTCTTCAAATGTCCATCGATCCTACCTAGTAGATGACGAAAATTAAGTCCGTTCAAAACTGTATATGTATATATATATATATATATATATATATATATATATATATATATATATATATATATGTCTGTTACCGCTCTAGCGGTCGCAATTTTTGTTTAATCGTTACCAAACTCGATATTTAGTCGTTTTATGTAAAAAGAAAGATCAAGTTCGTTAACGGCTGAAATCGGACTAGTGGGAGGGGGGGTTTAGAGGGGAGGATTTTCGAAAATTCGAAATATCTCCGTTATTATGCGTCGGATCGAAATATTGTATAGAATAATTCTTATTGCAAATTCAATTTACTATAAATATCGTTCTATACAATTTTTCTGTATCTTAATATTAACCGAGATATTTGCATTTGTATTCTGCGTGTGGTCGCCAGTAGGCTATGTTCGGACTTTCCGCCGAGAGCTCTGGTCGCCGTTTCCATAACTATTCGTCCCTCGTGAATAGGTTTAGAGGTTAGGTTAACTGTTTTTTGGGGCTAGAAACTACTGGGTTATTACGCCTTAAATAATGTTTTAGGTTTAGAGGTTTCTTACTACTGCAGTTGTTATTAGGCAGATTTCTCTATTGCAAAACCACGTGGGAAATCTGCTTAGTTTACGCAGCCCCTGCGTGACGGACTTTTTTTTTATATGTCTGCCATCAGTAAACCAATTAAACGTAACCTTTGAAGGAGATCTACTTATTTATACCAGACTTTATATAGATCAGTAACTCCCGAAAATCACAGTTACAAATTGTTGAAGGCATGGGATTTCATTTTTTTTTATTAAAAGACGCTATATGACGTACTGTTGGTTTGTTAACGTATGCCTTCGTGACAGTAAGAAGAAATCGATTGTTGAGTTTCCAACATAATCGAACCAACGTTTCCGATACCAAAATACATGGGAGCCGAAAAGAGCCGGATACATTTCCCCCCCGTAGTATAATCAATACTTGGCCATGCAACAGCCGCCCTGATACATGGAAGCTCTGACAATGCTCCCATCTATTGATTTACAAACGAGCATTATACTCCGCTTGCATAATACTTGGAAAAAATAATGTCTGCTACACAGGGGCTGCGTTAACTAAGCAGATTTCCCTCGTGCGCCACGTATGTGCATTTATCTCAAAAAGCAAACTACAATAAAAAACATTTTGGTATTTTGGCTTTAAATAATTTGTTTCATAATATAACAGCTTACTGTTAATAGGACTTGAGTAGGAAGTGGGGTTTACTGAAGGCCGAAAACTAAAAAAATTGAAATATCTCTGTTAATAATCAAGATAGTTAAAAGAAAATTCCGTCACGCAGGGGCTGCGTAAACTAAGCAGATTTCCCTTGTGAAGTTTTACAATAGAGAAATCTCCATACTGGTAACACAATACCACCGTAATTAAATACAAACGGTAATGAGAAATCTTTCAGTTAATTAAAATAAATTCCCAACTGAAACGGCTTCTGAATTGTAAGAATAATTTATATTTTAATAACTCAAATTTTAGTAGTCCAAGAACTAAAGAAGGGGGGGGGGCGGATGAACAGAACGTATTTGCATAAATCTCACAAAGTAACGAAGGTAAGGTTAGAAAAAGCTTCCACCTGAGCCGAGTACTTACGGAAACGGCCTAATCCGAACTATACCCGACCACAGACTTCATAAAAATGCAAATATCTCGGTTAATATTCAAGATAGAGAATAAATGTATATTACAATACTTATAGTAACTTTAATTTGCAATAAGATTGATTCTGTACAATTTTTCGATCCGACGTATAGTAACGGAGATATTTTGAATTTTCGAAAATCCTCCCCTCTAAACCCCACCCTCTCCCACTAGTCCGATTTCAGCCGTTAACGAACTTGATCTTTCTTTTTACATAAAACGACTAAATATCGAGTTTGGTAACGATTACACAAAAATTGCGACCGCTAGAGCGTTAACAGACATATATATATATATATATATATATATATATATATATATATATATATATATATATATATATAGTTGAACGGACCTCATTTTAGTCATCTCCTGAGTAGAAGGATTGATGGACATTTGAGGAAATTTTCCGAAAATCGCATCATAAGTACGGCCTCTATTGCCGATTTCCCTGGAGGGTAATCTGCTAATATCTAACCAACAACACTGCTGTCACTGCAGTACTTTCAACGGTAATATAAAAATTCAAGCACGCAGGGGCTGCGTTAACTAAGCAGATTTCATACGTATTTGCACTCACCTCAAAACGTAAAGGCTCAATGAGCCCAATATTTGGTATTTGGCTTCAAATAATGTGATTCAGAATATAACAGATTATTGTTAACATGACATGAGTAGTAGTGTGGGTTTACTGAAGGCCGAAAAATAAAAAAATGCAAATATCTGGGTTAATATTCAAGATAGGAAAAACACGTACATAACATCATTTATAGAGTATTTAATTTGCAATAAGATTGGATATTAACAGAGATATTTCGAAAATCCTCCCCACTAAAAGCCACTCCCACGGTTCGGATTTCAGCCATTAACGAACTTTTTTTTTTACATAAAACGTTCAAATATCAAGTTTGGAAGCGACAAACAAAAATTGCGACCCCTAGACAGAACAGACAAAAACACACGCACGTACACGCACACAGACACATATGTATTATGTAAATCTAAATATTAAGCTCGTGAATGGGTGAAATTGGTTGCACAAATAGGAATTGGGTTTGTTAGGGGTGGTTAGTGGGAGAATTTTGAAAATTCAAAACATATCCGTTATTTGGGATTTGGGCTGACTGGTGGAGGTCCATCATAAATGGAAGGATCAAAAGGTAAAAAAAAAAACACCTTCATTCTAATTACGTAATAGGGCGCAGTCTCGCCGGAGACATCGGCTTCATAAGGACCAGCTCTAGAGCACTGAAGATGGGACGATTCGCCCGGAAAGTACTCAGCATTTAATAAATGAAGTATTAAGAATGGAGGTGTTTTTTTGACCTTATTATCCTTCAGTTGATATCCGTTTGTTCGAAAAATTGTAACTAATCTTATAACAAACTTAATGTTCTACAAATTTTATTTTTACATATTTTCTTTATGAAGAATATTAACCGACTCTTCAACTAATAAATCCAAATATCTCGGTGGATACCACTTCTACTTATGTTATATGAAAAGAGTCCGCCACACGGTGGCTGCGTAAACTAAGCAGATTTCCCTCGTGAAGTTTAACAATAGATAAATCTACATACTGCTAACACAACAACACCGTGAATATTAAGTGAATAAATACAAACGGTAATCAGAAATATTTCAGTCAATTTTAATAACCTCTAAACGGAAAGCTCAGAATTGTGAACAATCAGGTCTGCTAACGAGTCAGAACTGAACAGATAGATAGAAATATTCATCACCCGAAAAAAAACAAAAAAACAATTATTGAAATATATCTGAATATAACATATTGATACGTTTTATTACCAAAATCAAATAAACGTTGTTAATAAGAGTTCTTTTGGATTGCAAAATTAAACACCCACAAGTTTCACAGTTTTTATCACTGCACAATTTATTTTACAATGCACTATGCACTTGGTTAATTATTCTTAATTAATACTCACAGTATGCACTGATAGCGTCACTGTTTTTGTTATTACACAGCCCAATGATTCGCTCACAGTCACTGAAGTACACAAAAAGTCCGTCACGCAGGGGCTGCGTAAAACTAAGCATTTCCCCTGTGAAGTTTTACAATAGAGAAATCTGCATACTGGTAACCCAATACCACCGTGATTAGATAATGAGAAATCTTTCAGTTAATTAAAACAAATGCCCAACTGAAAACGGCTTCTGAAATTGTAAGAATAATTTATATTTTAATAACTCAAATTTTAGTAGTCCAAGAACTAAAGAAGGGGGGGGGGCGGATGAACAAAACGTATTTGCATAAATCTCACAAAGTAAGGAAGGTAAGGTAAGGTTAAAAACGCCAGGTTAGAAGAAGCTTCCGCCTGAGCCGAGAAAGACGAAAATGGCCGACATAATCCGAACTATACCCCACCATAGACTTCATAAAAATGCAAATATCTCGTTTAATATTCCAGACAGAG
Organism: Riptortus pedestris; assembly: GCA_019009955.1. NCBI lineage: Eukaryota > Metazoa > Arthropoda > Insecta > Hemiptera > Alydidae > Riptortus > Riptortus pedestris. The sequence continues at coordinate 177,050,825 of CM032229.1, forward strand.
AATAAATGTATATAACAATATTTATAGTAAATTTAATTTGCAAAAAGATGGTTTTGTACAATTTTTCGATCCGATGCATAATAACGGAGATATTTTTGAATTTTTCGAAAAGCCCCCATCTAAACCCCCCCCCACCCACTGGTCCGATTTCAGCCGTTAACGAACTGGATCTTCCTTTTTACATAAAACGATTAAATACCGAGTTTGGTGACGATTTAACAAAAATTGCGACCGCTAGAGTGTTAACAGACAAATATATCTAGATATGTCTATATATATATAATATATATATATATATAGTATATATATATATATATATACTAGCTCAGATACCCGGCTTCGCTCGGGAATTCATTTGAGGCTGAATGGTGATGGTATATTTTTGGCAAGGCTTTACTTTGCACAAAATTTTTGACATTTACCCGTTCCAGTGTTTAGGGTTAATACCCGTTGTTGGCATTTGTTAATAATAAAATTATTTTTTTATGTAAGACTTCACTGTCCTGCATATTGTCATATTTCCCGTCTCCTGTGCATTATGCATAGATTTGAATTATTAAGGAGAAAATATTGACATAACATTTGAATTCATTTTTTTCAGGTGAGGTACCTGGTAGTTCATAATTGAAAAGAAGTGTTGAGCAAATTTCTCTAAATAACAAAATAAACAACTTTTGTTATGTGCATATTTGCCGAAAATGCACTAGGAAAAGAAATATCACTATTATTAATTTCAAGCCTCCCTTATAACCCCCACTCCTGCCCGTCCCTAGAAATGTTCGTATAGCTTATTATAATGAAGGCGTTAGTACTAATTCACATACCGAGTTTGGTTTAATTCGGTTGAGTCTTTAGTGCCAAATAAAATTGTGGACTTCCGCTTTAGTTTATAGCGTATAACTCATTTGTGCTTCCGTATACGGCAAAAAGGGATATATTAAAAGTTACTCTAAATAACAAAATAAACAACTTTTGTTATGTGCATATATGCTGAAAAAGCAATAGGAAACGAAATATCGCTATTTTTAATTTCAGGCCTCCCTTATAACCCCCACTCCTGCCCGTCCCTAGAAATGATAGTATGGCTTATTATAAGGAAATCGTTAGTATTAATTCCACATAGCTAGTTTGGTTTAGTTCGGTTGAGTTTTTTGTACCAAATAAAATTGTGAACTCCCGCTATAGTTTTTAGCGTAGGTTCTCATTTATACTTCCGTATACGGCAAAAGTGCATATAACAAAATTTACTCTAAATTACAAAATAAACAACTTTTGTTATGTGCATATTTGCTGAAAAAGCAATAGGAAACGAAATATCGCTATTTTTAATTTCAGGCCTCCCTTATAACCCCCACTCCTGTTCGTCTTAGAGAATATTAATATAGCCTAAAGTCTAAGTTGGGCTAGTAGTAATATACATACCAAGTTTCATAAAATTCGGTTCAGCCGTTTATGCGTGAAAAGGTAACAAACAAACAAACAAACAAACAAACCTAGCTCAGATACCCGCTTTGCTCGGGAATTCATTTGAGGCTGAATATGATGGTATATTTTTGGCAAGGCTTTACTTTTCACAATATTTTGACATTTACCCGTACCAGTGTTTAGGGTTAACACCCGTCGTTTCTGTTGATTTGTTAATAATAAAATTATTTTTTTTATATAAGACTTCACTGTCCTGGATATTGTCATATTTCCCGTTGAGCTCCCGTGATGAGCAAATTTCTCTAAATAACAAAATAAACAACTTTTGTTATGTGCATATTTGCCGAAACCCCCATAGGAAATCACTATTTTCAATTTCAGACCTCCCTTATAACCCCCACTCCTGCCCGTCCCTAGAAATGTTAGTATGGTTTATTATAAGGAAAGCGTTAGTGCTAATTCACATACCGAGTTTGGTTTAGTTTCGGTTTAGTCTTTTGTGCCAAATAAAATTGTGGACTCCCGCTATAGTTTTTAGCGTATAACTCATTTATACTTCCGTATACGGCAAAAGTGCATATAACAAACGTTATTCTAAATAACAACATGAACAACTTTTGTTATGTGCATATTTGCAGAAAAAGCAATAGGAAACGAAACATCACTATATTTAATTTCAGTCCTCCCTTATAACCCCCACTCCTGCCCGTCCCTAGAAATCTTAGTATGGCTTGTTATAAGAAAAGCGTTAGTGCTAATACATATACCGAGTTTTATTTATTTCGGTTGGGTCTTTTGTCCCAAATAAAATTGTTCCCTTCCGCTATAGGTTTTAGCGTTTATCTCGTTTATAATTCGGTAAACGAAAAAAGTGTGTATTACAAAAGTTACTCTAAATAACAAAAAAAAACAACTTTTGTTATGTTCATATTTGCCGAAAAACCAATAGGAAACGAAATATCGCTATTTTTAATTTCTCGCTTCCCTCATAACCCCCACTCCTGCCCATCCCTAGAAATGTTAGTATGGTTTATTATAAGGAAGGCGTTAGTACTAATTCACCTACCGAGTTTGGTTTAGTTCGGTTGAGTCTTTTGTGCCAAATAAAATTATGGACTCCCTCTATAGTTTTTAGCGTATAACTCATTTATACCTCCATATATGGCAAAAGTGCATATAACAAAAGATACTCTAAATAAAAAGATAAACGACTTTTGTTATGTAAATATTTGCCGAAAAAGCAATACGAAACGAAATATCGATATTTTTTAATTTCAGGCCTCCCTTATAAACCCCACTTCTGTTCGTCTCAGAGAATAATAATATAACCTCAAGTCTAAGTTGGGCTAGTAGTAATATACATACCAAGTTTCATTAAATTCGGTTCAGCCGTTTATGCGTGAAAAGGTAACAAAGAAACAAACAAACAAACATACACGAAAGAAACAAAATGCAGTTATGGTGTCTATGACATGTGAAACGAAAAGTTATCGTGAAATTTCGCGAAAAAAATCAATGTACAGACAGAGGTTACAATTTTATATATATATATAGTTTTGAACGGACCTCATTTTCGTCATCTCCTGGGTAGCATTTGAAGAAATATTTCGAAAATCGCGTCATGAGTACGACCTCAATAGCTGATTTCCCTTAAGGGAAATCTGCTAAAAGACGGCACTGCACTGTCTTAAACATGGCACTAAACTGTTACTTACAGTCACGGCACAACACTGTTCTTCACATAAAAACACTTTGCCACACTGCAAGTCGCACTATAGCGACGTCTGTCCAATTCTTTCATGTATTTAATTTTCGCAACATTATTAATTTTATTAAAACTATTTATTTTATCTTGCATTGTAATTTATAACGGGGGGCTCAGGTTAGCCATGCGAGTTAAAGCGTTGACCTTTATCTCACATGGTAAACCTAGAGTGGCGAGTTAGATTCTCGCCTGGGCAAAGGAAATTATTTACTGACGAAATTCATTAAATAACATCCTAAAATCCCACCCTGGGGGTGGGATAAGAGTGGTATCCTGTAGATAACCCGTCCCAATAAGCCTAAGTTGCAAAAAGTGGACGTTAATTAATACTAATAATAAAATTTATAACGAATAAGAATAATATTTTAATAACTCAACAGAACGTATTTGCGTATATCTCACAAAGAAAGAGCTTACACCCGGCACCAGTTTCAGGAGAACCGAACAGTTACGGAAACGGCCGAACTAACTTTCAACGGAATCGCACTAACAAAACAGACAATAGCCGAATCTGAAAAATGCAGATATCTCGATTAATATTCAAGATAGATAATAAATGTATATAACAATATTTATAGTAAATTGTAGGATCGATGGGCATTGGAAGAAATTATTTGAATATCGCGTCATGAACGGAAATCTGCTAAAAAAAGGTATAGAACCAGTCTTGTTAAGCTATTGATGCCCTACAATCGCTGGCTTATACATTTTTTGTAGCTCAAATATTAAGCGAGTTATTTCTCCTTTTAGCAGATTTCCCTTAAGGGAAATCAGCTATTGAGGTTGTACTCATGACGGAATTTTCGAAATTTTTCTTCAAATGTCCATCGATCCTACCTAGTAGATGACGAAAATGAGGTCCGTTCAAAACTGTGTATATATATATATATATATATATATATATATATATATATATATATATATTTGTCTGTTACCGCTCTAGCGGTCGCAATTTTTGTTTAATCGTTACGAAACTTGATATTTAACCGTTTTATGTAAAAAGGCAGATCAAGTTCGTTAATGGCTGAAATCGGACCGGAGGGAAGGAGGGGAGGTTTAAAGGGGGGATTTTCGAAATTTCCAAATATCTCCGTTATTATGCATCGGATCGAAAAATTGTATATAACCAATCTCATTGAAAATTAAATTTACTATAAATATTGTTATATACATTTATTCTCTATCTTGAATATTAACCGAGATATTTGCTTTTTTCAGTTTTTAGCAAACCGCCACTTCTACTCATGTTACGTAAACAATAGTCTGCTACATAATAAATCACATTATTGGAAGTTTAAATACCTAAAATTGTATTCAAGAGACCTTTATTATACGAGATACATGCAAATATGCCCTGGTGATCCCACCCCCACATCTTAAAGTTTTGGGCTACTAAAATTTTATTGATTGAGATGACAATTATTCTGACTCATTATTAATTACAGTACTAGATATAGTAAATAGTTCTCAATAAAATAATTTGTTATATTCTGATATGAATATGATATGAATTGTTTTTCTTTCCGGTGTGAGCCGGGCTGGGCCCGTTTGTTTACATTTCTAACCTAACGCTTCCTGTCGGCAGGCTATTGAAATTGGATGAAACATTTCTTATTTCCGTTTGTATTTATCCACGGTGTTGTTGTGTTAGCAGTATGTATATTTAACTATTACTAAACTTCCGGAGGGAAATCTGCTTAGTTTACGCAGCCCCTGCGTGACGGACTTTTCTGGTTTCAGCCAGTAGGGGTATACCCACTTCTAAGGATTTCTACTTAAAAAAAGTAAAATATATGGTGAAATAAGATTTATAGTGTGAAAGAAGATTTATGAGCCAAAAATCTGTTTAGTTTACGTAGCCTTTGGGACATACTTTTATGTAGAAGGGAAGATCAAGCTCGTTTATAGGTGAAATTGTGACAGGCGAGTGGAGGGGGTTAAGTGGAATGTTGAAATGTTTTGGTTATAAAATTGTTGCCGTAAAATTGATTGGTCGGATCACAAAATATTATATAGCCATAAAATTGATTATGTGGATCATAAAATGTTATATAGCCAATCCTATTGAAAATTTAATTTTGTAGAATATTTACTTTATGTATCTTTTACACTCTCTCTAGTAATAACCTAAATATTTGCATTTTAGCAGTTTTCTCTAATGAGGGGGCATTTTAGGGAAATCAGCTTGTCCTCAAATGTCCACCGGTCCTACCTAGTAGATGACGAAAAAGTCCGTCGCGCAGGGGCTGAGTTACCTAAGCAGATTTCCCACGTATTTGCAGTTATCTCAAAAAGGAAAAGTTCAATGAGAACAATATTTGGTGATTTTGCTTCAGATAATGCGCTTTATAATATAACACCGTATTGTTAATATGACATGAGAAGGAGTAGAGGTTTATTGAGGGCCGGGAACTACAGAATGCAAATATCTTGGTTAATAATAAAGATAGTGAAAATACGTGCATAACAAAAGTTATACAACATTTCATTTGCAATAAGATTCGTTCTATACACTGTTTCGATCCGACGCATAATAACGGAGATATTAAAACGTCCGTCACGCAGGGGCTGCGTAAACTAAGCAGATTTCCCACGTGACGTTTTCGTGTAGATAAATCTGCCCAATAACACCTGTAGTAGTAAGGTATCTCTAAACCTATTCAAGAGGGACGAATAGTTATGGAAACGGCCGCCAGAGCTCTCGCGGAAATTCCAGAACATAGCCGACTCCTGCCGACGACACACAGAATACAAATGCAAATATCTCGGTTAATATTCAAGATACAGAATAAATGTATAGAACAATATTTATAGTAAATTTAATTTGCAATATGATTGATTCTATACAATTTTTCGATCCGACGCATAATAACGGAGATATTGTGGATTTTCAAAATTCCCCTCTAAACCCCCCCCCCTCCCACTGGTCCGATTTCAGCCATTAACGAACTTGATCTTCCTTTTTACATAAAACGATTAAATTCCGAGTTTGGTAACGATCAAACAAAAATTGCGACCGCTAGAGCGTTAACAGACAAATATATATATATTTATAATTTTGAACGGACCTCATTTTCGTCATCTCCTGGGTAGGATCGATGGACATTTGAGGAAATTTTTCGAAACTCGCGTCATGAGTACGACCTCAATAGCTGATTTCCCCTAAGGGAAATCTGCTAAAATCTTCAAAATTCCTCCACTTTGAGGGGGCTTACCTTCTGACTGGTCCGATTTTAGCCGCTATCGTACTTGATATTTCTTTTCATATAAAACGAATAAATATTGAGTTTGGCAACAATTAAACCAAAATTGTGACAGCTAGCGATAACAGACAAATATATATATATATATATATATATATATATATATATATATATATATAAATATATATATATATATATATATATACGTATACAAAATGTTGAATGGACCTTATTTACATCATCTACTGGGAAGGATCGATGGACATTTGAAGAAATTTTTCAAAAATCGTATAATGAGTACAACCTCAATAGGTGATTTCCCTCAAGGGAAAACTGCCAAATGAGGCTGGTTCACAATGATTTGGTGTTCGGGCTTCTGCGAACCCCCACTCCTACTAATGTCTTATGAACAATAAGCTAAATAAATATCTTATTTCAAGAACTGCTTTCATCGGACAAAGAACAGGGGATATGTAGGGGATGAAGAAGCGATGAATTTTCTGTATAGGACGAAATACATTTTCATCGTAACTCAATATTCACACTTTGACGGCTAAGATAGTAAATCTATTCCAGATTCCCGGTGTCGAAAGGTCGTCGACGGCCACCATATTGGAATGGGACACCCGCCATCAACGTGTTAATCGAGATATTTGCAATTTTGTGAGTTTTCAGTCTTTTGATTTTCACTTCGAGCAGCCCAGCCAATAAACATTTACCGCTCTTGCGGTCGTAAACTTATGGTGTTATCGTAATCAGATTCTATATATAATCGTTTTATGTACAAATAAAAGATAAAGGTCGTGGCTAAAATCGAACACGTGGGACGGGGGGGGGGGTATTGAGAGAGAGAATTTTGAAAATTCGAAATATCACCGCTATTATACTTTGGATCGAAAAAATGTATAGAACCAACCCCATTGTAAATTAAATTTACTATAAATATTGTCTTATTGATTTACTCTCTACCATGAATATTAACATTTGCATTTTTCAGTTTTCAGCCTTCAGCAAACCCTCACTTCTATTCATGTTTCATAACAATACTCTGTTATATCATAAACCACATTATTTGAAGCTTAAATATAAAAATTTGTTTTTAAGATACCTTTATTACACGATATAAATGCAAAATTGTTCTGGTAAAATTTGATTGATTGAGATAAAAATTATTCTGATAGATTATTAATTACAGTACTAAATCTGCTTAGTTTACGCAGCTCCTGCGTGAGGGACTATTAAGTTATTGTGTTATTATTTTGGATTTCGATTATGCTATTACGTCAGTATATTTGTTTTACATTAAGTTACTAGGTCATTATATAGGGTTTACATTGAGCTATTAGGTCATTATATAGGTTGTAAGGTAATCTATTATTTCATTATAAAGGTTGTAAGTTAAGGTATTATGTCATTATATAGGTTGTAATGTAAGCTATTATGTCATTATATAAGTTGTAAGGTAAGCTATAATGTCGTTATATAGGTTGTAAGGTAAGCTATAATGTCGTTATATAGGTCCTAAGGTAAGCTATTATGTCATTATATAGGTTGAAGGGTAAGCTATTATGTCATTATATAGGTTGTAAGGTAATCTATTAACTCATTACTTAGGTTGTGAGGAAAGTTATTATGTCATTATATAAGTTGTAAGGTAAGCTATTATGTCATTATATAGGTTGTAAGGTAAGCTATAATGTCGTTATATAGGTTGTAAGGTAAGCTATAATGTCGTTATATAGGTTGTAAGGTAAGCTATTATGTCGTTATATAGGTTGTAAGGTAAGCTATTATGTCGTTATATAGGTTGTAAGGTAAGCTATTATGTCATTATATAGGTTGTAAGGTAAGCTATTATTATATAAGTTGTAAGGTAAGCTATTATGTCATATAGTTTGTAAGGTAAGCTATTATGTCATATAGTTTGTAAGGTAAGTTATTATATCATTATTTAGGTTGTAAGGTAAGCTATTATGTCATTGTTTAGTTGTAAGTTAAGTTATTATGTCATTCTATAGGTTGTAAGGTAAGCTATTACGTCATTATATAGGTTGCAAGGTAAGCGATTATGTCATTATGTAGGTTGTAAGGTAAACTATTATGTCATTATATGGGCTTAACGTAAAGCTATTATGTCATTTTGTAGATTTTACATCATCTCATTATGGCAATATAAGGAGAGAGGGTGAAGAGGGGAAGCCAAATAAGGAATTCGAAACATCTCCGTTATTATTAGTATGATCAAAAATGATTCATAACAAATCTTGCTATAGGTTATGTTTTATGTCAAGCTATTATGTCAGGGAGAGACGATTTTGGGAAATGGTAAATAGACAAATTGAAATTTTATATTATGATGAATGGAATGAAAAAATGATTCCAAATAAATCTTGGTACAGGGAAGATTTTACATCAAGTTATTAAGCTACTATATGGAGTAGGGATTTTGAGAAAAAATTGAAATTATTCATTATTATGTCCCGTAATAAAAAATGGTTCACAATAAATCTTGTTACAGGTAATAGCTTTTGCATTAATCTACGAACTTGATCATGTCATAATGTAGTGCTCAATTTTCTTAATCTAGCGCTCAAAGCCGTATTTATATGTGACCCTAACTAGGTAGAAACTAACAATAGAACGTGATGACGTGTCGTTCATAGTGACGTACTTTATAGATATATTTATATATTTTAGTATATAACCATATACTCTGGCTCTGTAAGAGTTTGCGAGAATAGGGGGGGGGGGGTCGGGTGGCGGTGGCTGGCGATATCCCGAAATCGACCGGTCCAGCCCCCTCGGCCCGGCACCTCCCCTCAGCCCCACACACACACACACACACACACACACACACACACACAGGAGTGGAGCGCACACACACACACACACATACAGAGGAACACGAGCGCACACACACCCACACGGCAGTCCGTCTTGCAGGAGTCCCGCGGATCACAATATATAGGCTACCGGGCAGGCGCCCACCATCTCTTCTCTTCGATCCCTGATAGTGTCAGAAATTTACCTTGGGCCTCCCCCTCCAGACCCCCCCCCCAAGCAATACTTACTACTTTACTTTTTCCCTCGGAAAAGGCGCAGTTCCTACTTATCGATTCCAAGGGGATATTGCCTTTAGACGCAGTTTCGCACGACATAGGGTTCAAGCTGCAGACGTGCTCCATGCAAATCTGGCGCCTTATCGTCTTTTGCACTACTTGATTTCAGATCCAGAAGCTGCAGAATGTTCCAAGCATTTAGCACCTCACCAATAGGTACAGAGCACCAAGTACAGTTTTCTGTCATTTGCAAGATTTGTTTTAAGATCCAGAAGCTGTAGATGTGTTCCACGGGACATTTGCCACCTCATTAAATAGCGCAGAACATTTAAGTACAGCTTTCCCAACATTTCCTTTAAGATCCAGAATCTGCAGAAGTGTTCCACGACCTTTTACACCTCATCAAATAAAGCATAGCACCAAGTACGCCTTTCTGTCATTTGCACGAATTTCATTCAGACCCACAATCTGCAGAAGTGTTCTACGGCATTTGGTATCTCGTGAAATAGCTCAGAGCATCAAGTACAGATTTCCGACAATTGCAAGAATTACTTTCAGATCCAGGGGCTGCAGAAGTGTTCCACGGCATATGGTGTCTCGTCAAATAGCTCAGAGCACCAAGTAGAGATTTCAAGATAGCTTTCAGATCCAGAGGCTGCAGAAGTGCTCTATGCATTTTTGCTTCTTAGCAAATATCGCAGAGTATAGAGTTCTCTGATATTTTCATGAATTGCTTTCAGATCTAGAAGCTGCAGAAGTGTTTCACGCCGTGTGAAAGCCTCATCCAATAACGCAGAGCATTAAGTACAGTTTTCTGACATTTTCACGAATTGATTTCAGATACAGAAGCTGCAGAAGTGTTCCGAGCCGTGTGAAGACTCATCCGATAACGCAGAGCATCAAATACAGTTTTTGTCATTTTCACCAATTGCTTTTAGATCCCAAAGCTGCAGGAGTGCACCAAGCTATGTGAAGACTCATCCGATAACGCAAAGCATCAAATACAGTTTTTTGTCATTTTCAAGAATTGCATTTAGATCCAAAAGCTGCAGAAGTGTTTCTCGCATCTTTTCTCTTATCAAATAGTGCAGAAACCATGTAAAGATTTCTGTCATTTCCATGAATTGATTTCGGATCCAGAAGCTGCAGAAGTAGTTCACGCCTTTTTCCGTCTCATCAAATACCGCAGAGTGCCAAGTTCTCTCGCGGTTAATGGAGGAGAGTCTAAAGTTACCGACCGATGCAGAAGTATTCCAAGAATTTAGCACCTCACCAAAAAGCACAGAGCACTAGGTTCAGTTTTCTGTCATTTGCAGGAATTGCTTTAAGATCCTTTAAGAAGAGGGGCATTTTACTCCTCATTAAATAAGCAGACCTTCAAGTATAGTTTTCCGGCATTTGCTTTAAGACCCAGAAGCTGCAGATGTGTTCCATGGGGCATTTCACCCCTCATTAAATATCGCAGACCTTCAAGTATAGTTTTCCGGCATTTGCTTTAAGACCCAGAAGCTGCAGATGTGTTCCATGGGGCATTTCACCCCTCATTAAATATCGCAGACCATCAAGTATAGTTTTCCGGCATTTGCTTTAAGATCCAGAAACTGCAGATGTATTCCATGGAGCATTTCACTTATCATTAAATATCGCGGAACATCATATATAGTTTTCCGGCATTTGCTGTAAGATCCAGAAACTGCAGATGTATTCCATGGGGCATTTCACTCATCATTAAATATCGCGGAACATCATATATAGTTTCCCGGCATTTGCTGTAAGATCCAGAAACTGCAGATGTATTCCATTGGGCATTTCACTCCTCATTAAATATCGCAAACCATCAAGTATAGTTTTCCGGCATTTGCTTTAAGATCCAGAAACTGCAGATGTATTTCATGGAGCATTTCACTCATCATTAAATATCGCAGACCATCAAGTATAGTTTTCCGGCATTTGCTTTAAGATCCAGAAACTGCAGAAGTGTTCCACGATATTTATATGAAGTGGCGAGGTACTCGCGAATGAATAACCTTGACAGCTAGTCATAATTTCCATGTGTCCGCGAGTATCTCGCTGCTATACGTTGCTATAGAGAAGTCCCTCCCTATAACTTAGCGAGGTTAGGCTTAGTGGGTCTTCTATCGGCATTCGCGTTGTGAACCGTGTTTTGGTTAGTGCGTGTTTATAAACTGGGAAATACCGGAGTCTGAAGTGCGGCCGTGAATGGACCTATTTGTTAATAACTTTTTCATATTTTATTTTACTGTTTTAATATATGTGATATAGTTAAATTAGCCTTGACTTCTTCTTTACGTCTCGCATCGCCCCTTCACAATGTTGACCCCGATGTGATTTCTACTTTACACGTGACTACGCCATTGTAAATATGGAAACTCCAGTGACTTATTTGACATAATCTCAATGGAAGGTTATGAGATCGGGTCTCCTGCTCACAATCCCCAGCCTGTTGAAGCAACTTCTATGGCCACTAAGTCTCAGATGCCAAATTGTTTTAAAGCTGACCCAGAGATATTTTTTCTTCAGTGCGAGACTGTTTTCGAGTTATACAATGTCCGTGACTCTTTAAAAAAATTTCGCCTTCTGGTTTCGCAACTAGATAGGGAGGTTATACGTGATGTTATTGACCTCGTCCGTAACCCCCTGACGAAAACCCATATGGGACCCTAAAGACAAGGATCATGAATTGCTTCGGGGAGTCCGATACTGTCCGGATTAGAAAACTCCTTGAAGATCAAAGGCTAGGAAACCGCCGTCCATCTCACTTTCTGCGCGAACTCCAGCAACTCGGAGGTGCCGCGGTAACGGACGAGCTGCTTAAATCAATTTGGCTGAAGTGATTGCCCAACGCCATGCAGATAGCTCATGCTGCTACTGAGCAGCAAGATTTAGCAAAGCTCAGTAACATAGCCGACCGCATTGCTAATGTTGGTGACCCTAGAGCCTGCGAGGTGGCAGCATTGAAACCTTCCAGTGCCTCTCACAGAGAAGATCGGCTACTGGACGACCTGGAGAAAATCACCGAGCGAATCACAGCCCTGGAGACCCGCCAATGGAATACGACACCATCCCCTGCACTACGCCGACAGAGTAAAAGTAGAGATAGGCAGTTATGCTTTTACCATGAACGATTTCGCGATAAAACAAATAAGTGACGACCACCATGCTCATGGAAGAAATTTCGCGTTCCCACTAAGGAGGAAAACGAAATTTAGCGACAGCAGAGGCGGAACCCATCGCTAATAACTCCCATGACCGCCTTTTCATTTATGACCGGCAAACCCGCACCCGATATTTGGTGGACACAGGAGCTACCGTATCGGTTTACCCTGTGACAAGAACACCGAAAACTAAGCCCAGCGAATTCTCTTTATATGCGGCGAACGGCACCCCCATCCCAACGAGAAACTTATGGCGAGAAACTTATACAATTGGACTTAGGCTTGCGGCGGAAAATAGTGTGGCGATTCAGTCTCGCGGAGGCAGGGCAACCCAGAAATGGAGCGGACTTGCTCTACCATTTGGAGCTGATGCTTGACCTAGCTGGCTGCCAACTGGTCGACAGGATCACAGGGTTGACGACAAAAGGGAAGCCCGCTAACGTTCCAACACCGACAATATATTCTGTCCCGGAAGGCCAGTGGTACACCGAACTTCTCCAGAAGTACCCTAGCCTCACGTCACCGACCACGTTTACTAAGAAGCCGACTCATCCCGTCGTTCATCACATAGAGACCCGAGGCGCGCCGGTCACCGCGAAATCGCGAAGGTTACCTTCGGAAAGGTACTCGGCCGCAAACGCGAATTCAAACAGATGATGGAGGAAGGCATTATCCGTCCGTCAAGTAGCCCTTGGTCAAGTGCGCTACACATCGTTCCTAAAAAGAACGGCGAAATCCGACTTTGCGGTAATTATAGGCAGCTGAATGCCAAAACAATTCCCGATCGTTATGCCGTACCAAACACTGCTGGTTTCAATGTCAACCTCCATCTTCAGCAAATTAGATCTCAGAAAGGCCTATTTCCAAATCCCTAAAGCGGAGGAAGAACACTGAAGTTCAGAAGACGGCTGTTATCACCCCATTTGGTCTCTACGAGTACGCAATGATGTGTTTCGGCCTCCGAAACGCGGCTCAGACCTCCAGAGATTTCTAGATTCCGTTCTCCGTGGTCTCGACTTCGCCTTTTCCTTCGTTGATGACATCTGCATCGGATCAGCCGACGAGGAAGAACATAAGAAACATCTGGACGAAGTTTTTCGACGCCTCCAAGAACACAGTCTGACGATTAACCTCTCCAAATGTGTATTCGCAACGACGGAGATAGAGTTTCTGGGCCACAAGGTCGCTCCACAAGGCACCACTGCACTTCCGGAGTAAGTCGAAGCCATCGCCACTTACCCTCGCCCTACTACTATCAAGTACCTGCGACGATTCCTGGGGATGATAAACTTTTATCGACGTTGCCTTCCCTACGCTGCAGCCATTCAAGCACTCTTGAATACTTTTTTGACGGAAGCCAAGAAAAATGACAAATCCCCCATCTCTTGGACCGAGGATTCCATCAAGGCATTTGAAGATTGCAAGGAACGCAGCTCTGATAGCTCACCCGATTCCAGGAGCGGAGCTAGTTCTCGTATGTGGTGCTTCCAGCACGTCTATAGGAGCAGCTCTACAGCACAAGGAAAATGGAAACTGGTGACTTCTAGGATTTTCCACTAGGACATTGACTCGGACACAACGAACTATTCAACTCATGACCGCGAGTTGCTGGCCATTCATCAAGCCGTGCGACACTTTCGCTCTCGTGCGGAGGGTCGACATTTTATCATTTGGACTAACCACAAACCACGTTTTTACGCATTTCAGCAGAAGCCGGAAACCTCCACCCCCATGCGGATTCAGAGGGTATGTTTTATTAGCCAATTTACCACTGATATCCAGTATGTTGCAGGAGCGGAGAATGACGTGGCTGACGCGGTTTTAAGAGTTGAGGAAATCAGCAGCCCTGATGGGATGGAAGCCCTAGCGGAAGAGCGGTGACGACACAGTACCTGACTTGCTGAAAAACCCTCGTCTCCAGCTCAAGTGGATGCAGTTCCCGCATATCTCACGTGGCCTCCTCTGCGAAACGTCCACGACCTCCGTCCGTCCGTACTTGCCCGAAAGTATAAGTTTCGCCATATTTAAATCTCTTCATAATCTCAGCATCCCCGGTACCCGCGAATCGCGCAGACTTATCGCAAAGCGGTATTTTTGGCCGAACCAGAATGTGGACATCACCAAGTGGTCAAGAGCTTCATTGCCTGCCAGAAAGCGAAGGTACACCGGCACACAGTCGCACCACCTGGTACTTTCCCACCTTCAGGCAGATTTAAGCATCTTCACTTAGACATCATTTGCCCACTGCCCAGCTCAGTTGGTATGCGGTACTGCCTTACGATGATAGACAGGTTCAGCAGATGGCCAGAAGCACAAGCAATTGAGGACATCTCAACAGCTACCTGCGCATCTGTACTCTGTTCGTCCTGGATAGCACGTTTCGGTGTTCCTGCGCGTATCACTACAGATCAAGGGCGACTTGTTCCATCAGCTCTCCAAGACGTTGGGATTCCAGCGATGTAGGACAACTGCATACCATCCGCAAGCTAATGGATGTGTCGAGAGGTGGCATCGCACGTTGAAAACAGCTCTCACAGCCCAGCTCAACAGCAACAATTGGACATCTACCCATGGTACTCCTGGGACTACGTGCAGCAATGCGCGACCTCACCTTATACTGGGCCTTGCAAGGTTATAAAGAGATGTTCCCGAACCTACGACATCCAGTTGCCATCAAGACCCAGAACCGTAAGGATTGTCTGGCTGAAACCGGCTTTTCTGCTCCAGGAACAAGACTCCAGTTCCAGCCAGCCACTACCATCAGCAGCGACACCAGCGCCAGCTAGACCTTCCAATGACTCCCCCAAGGAAGATGACCAACCTCCACCGTTCCAGTTGACCCAGCAAGGGCGTTTGGTTACGCCTCCTGTCCGTTTCCTCGACGCAGTCATTGAGGGGAGGTGATGTAGCGGCGAGGTACTCGCGAATGAATAACCTTGACAGCTAGTCATAATTTCCATGTGTTCGCGAGTATCTCGCTGCTATGCGTTGCTATAGAGAAGTCCCTATAACTTAGCGAGGTTAGGCTTAGTGAGTCTACTATCGGCATTCGCGTTGTGAACCGTGTTTTGGTTAGTGTTTGTTTATAAACTGGGAAATACTGGAAGTGCGGCCGTGAATGGACCTATTTGTTAATAATTTTTTCATATTTTATTTTACTGTTTTAATATATGTGATATAGTTAAATTGGCCTTGACTTCTTCGTTACGTCTCGTCTTCATATATATATATATATATATATATATATATATATATATATATATATATTTGTCTGTTAATGCTCTGGCTGCCAAACTCGATATTTGAACGTCTTACATAAATAACATCAAATTCCTTCATGGCTGAAATCCCACAAGTTGCAGGGGAGTATATAGAGTAGAGAATTTCGAATATTCTTAATATGTCCGTTATAATGCGTCCGATCGTAAAATTTTATAGAACTAATTGCAAATTGCAAATTTTGTTTTCTCTATATTGAATATTAAACATAATTTTTCGTAAAATTCAAATATACGACCAAATATAACATATAAATTAAGCCTTTGGTGAGCATCAAGATTTCTAATTATATGCATTAATTGTATTAGATACGTTTGCACACATATATATGTTTAGCCTAAAGGAGGAAATTACGACAATTATTAGCAAAAGTACCATTTTCAGCCATTTATTTCCTATTCGTCATTCAACATTTATGCTCAGTTTTTTTTGTTTAATGTTCTCTCATAAAATGTTTTATTTCACTTTTTTTATTTGTCATTCTTTTTTGTTATTTCTTAATTATTTACATATGTTATTTCACTTTGCATAATTTTTGACTTTTGAAAGGGCTAATCACCTTTGACTATAAATAAATAAATACGAAAAACAAATTTGCACGCTGTTTGAAGATAGCAATGTACATTGTAGAAATGGTTCAGCGTTTTAAAAAAAATATTGCAAGTATTCACCAAATTGCGTTCTTAATAAACCTCATAAATATATTGTTAATGCATAAAATGTTTAACAATGTTAAACAATTTCAAAATATTTTAGTGTTTTGAGCGGAAACGATGTAAATTTCGAGGCGGCTTATAACCTTGGTTTGTTTACTCGATAAATTCAAAAGGCCAATTTAAATAATTGAGGAGAGGAAAGATAAAATAAAACATCCTCTCGCCCAATTAAACTGAGTGTGCGCTAATAAAAGCGGCGGAAAAATTCATTGTATTTTCAAAAAAAAAAAAGGGGTTGAAGATCCCCCCAAACCGTTAAACATACAAATGACTTTATCAAACTTACCGTAACAGCTGTGACATTTGTAAATAATTGTCAGATGAAGAGGTTGTCAATTGCACACTCGGAACATCAAAGGGGAATGAGTTAATTCCCGCCAGCTGTGAAGTATCCAATAATAAAATGCTTTAAAGAGCGTCACAAGTGAATGGCTTCAACTCAAATTAAATTGCAAATAAACTTCTTTGGCGGCCTAAATTGAGGGAACACGGCTGCAAGGGACGTCTATATTGTGGCATTTCATGAATTAAAATGTGTAAAAATGGGGCTGCGTTAACTAAGCAGATTTTCCACATACTGGTATAAGGCACTTCAGATTATTTATTTCTATGTAAAAAAAAACGACGAATAAAAGGATTGTGGGAAAAGGAGGGCAATGGGGGCTGAAAACAAAGTCCGTCACGCAGGGGCTGCGTAAACTAAGCAGATTTCCCACGTGAAGGTTTACAATAGATACATATAACATAGATACAGGTAACGCAGCCGTGAATGCTCAGTTAATGTACAATACCTGGCTGAATTAAAAACAAACAGGCAAGCGAACCTCGTAGCGCTGCATAGATAGACCGGAAAGACAAAAAATTAATGAAATATATTTGAATGAGACATATTAATTTTATTGAAAACAATTTACTAAAGCTAGTGGTGTAATTTGTAATCAATCAGAATCATTTTTATCTCAATCACTCAAATTTTAGTAATCCAAAAACAAAAGGGCGGGGGGTCAACAGAACGTATTTGCATATATGTATAACAAAGTAAAAGTTCAATGAGAACAATATTTGGTATTTAGGCTTCAGTTAATATTTTTTATTATATAACAGAGCATTATTCATGTAACACTAGTAGAAATGGGGGTTCACTGAAGGCTAAAAACTGAAAAATGCAAAAATATATAAGTTAATATTCAAGATAGAGAATAAATGTTTATCACATTTATACTGTAGTAAATTTTCAATAAGATTGGTTCTGTACAGTTTTACGATCCGAATTATAGTAACGGAGATATTTCCCCCCTCCCCGTGGTCCGATTTCACCGTTAACGAACTTGATCTTTATTTTTACATAAAACGACTAAATATCGAGTATGGTAACGATTACACAAAAACTGCGACCGCTAGAGCGGTAACAGACAAATATAGATAGATAGATAGAGATAGATAGATAGGTAGATAGATTGATATATATATATATAGTTTTGAACGGACCTCATTTTCGTCATCTCCTAGGTAGGATCGATGGACATTTGAAGAAAAAAATCGATAATTCCGTCATGAGTACAACCTCAATAGCTGATTTCCCTTAAGGAAAATCTGCTAAAAAGTTGCCAAAAACTCATTTAATACTTGAGTTACGAAAGAATGCATAGAACAACAATTGTAGAGCATTAATAGCTTTAGATTGTTCCATAACATTTTACTATCTGAAACATAACAACGGAGATATTTTGAATTTTCGAAATTCATCCCTCCAAACGGATTTAGCGATTAACTTACTTGATCTTTCTATTACATAAAACATTAAAATATCCTGTTTGGCAACGATCAAACAAATATTGCCATCACTAGAGCGGCAACAGATATATATATATAGTCTGTGGCCGCTCTAGCGGTCGCAATTATTGTTTATTGTTAAACTCGATATCGTTCATACAAAAATAAAGGCCAAGTTCGTTAACGACTGAGATTGGCCATGGGGGGGGGGGAGGTTAAATGAGAGAAATTTCGAAAAGACGAAACATTAACGGAGAGGTATACGTCGGATTGAGAGCTAATATTATTGCAAAGTATATTTAGTATAAATTTATTCTCTACCTTGAATATTAACCGAGATATTTGCATTTTTCAGTTTTCAGTCTTTAGCAAACCATCAGTTATACTCATGTTACATAACATGATACACTGTTATATACTCTGGCGAACCACCCCCTTCATAAGTTCTTGCATTACTAAAATTTAAATGAGACTAGATATAGTAAATAGTTTTTAATAAAATTAATATGTTATATTCTGATATATTTCAGTACTTGTTTTTGAGTTAGACAGCTCTGTTTGTTTACATTTCAGACGCTTCCCGTCGGGAGGTTTCTTATTATCGTTTGTATTATTCTCTTAATATTCACGGTGGTGTTGTGTTAGCAGTATGTAGATTTATCTATTGTTAAACTTCACCAGGGAAATCTGCTTAGTTTACACAGCCCCGGCGTGGTGTATAGCAGATGTGCCTTAAGGGAAATCGGCTATTGAGGCCGTACTCATGAAGAGATTTTCAACGATTTTCTTCAAATGTCCATCGATCCTACCCAGGAGATGACGAAAATAAGGTCCGGTCAAAATTATATATATATATATATATATATATATATATATATATATATATATATATATATATATATATATTGTTGCGAAAATTAAATACATGAATAATTCTTTAGAGAGAGTGTCGCGTATTTGGGAAGTGCGAGATAGATCAAAGAAGCCGACAGAGGGTCGAGCCCCTACTAGACCCGTTGAGTCCAGACGACGAACGGTCCAGCCAATTCCCCTTTTGATTTATGACGACGACCTATATAAAGAACGGGCCAGCAGTGAGCGAGTCAGTTTTATTCTCACCTGTCTTGATGTTCACATCAGTGCTACAGTGCGACTTAGTAGTGCAGTGCGGTAAAGTGTTTTTTTTATGTGAAAAACAGTGTTGTGCCGTGACTGTAAGTAACAGTTTAGTGCCGTGTTTAAGACAGTGCATTGCCGTCTTTTTGTGAATTTCAGTGACCTTGATTGAATTATTGGACTGTGCAA
Source organism: Riptortus pedestris (assembly GCA_019009955.1). Lineage (NCBI taxonomy): Eukaryota > Metazoa > Arthropoda > Insecta > Hemiptera > Alydidae > Riptortus > Riptortus pedestris. The sequence goes on from CM032229.1 coordinate 177,070,526, forward strand.
TCTGAAGAACAGTGACGCTATCAGTGTATACTGTGAGTAGTAATTAAGAATAATTATCCAAGTGAATTGAGCTTTGTTAAATAAATTGTGCACTGTGAAGCTTGTGTGTTTAATTTTGCAATCCAAAAGAACTCTTATTAACAACGTTTATTACTGGTTTTGTTAATAAAAACGTAACAATATATATATATATATATATATATATATATATATACACATATTAGTCTGTTAACGATCTAGCGGTCGCATTTTTTGTTTGATCGTTACCAAACTCGATATTTAAACGTTTTATGTAAAAATAAAGATCAAGATCGTTAATGGCAGGACCAGGGGGAGGGGGGGTGGTTGAAAGGGGAGGATTTTCGAAAATTCGAAATAACTCCGTTACTGTACGTAGGATCGAAAAATTATATAGAATCATTCATATTGCAAATTGAATTTACTATAAATATTGTTATATACATTTATTCTCTATCTTGTTTGCATTTTTACTAAGTCTGTGCCGATAACGGACGAGATGAGATCGGCTAATTTTGGTTCTAGCCGTGAATTTCCGACAAAAGCTAGTTCGGCCGTTTCCGTAACTGTTCGGCTCTCGTGAAATTTCTCTATTGTAAAAATCCAAGTGGAAATCTGCTTAGTTGACGCAGCTCCTGCGTCACGGACGTTTTTTCCTACCGTTCTATTAGCCATTTCCCCACCTGTAGCACTTCATCAGCATTCACTTCTAGCCTGTATTCTGTAAGGCTGGTAGGTGGAGAGACCTAGTGTACATAGAGGAGGCCCGAGTATTGATTGTGGAGGGGGCGGTCGTAGGTCAAAAGGGACCCTAGGTCTGTGGCCGAGGGACTGGGGTAACCAACCCCAAGGAGTTCACGGATACAAAGGTCTCTCCAGTCCTAGCTCCGGGTAACTTTGGAATCCTGCTTAAATTATCCCGAAAAGTCCGTCACGCAGGGGCTGCATAAAATAAGCAGATTTCCCTCGTAAAGACTAAGAACAGATAAACCAACATACTGCTAACACAACGCCACCGTGAATAAATACAAACGGCAATAAGAAATGTTTCCCCTGCCAGCGGGAAGCGTCTCAAATGTAAAAAGTCTGTCACGCAGAGGCAGCGTAAACTAAGCAGATTTCCCACGTGAAGCTTTACAATAGAGAAATTTCACGAGAGCCGAGTGAAGGAAAGGGCCGAACTAGCTTAGCGGGAAAGTAACTCTCGTCCGTTAGGCGCCCCGATTTAATAAAAATGCAAATATCTCGGTTAATATTCAAGATCGAGAAAAAATGTATATGACAATATTTATAGTAAATTTAATTTGCAATAAGATTGGTTCTGTACAATTTTTGATCCGACGTTTAGCCACGGAGATATTTCGAATTTTCGAAAATCCTCCCCTCTAACCCCCCCTCCCACTAATCCGATTTCAGCCGTTAACGAAATTGATCTTTCTTTTTACATAAAACGACTAAATATCGAGTTTGGTAACGATTAAACAAAAATTGCGACCGCTAGAGCGGTAACAGACATATATATATATATATATATATATATATATATATATATATATATATATACAGTTTTGAACGGATCTCATTTTCGTCATCTACTAGGTAGGATCGATGGACATTTGAAGAAAAATTTCGAAAGTTCCGTCATTAGTACAACCTCAATAGCTGATTTCCCTCAAGGGAAACCTGCTAAAAACAGATCTGCTAACGCCTAAACGGAAAGAAAAACAATAACTGAATATAACATATACATTTTATTGCAAACTATGTTCTATATCTAGTACTGTAATTTATTATGAATCAGAATAACGTTTATCTCAATCAATCAAATTTTAGTAGTACAAGAATTTTTGACGGGAGTCACAAAAAAATATTGACATCTATCTAAAACAATAATTGGTACTTCAGCTTTGAATGGAGGGATTTATTATATAACTGAGTGTTGCTTATGTGACACGAGTATAAGTGGGGGTGTGCTGAAGACTGAAAAATGCAAATATCTCGGTTAATAATCAAGATAGTGAAAACAAGTAGATAAAAACATTTACAGGATATTACATTTTGCAATAAGATTGGTTCTATACACATTTTCGATCCGACTCATAATAGCGGAGATATTAAGAATTTTCAAAATTCCTCCCCTCTAAAACCAGGGGGAGAGCGGCACTCTCTGTTCCGATTTCAAACTTTAACGAACTTGATCTGTCTTTTTACATAAAAAGAATAAATATCAAGTTTCTTAACGATTAAACCAAAATTGCGACCGCTATAGTGGTAACGGACAAGTATATATATATATATACACAGTTTTGAACGGACCTCATTTTCGTCATCTACTAGGTAGGATCGATGGACATTTGAAGAAATATTTCAAAAATCGCGTCATGAGTACGACTTCAGTGGCTGATTTCCCCTAAGGGTAATCTGCTAAAAAAGTCCTTCACGCGAGGGCAGAGTAAACTAAGGAGATTTCCCATGTCTCTTTCGTGGCCGTCCACCCACCGCAGTCGCATTCATATCGCGTGAAATTGACTGTTTCGGCCAGATATGATCTCTTCTCTGTCCTTCGTTCTCGAGAGATACAAGACACCGTATCACTTTGGGCCGTTCAACAACCTTCGGTTCCAAGCTCTCCGCCAACAGCCATGCCTCACACACAAGAATCAGTGCAGGTTTGATAATGGCGTTATAGAATCATAGTTTCACTGCTCATGAAATGTTCCTTGAGCATCTTAAAACCCGAGAAGAAGGCAAGGTTGTCACTAGTTATCTTCTTCCCGATTTTAATAACAACAAACTGTTATAATATGAACTTGTTTATTTTTTTCTTAAATACAAAATTTGTTTTCATGTAATTTTTAATGTGCGAGATTCCTTCATCAATTTTGCTCTATGCGTTACACAAATATTTTGCAAGTAATGCGTACATTCTGGTTTCCAGTCCGAATACGTGGTGGAATGAGATCAATAATGAGTCATATCAGCACGTTGGAATTCTGTTGAGTTTAAGAATCCCCTGCCTGATGGACAAACGGATTTTCGATCCGATATATCCAACGCTGTAGGGAGGTATAACCGGCGGCATGGACACGAGATTCGGAAGGCTTCTCCAGGGGATTTTTCCAGCGGTGGGTGAGCGACAGCTCATTAGAAGAGCCGCTTCCAGGGGGGGCTGGATTGGGAGCTGGAGGAGAGAAAGGAGAGAGTGAGTGAGAGAGAGAGAGAGAGAGAGAGAGAGAGAAAGATAGGAGAGAGTGAGAGAGAGAGTGTGAGTGAGAGAGAGAGAGAGAGAGAGAGAGAGAGAGAGAGAGAAAGATAGGAGAGAGTGAGAGAGAGAGAGGCTTACTCTCAAAGAGGGCAGATTAGAAGCGAGGCTTGTTGTCTCGGCGGGAAAAGTCGAAAAATCCCTTTGTGCTGAGAGAGTGGGGTGCGGCACGACAATAGCTCTAGCCTAATTATACCTCTACTCGAGGTGATGGTCGTGCAAATCGATGGGGGGGGGGGCACCCCTCTTTCTTACATCCCTCAAGGGATCCCCCCCCCAAAAAAAAAAAATCTTGGAATTTCAAAGGAATCCACGGTGTCGGAAACCCTCGGTCTCCACAATTCCAGGGGTAAGAGTTTCGAACCTCGTCCGATTCGCGGAAAAACTACCTACGGCACCATAGCAACTCACTCAGCCAAACCTGACAAAAAGCAACGACGCCCTGTTGTGTTCAAGTAGAAAGTCAAAGGCCATTTTAGCAGATTTCCATTAAGGGCAATCTCATCATGACGCGATATATATATATATATTGTTACGTATATTACAAAAATAATAGTTTATTAGAGTTCTTTTGGATTTCAAAATTAAACACCGAAGCTTTAGAGTTTTTATCACTGCACAGAATTCACTACACACTTGGTAAATTATTCTTAACTACTACTCACAGTATGCACTTATAGCTTCACTTCTTATTGCATAGTGCAATAACTCACGATCACTGAAGCTTACAAAAACACGGCACTGCACTGAAACTAAAATGCACTGTTCACTAAAGCTGCACAGAACGCACTGTTATTCACTTGAAGAGAACTGAGAACAAACTATACTCTCGGGACGAGCTGGCAGCTTTTATAGTTAACCCTGTGTACTTTTTCATGTATGTGGTTTCCAAGGGGACAATGTATTTGATCTATTCCATTATAGATGTTTAACCGGTTCATTCAACATTAGGAAATCCCTACTTCTACCCCGACATTCTTTTTATATAAAATGAAATTTATTTGGACCAATACATAAGTATTATACACAAAATGTTATTATACAAGATTTGGTACAAAATTATTATATTTTGGTGCAACCTTGGACGCAGTCGTTCTTCAGTAGTTGAACCTAAATTATAATGGGTGGTTCTACATGACATGGGAAGGCAGGCATGATATTTCCTCACAAGTTGTTGAAGATGAACTGAAATAGGAGTAACCTCCATTTCCCTGTGGATTTGGCTGTTCCTAACAAACCAGGGAGCATTCGCCGCTAACCGAAGTACTTTGCTCTGAAATGACTGTAATTTCTTTTTGTGTGTATTGCTGATGCCCAGCCAGACTGGGCATGCGTATGTCAATATAGGCAGTATGAGTGTTTTGTAAAGTAGTGTTGCGCAAGTCAGTTTTAGTGGTGTACTTTTGTTCATTAAAGGGTATATTTGTGTAAGTCGTGTGTGTGCTTCTCGTAATTTAATGTGGATATGATGCCACCATGTAAGCCGTGTGCCTAAATGCACTCCGAGATAGCGGATGCTGTGGTCCTACGGACTCCAAGGAATTGAGTGATAGTCAATTATCAGTTCAGGAAGATCTTTGTTCTTGAAACGATGGAGAGCAAAAATTTTGGCCTGCGTTTTACTGGGGCTTAACGAGAGCTTCCACTTCTTAAACTATCTTGAGACCTGGTTTGCTACTGTTTGGAGATCGCATATGGAAGAGTGTAGAGTTTCGTCATGAGTGAGGAGGAGTGTGTCGTTTCTTTACATAGAAATAGAAAGAATATATGGCTAGATGAGATCGCAAGTGTGACATACCAGCACGTGGGAAGTCAGCTTAGTATATGCTACTCCTGCGAGTCGGACTCATCCCTTTGCATCTGGATAACATTTTTTTCCAGTCCTGTCCTATTCGATGGGGGTCTACTGTACAAGAGCCGACGGGGTGGGGTTGACACAGGACCGATGTGGTTCAAGGTAGCTGGGAAGGTGCGAGATGCGGGCCTATCAATACTCATAGCTACACATACACATACACGTACTCCAGACAGTAAATCAGCAGATAATTGACACCCAACACACCTGCACTCCTCCACCTGGGCTAGAGTCTATCTTCTGCAATTGGACAGTAGAGCTCCTCTCACTCATAAAACATAAAAGTCCGCCACACAAGGGCTGCGTAGGCCAAGCAGATTTCCCAAGTGGGGATATGTATCCTACTCCTTTCGGTTACAATGTTCAGGGTGCGGCACGGAAACTTGCTGATTTGTAACGGTCGCCTTGTCATAAGGAGTGGGGGGACATAGGCGAGTCCAATGTCATTGGAGAGGAGAAGTCTTGAAGTTTTGTTTCTTCCTCTTCAGTCGCCATCATGCATTGGACGAAGCAGTAGCGTGCGTTTGCCTGCGAAGCTTACTTTTCTAACGGTCGTTCCATTATCGCCACTCAACGTGCCTTCCGTGCTCAGTTTAATATTCACCATACAGGTCCGGTGCCTGGACGGCAATCGATTGTTTCGTGGGTGAAAACATTCAGAGAGAGTGGAAGTGTAGCAAAAACCGGTTCAGGTCATCAGACGGCCAGAACTCCAGAAAATATTGAAAGAGTGAGAGAGTCATTCGTCCGATCTCCTCGGCGTTCGGCGCGGAAACACGCAGCTGCTCTGGGGTTATCTGACCGCACTGTGAGACGAATTCTACACCAAGACCTTAATTTCCATCCGTATAAAATGGCTGTAACGCAGGCGCTGAATGAAACCGATTTTAATGCCACATGAAGCACTCGGTGAAAACCTGCCTCACGACATTCTTGTGTTTTTCAGTGATGAAGCTCACTTTCACATTTCTGGTTGTGTCAACAAACAAAACATGCGTTATTGGAGTGCTAACAATCCACGTCAACTTCATCAGAAGCCACTCCATTCTGAACGCGTAACTGTGTGGTGTGCAATATCAAGAGTAGGGATAATTGGTCTTTACTTTTTTGAAGAAAACGAACGCACAGTTTCAGTGAATGCAGTTCGCTACAAGGAGATGATTACAACATTTTTTCTTCCTAAACTGCAAGAAATGAGCATTGGTGATGTGTGGTTTCAACAAGATGGAGCCACGGCACACACAGCGCGATGTTCAATTGAACTTTCTTGATCTTCCTTGGCCTGCTCGCTCGCCTGATTTGACTCCATGCGATTTTTTCTTATGGGGTTACCTCAAATCTGTTGTCTACAATGATCGCCCACGGATCCTAGTTCATCTAAAGGACAACATTCGGAAAGCCATCGCCGACATACCAATTGATATGCTCGAAAGAGTTCATCAGAACTTCAAGAAACGCATAGCTAAGTGTATTGACAATGGAGGCCGTCACTTGTTCGATGTCATTTTTAAAAAAAGTGTAATAAATAAATTCAGAGAATGTAAGATAATATGTAAAACGACTTAAAACGTTATCTCTAATATTTTTGTTTTTATTAACCTTTTAAATCAGCAAGTTTCTGTGCCGCGCCCGTTATGTTTGTAACACCAATTCCGATCAGCTGCTGGATGGATCATGTGGAAAGCTCAAGAATCTTCTTGTTGGCTGTCACGAAAGCAGTTCATATGTTAACAAACCAACAGTATGTTATATAGTGTCAGTAAAATAAAATAATATATATATATATATATATATATATATTCCCTTTTCACATATCTCTTGTAATCGTGATTTTTGAGAGTGAAACATCAAGGTAAAGTCCGGTAAAAATAAGTTTATCTTTTTTAACACTTTTAGCATGTTTCTCTTCATCGGTTTAACTGATTGCTAAAAATTAAAAAAGTCCGTCACGCAGGGGCTGCGTAAACTAAGCAGATTACCCACGCGTACGGTTTACTTGCATTTATCTCAAAAAGTTAAAGTTCAATGAGAACAAAATTTAGTATTTACGCTTCAAATAACGTGTTTCATAAAATAACAGCTTATTTTTCATATGACACGAGTCTGGAGAGGGGGTTTACTGAAGTCCGAAAACTACAAAATGGGAATATCTCTGTTAATAATCAATATAGATAAAAAAAAGGTACATAACAACATTTATAAAACATTAGATAGAATAAATCTTGTTGCAAAATAAATTTACTATAAATATTGTTCTATATATTTATTCTGTATCTAGAATATTAACCGAGATATTTGCATTTGTATTCTGCGTGTGGTCACCAGTAGGGTATGTTCGGACTTTCCGCCGAGAGCTCTGGCGGCCGTTTCTATAACTATTCGTCCCTCGTGAAGAAGTTTAGAGGTTAGGTTAACTATTTTTTTGGGGCAGGAAACTACTGGGTTATTACGCCCTAAATAATGTTTTAGGTTTAGAGGTTTCTTACTACTACAGTTGTTATTAGGCAGATTTCTCTATTATAAAACTTCACGTGGGAAATCTGCTTAGTTTACGCAGCCCCTGCGTGACGGACTTTTATTTTATTTTAGTATGGCTTTCCACGTTTCTGAAAGAATAACAACGTCCACGCCGTTTATAGTATTTGCCCTCTTATTTATTTCTAGAGATTCCAGGACTAATCTTTGTCCGAGGTGGCCCTCTCTGTGTAAAACTTATGTTTCGTCAAATTTAATTTGGTGGAGACAAATACATGCGTGTTTGGCAATGGCGGATGTCTTTGTTCTGTTATGTTTTAGATCAGCCATGTGTTGGTTGACTCTTGTAGCAGTTTTCTTGCCTGTCTGTCCCACATAAACCTTATCACAATCATATATATATATGATTTTGAATCCACCACATTTTCGTCATCTACTAGGTAGGATCGACATTGGAGGGAATGTTTAAAAAATCGCGTAATGAGTAAGATCTCAATAGCTGATTTCCTTCACGGGAAATCTGGTAAAAGAAAAAGTTGTCTTTCGTTCTTCGTTTGAAGTGCGATTATGGATTCGAATGTTGAACTACTCAGAAACAAATATAATCAATGGATATCTGGAGTTGGAGAAAAAAAATCACTCGATCGAGTTCTTCTTTGATGCCAGGAATGAGATAAATATTTATTTATTTATAGACATCACGTCAAAGGTGATTTGCCCTTTCAAATGTCAAAAATTGTAAAAAAAGTGAAATATGAAAAGTAAAATAAATAAACAAAGTACTTAATTTAAGTAATTATGATCATAACATTTCAAAAAGTCCGTCACGCAGGGACTGCGTAAACTAAGCAGATTTCCCTCGTGAAGTTTAATAAAAGATACAAATAAATACCGGCAATACAACACCACCATGAATATTAATTGAATAAATACAAATCATAATAAGAAACCTTCCGACGGAAAGCATCTGAAAAGTAAAGAAACAGTTCTGCCATCTTCTTACGGGAAATAAAAACATTTACTGTGAATATAACGAATTAATTTGATTGAAAACTATATCTAGTAATGTAATTTATAATGAATCAGAATAATTTTTATCTCAATCAACCAAATTTAAGTAGTTCAGAAACGTAAGAAGGAGGGGTCTCCAGAACATATTTGCATGTATCTAGTATAATAATGTCTCTTGAAAACAATATTTCGTATTCAAGCTTCGAATGATGTGATTTAGTACATAACCGAGTATTGCTTATGTAACATGAGTAGAAGTGGGGGTCGCTGAAGGCTGATAACTGAAAAAAGCCCGTCACGCAGGGGCTGCGTAAACTAAGCAGATTTCCCACGTGAAGTTTTACAATAGAGAAATTTTATGAGAGCCGAGCCATTCAAGGAAACGGCCGAACTAGATGTTGGCGGGAAAGTAACTCTCGTCCGTTAGGCGTCCAGATTTAACAAAAATGCAAATATCTCGGTTAATATTCAAGATAGAGAAAAAATGTATATAACAATATTTATAGTAATTTATATTTTAATTTTAGTAGTAATTATAGTAATTTATTAACTCAAATGTTAGTAGTCCAAGAACAAAAGATGGCGGGGGGGTGCGGATGAACAGAACGTATTTGCATAAATCTCACAAAGTAACGAAGGTAAGGTAAGGTTAAAAACGACAGGTAAGGTTAGAAGAAGCTTCCACCTGAGCCGAGTACTGGCGGAAATTACTGACGTAATCCGAACTATACCCGACCACAGACTTCATAAAAATGAAAATATCTCGGTTATATTCAAGATAGAGAATAAATGTATATAACAATGTTTATAGAACATTTTATTTTCAATTAGAATGCGTCTGTACAATGTTTCGATCCGACGTATAGTAACGGAGATATTTCGAAAATCCTCTCCTTTAAACACCCCCCCTCCCACTAGTCCGATTTCAGCCGTTAACGAACTTGATCTTTCTTTTTTCATAAAACGACTAAAATTCGGTAACGATTAAACAAAAATTGCGACCGCTAGAGTGGTAACAGACAAGTTTATATATATATATATATATATATATATATATATATATATATATATATATATATATATATACACACACAGTTTTCAACGGACCTCATTTTCGTCATCTACTAGGTAAGATCGATGGACATTTGAAGAAAAATTTCGAAAATTCCGTCATGAGTACGATCTCAATAGCTGATTTCCCTTGAGAGAAATCTGCTAAAATGCAAATATCTCGGTTAATATTCAAGATAGAGAATAAATGTACGTAGCAATATTTATAGTAAATGTAATTTGCTATACGATTGATTCTATACATTTTTTCGATCCGAGTTATAGTAATGGAGGTATTTTAAATTTTGAAAATTCTCACCCTTGTACAATTTCAGCACTTAACGGTTTTTCTTTTTACATAAAACGAGTAAATGTCGAGTTTGGTAACGATTAAGCAATAATTGCGACCACTAGAGCGGTAACAGAAATATATATATATATATATATATATATATATATATATATATATATATATATATATATATAGTTTTGATGGGACCTCATTTTCGTCATCTAGCCAGGATCGATGGACATTAAAAAAAAAAAAATTCAATAATCCCTTCATGAGTACGACCTCAATAGCTGATTTCCCTTAAGGAAAATTTGCTAAAACATAGTACAAAATCTAAGTATATAATTATGATCAGAATACTCGTATTTAAAAAAAAAGATAAATAATAAATAAGTTATTGGTGATGAGCATAGTTGGTAATGATTAACAGAAAATGAATTACTGAAAATGGTAATGTCGGGATTATGAAATTACAAGTTGACGGCAGATGTAGGAGAGAGAACGGTGACGTTACTCGCATGAAAGATCCAAGTTGACGTCACGGGTACGAGAGCCAACAATGACGTCCCCAAAATCCCAATTGGGATAGAATTGAAGTCGATACCTATTTGAGAGCCAAGGCAGTTGTATTCTTAAATCAGAGATAAAAGTTAGCGGCCGGCATGAGGATATCAAAGGTCTGAGGGAGGCCTTTCATCTCCAGCCGCCTGGAACCGTTTCTACAATATCTACCGAGTCAAAGCATAAAGTCAACTGGTTATAAAGCCATAATTAGTCTGTCTGGGGGCATAACTGGGGGTTTAGTATCTTAAAGTCGTCAACCGCAGGGCTTTTAGCTCATCATACTTAGGGCTATAATTAATTAACTCCTTCAAATTCATTTTTTGCCGAATTCACAAAGGGTCAATTATGAAATAATCTCATATTTTTAGTGGGAAATACAATATTTCTGTAAACTTTCACAAGTCAAATAACTTATGACTAGATTAGTCCATTACTCCTTGAGTTAGAGTTAGTGGACAGGTCAGAAATTAATATTGAAATAAAATAAACCCTAAATAATCCTCATATTGAGGAGAAACCATTTTCGTTCAGTCAGTCTTCTTATAATCCCGTCAAAATATGACGGGCATCCAACTCCTGATTATTAATAAAATGTAAATAGCATATGTATAATATCCATTCTGTATGAACAATGAAGGGGTGTTTTTATTTTAAAGTAATAATGGGATCAAGGCATTTAAGGAAGGTAATGACTCAGATAATTTGAGTAATACTAATTACTCAAATATATTTCTGCAATCGATCTGGCTAACTTTGACGGGATAGTGGATTATGGTTAATTGCAAAAGGACACTGACGTATGGTAAACTGTGAAACGGTAATGGAAATCTGGTACATTTTGAAGGAGTGGTGTGGTTGTCTGCCAAGTGTAAAGGGACAGTGGCGTCTGGTCACGTTTGAAGTGTCGTGTGGGAAAAGAATGAAAGGCTGGTGGAGTCTGGCAAAATGTGAAATAGTAGTGGGGTCTGGGAAACTGTGCAGGATTAGTGTTGTGCAAAGTGCGAAGGAATACTGTTGTTCAAAGCGTGAAGCAATAGTGTTGAGCAATGTGTGCAGGACTAGTGGGGTCTGGCAAGTTGTGGAGGTTAGTCATTTGCGGAAAATGCGAATGTATCAGTGGTGTGGACAAAAATTGAAGGGGTCACGGAGTTTGATGGGATTGTTGTGTTGTACAAATTTGAAGAGATAGTGTGGCCTGTGAAAGTGCGAACGGGATCGTGGAGTCTGCGAATGTGTGGAACAACAGTGGTGTGCGCAATGTGTAAAGGTGTCGTGGATTCTGACCACGTTTGAAGCAGTGGTGAGGACAAAGATTGAAGGGGTCGCGGAGTTTGGCAAAGTTTGAAGTTTGAGTGTTGTGTGCAAATTTGAAGGGATAGTAGTTCTGGCAAAATTCGAACGGGGTAGTGGAGTCTTGCAAAGTTTGACGGATTAGTGGTATCTAGAAAGTGTGAAGGAGCAGTGGTGTGCGTTAAGTGCGAAGTGTCGTGGAGACCGGCAATTTTTTAGTAATAGTGGTGTGCAAAGTGTGGCGTGGTCGTACGACCTGGTAAAGTGTGATGGAGCTGTAAAGATCACAATATGTCTTGAATAAATTTTTTGTAGAGAAGTATTAAATTAGTGCAGCGAATGAGAGTAAAAATGGGTACTAAGTGTTATTTGACAGAGGGCTGCCATGAAGCATACGGCAAGGATTCAGTGACAGATCTCAAGGAAGGGATTATTCTTTTGAAGAAGATAGGAAGACTAGTGAAGAGGACGGGAGAGGGAGGGAGGGAGCCTGGGCTGCCAAAGGAGGGATCCAGGATATCCCGGAGGGTCGAGGGAGAGAGATGAGAGGAGAAAGTGTGAGGTAGATAGAGAATCAGAAGGGCAGGGGGAGGGGGAGAGAGAGAGAGAGAGAGAGAGAGAGAGAGAGAGAGAGAGAGAGAGAGAGAGAGAGAGAGAGAGGAGTGGCAGGCAGCGTGATCGATAGAACGTTAGTCCCCTGTAGCTCGGATCGTGAGGAAGTGGCTGGAGAAGCTGGAGAGACCTTAATATTCCACAATTTGGTCCGTCAGCAACTTCATAAAAAACTAAATTTATCCAAAAACAAAAACAATTCTCCATTATAATAATAAAATAATATTTACTATCCGCAGAAAAGGGAAGCCGGGTTTTTACCTCCTTTTCGTCCAAAAACATTCTTTATTTTTGAACTCTCTCTTGCAAACTCTAAATAATGTAACATCAAAATTCCGAGATTTTTCTAACAATAATTTGTATTTTATTAGTCTTAAACAACGAATTACAAAAAAAATAAAAATAAAAATAGGTTGATTATTTATTTTCTATAATTAACGCAGTAGTAAGATAATAGTAGACATAACATGGGGAAATTATGACTTTATAGTAAAAAACTAAAGATTTCGGGGCTTTCTTAATAATTGTAACCAAGAGATTCTTTCAATAGTTACCAATCATAAAAATTAATTAATCAATAATTAATGCATTTTCAAAGAAGCATGCTTTAAGCCAACAGTATCCATCTCACACAAAGTTGTAATTAAATGACGGAAATAGGTGATAAGACGTTTTTGAAATATGGCGCAATGCTGAGTCGAACTGAGTACGGTCGAACCTACCTCGGTCTCAGTTATTCGTGAGTAGAGGTACTACTATGATGACATTGTGAAAAACTCAGAGCAGGGTTTTTAAATGTTCTAGTTCAAAGGGATGTTTGTAATCTTACGACAATGCGTGGGGAGTCCACAGTTGTGAGGAGAAACGGTAATGCAGAAACCTTGAGGAAGGTAGCAGATAGCGGATGTCTTAGTCCTGGAAGCCACCAGATGTTCGTTCAAATCGTTCAACTACTTTGTTGTTACTGAGTATCTCATAAATGCTACGAAAAGAAGAGGAGGAAGACTCTGAAATTGAAAATCTCTGCGAGTGTGGCAGTCTCGGAACGTGTACAACATTCAGAGAAATGTAGGCATGTTTGTAACATTATGCTGCGCTAACCAAGACAAAATGATACAACATTTCGGACCAAATTGTAGAGTTTAGACCATTGCTGTCAAAAACGTCCGACGTTCAAAGGTGTAAAATGACAGCTTCCTTTTGGAACCGGCATGTAGAAAACAGTCATAGCAAACTGTAAGGATTAACAGTGCCTGACTAAAGAATTTCTGCAAGCAAATCTATGAATGGAAGGAAGTCCGGCTCGGCTATCTTGCAAACGCTCAATTATTTTACATCTACAATCCCTAAAGTTCCTGAAAGTTATCCTTGAAGTCCAGATATGGCAATCTGTGACTTTGAACTGTATTAGTAAGTGAAAATGAATATGGAACTTATGCGTTTTTCAAGTGATTATTGACCTTGTAAGGGCATAGAGCAATTGGAGCACATTACTCCCTAGTAACTTTATATTATATTACCACCAAGTAATTTACCAGGTCTGGTTTAAGGAGGGATTTATATTATATTATCGCCAAGTAATTTACCAGATCTGGTTTAAGGAGTGGTTTGTATTCTATTACTACCTAGTAACTTACCAGAACTGCTTTAAGGAGTTATTTAAATTATATTATTTCCAAGTAACTTACCAGATCTGGTTTAAGGAGTAATTTATATTCTATTACTACCTAGTAACTTACCAGATCTGGTTTAAGGAGTGATTTATATTCTATTACTACCTAGTAACTTACCAGATCTGGTTTAAGGAGTGATTTATATTCTATTACTACCTAGTAACTTACCAGATCTGGTTTAAGGAGTGACTTATGTTCCGTTACCACCTAGTAACTTACCAGATCTATTTTAAGGAGTGGTTTGTATTTTATTATATTCGGTTGTACTATTGTATCAGCTCAGCTTTATACCCGTGAATATAATTACAATATAATCTGCTCTCATTAACTCCCAGCTGCATTGTTGGCTCCGCAGAGATAGATAAGTTTATACCCGCAACATTTTTAGGAAAGCAATTTAATGATTTGAAACCAGAATAATGAATAGAACATGCGACGCTGTTCTATCTACGATGTCTACCCTGATTTAGGGCCACCCTAAGTCTTCATGGGACAAAATGAAATGGTCTACAAAGAAGAAAGCGCTTTTCTAGGATAAAACGTTAACACTGAGAAGGATAGCACAAAGGCAATCGCCGTTGGAATTACTGGTATACACCTTAAAGATCTTGAGTCGCCCTCGAGCTGAACTCGAGAGATTCAGAGTTTTTACTTAGCATGTTTTCAACCAAACAAGTAGGAGTTTTGGTGAACTAAGTAGGACCTGTAATGACGTGCCTCAATATATCTGGGAGACGACCATTTTGCTAGCCGAAGGCATGAAGGAGAGTCAATGCACTTCGTCATACCGAGGGACTTTAAGACTAGCAACTATACTACTGGAGTATACGATATACTCACTAGACTTACGTCACATACTACAGCCGCGCTATCAGCACGCTCTGTAGGCGAACAGCTGAAAACACTCTGCGGTCACCGCATAATTCGCATCAAAAAATAGTATATAACCAATCTTATTGCATATTTAATTGCCTATATATTGTCATTTACATATTTTCTATATCATGTATATTAACTAAGATGTTTGCATTTTTAATTTGCCAGGCTTATCCTGGCATGAGTATGCCATACAAAAAAATATTGTTTTCAAGAGCCTTTTTTTCATAATAAAAGGCGCCCAGCTCGGTTGAAGGTCAGTTTCAGTTTTCTTAAGTGAACAGTGTGTTCAATGCAGTTTCATCAGTTCAATGCAGTTACTAATGAACAACAGAGCAGTGAGGAGTTAAGTGAACATCAGTGATTCGTGTGATTGTGAGTTATTGTTCTGTAAAATAAGATCGGGAAATATTGTACAGTGCATATTGTGACAAGTGGTGAGGAATAATTTACCAAGTGTATCGACAAATAAATTGTGCAGTGATAAAAACGCTTAAGTTTTTGTATTTAATTTTCCAAACCAAAAGAACCCTAATAATCAACGTTTATTACTTTAGTAATAAACTTAGCTATATACACTCAACCGCAAAAAAACAAACAAAAAACCGGACACTTCATTTTTGTCGTATTAAAAGCTAATTTTCAGCAATTTTCTTTATGTGGGTATTCTAGTTATTACAGAGAATTTAGAGTCTAATTCCATTGAACTAATCCCTTCAGGATTAGTAAACAATTAGATAAAACTCAGATTAGATTTATTTGTCGTGAAGTTGATCTATTCTAAACTGTAAGTAGTTTTTCGAACATTTAAACATCTTTAATTATTAACCAAGCATTTTCTTTAATTAATGTTTTATTTTTATTTCGGTCCAGAATAATGGGTCTTTCAAACTTAGATGGAAGGCCGGAGCTTACGTTACATTGCCGAAACGCTTCGGGTAGCGAAGTCTACCATTCACTGTAATAAAAATGAAGAATAATTTTTTTTTTTTTAAATGTGTTAATTTATCTTTTTCTTTTTTTTTATTTTGTATTTTTTTGTAAATAATCAATAAAAATTATTTACTTTTGGCAGATTTTGTTTAAATAACCTATAGATTAACCAATTATTTTAATTAAAAAGATTAATATACATATATATTAAGTATTTAACAAAATTATAAGACTAAATCTAAGTGTCCGGTTTTTTTTTGCGGTTGAGTATATATATATATATATATATATATATATATATATATATATATATATATATATATATGCAATTTTGAACGGACCTCATTATCTTCATCTCCTAGACAGGATCGTTGAACATTAGAAAGAAGGCTTCAGTCAAAACCCTTGAAATTTGTAAACCCACAGTTTTCGTGATAACAATATTTTCATTACTTCGTACAAGATGGTAAAAATTGTAGGTAATATATCAACAGAGTAGGATATTTCCTTCTCTACTCTACTGTAGCTCTGGTATTCATTGTGAAAGCCAAGGAATTTTTAAGGATGTTCATTGCGATTCTTATGTCCTGTATGACATGAGTTTTTTAGCAGATTTCCATAAAAGTGTATTGTGGTTGAACTCATGGCGCTATTCTTAAATTTCACCGTTCCTTCCTGGGTAAACACTGTCAAAGATTATGATTTGTATGGGCCACAATATCTTGAATCTCGAATCGAAAGTCTATAGAAAGTGCTTATCGTTTATTTTTCCCGACCCAAAAAAGTCCGTCACGCAGGGGCTGCGTAAACTAAGCAGATTTCCCACGTGAAGTTTTACAATAGAGAAATCTGCCTAATAAAAACTATAGTAGTAAGAAACCTCTAAACCTAAAACATTATTTAGGGCGTAATAACCCAGAAGTTTCTAGCCCCAAAAAACAGTTAACCTAACCTCTAAACCTATTCACGAGGGACGAATAGTTATGGAAACGGCCGCCAGAGCTCTCGGCAGAAAGTCCGAACATAGCCTACTGGTGACCACACGCAGAATACAAATGCAAATATCTCGGTTAATATTCAAGATAGAGAAAAAATGTATATAACAATATTTATAGTAATAAGTATAATTATAGTAATTTAATTTACAATAAGATTGATTCTGTACAATTTTTCGGTCCGACGTATAGTAACGGAGATATTTCGAAAATCCTCCCTTCTAACCCCCCCCCTCCCACTGGTCCGATTTCAGCTGTTAACGAACTTAATCTTTCTTTTTACATAAAACGACTAAATATCGAGTTTGGTAACGATCAAACAAAAATTGCGACCGCTAGAGCGGTAACCGACAATATATATATATATATATATATATATATATATATATATATATACAGTTTTGAACGGACCTCATTTTCTTCATCTCCTGGGTAGGATCGATGGACATTTGAAGAAAAATTTTGAAAATTCCGTCATGAGTACAACCTCAATAGCTGATTTCCCTTAAGGGAAATCTGCTAAAATGTACATAAATTATTGTTGTCTTCAGAGAGAATGCTGTAAATGTACAGTAACGCATACTAAAGTAAGTACAGGAAATGTTAACAGATACGTGTAGGGTTTATTATAGCCTTGCATTTCACACTCATTATCCTGTTTAAATATTTCCTGACCAATGCTACCTCAGTTATGGTAATTAATAAAGATAAATGCTATCCATGATAATGATATATTTTGTCCAATGTAATTTGAACAATATATTGTATATCTTTACTTTAAAAGCCTAAACAAAAAAAAATTTTGTTGAGTCATAAAGATGATTTCCCGAGCAACGCCTAGTACCTTAGCTAGTATGCATGGATATATGATATGTAATTCTGTATATATTCTTTTGAAAATCGCGTCATGAGTACATCAATAACTGATATCCCTCAAGGAAAATCTGCTAAAACATAATAATTACATTTACAACATAATTCAGCAACGGCAGAAATTTGTGAAATATTTTCACGAGGGCAGCCTCAACTCAAGGTTTTAAAGAAAAATAGTTAAAAACGAAAATTCGAAATATCTCTGTTATTATGAGTCGGATTATATTACAAATTTAACTCTCTCCATTTATTTTCCAGCTGAGATATCCGGATATTTTGAATTACTGTCTTCAGTATAATACCATTTGTACTCATTTCACATTATCACAAACTGAAAAACACGGAGCATCGTTTGTCAACGGACAAGAAGAGAGTGATAAAATCAAAAATTAATATTATTATTTTTTTTACTAAGAGTCGGTCCTCTAGGAAAAAAGGTCCGTCAATCTGGGCTACGAAAGCTGAGGTTTCTCATGTGCTGGTTTAGAATACTCGTGACCTCATTTTACGATATATTCTCTATTTACATGTAAAAAACCGATGAGTAGAAGGGCGAAGCCTACATACAAGAAAGTTAGAATAACTCCAAAATAGTAAATATTTTTTTCTGTAATCGTTGAATAATGGTAACATTACTAAACTGAAATGAGTAAAGAAAGTGAAACATTTTGCAATAGAGTGAAGAAAGTGAATTGGCTTCTTAATTAGTAATAAGTATAAATTAAAAAATAATTTGAAGTTGGAAATTAAATGCTTTTAAATGTTTCATAACATTGTAAGAATTTATTTTAACAAAATAAATTGAAATGTGAATGAATTATTGGTGGAAATAATCAATATATTTTAAAATTTAAATATAATAATAATTACCTTCCATGTTTATAACCTGCACTTGTTTATAACTGCACTACTTCACAATCATCACTAATTGTTTTATAACTATGCTTATAACATTTCACAACCATGCTTATAACCTACCAACAACATACCATAACCTTCACAACATCCTAATTTTATTCATATTCTGGTTAGATCTGATAATGTATTACACGATTACAGAAAAAAAAATTAATATTACACTCGTGACGAAAGTAGAATTCACAACTCTCGTGAAATTACCACACTCGCTTCGCTCGTGTGGGTAAACGTTTCACTCGAGTTGTAAAATGATCTACTTTCGTCACTTGTATAATAAATAACTATATTTTATCATTACCTAAATTCCAACTTTCTTGAAATGGAATTTATTTACTTTCTGTAATTATGAGTCATCAAAAAGTGTTACATAACTAATTTAAGTGCCTACGAGTTCTTTTTAAAACTCTTTTTCCCTGTCTCAACTTGGTCTCTGAGATTAATCAAGGCATTACCATTTTAGCAGATTTCAGATTGCTGAAATATATCGGGAGTCGCCCTTAGATCTATGGTAGAGAGGCCGACTTCAGTTAATCTAAGTGTAGTAACATCGAGAGCATACTCAGTATTACAGTACAGAATGGGTGACCGCAGAGTTAGTTCACCGGTTCATTGCTAGAGCGTGCTCATGTCGCGGCGGTAGTCTAGTGAGTGAAATATTATAGAACCAAGTTAGTTAATTGCTAGTGGTGGCATATGCATTTTTTTTCTTACTCAAGTATTAAGCTAATTATTTGTGTCTTGTTTTCAGCCTTCGGTACCCCGTTCCTTCTACTTATTGGTTTTATACATAGAAATAGATAATATGGAGGTGGAGGAGATCACGAGGGTAATATCAGCACGTGGGGACGGACTTTTTAATTTCTGTTATTTTCTATTTATGTTTTACATTTCTGTATTTTGTTCCATTTCTGTTCTTGTTTAATTTTGTTAGTTTCTCTTTTCTTAGTTTGTTTTTGATGAATAATCTTTTGTTGGGAGCAACATCGCCAACTTTTTTTTAATTTTCTATATAAGTTTTCTAATTTTCTATTTATATATATTTGTGCTCTTTTTTTCACTTCACCACCGTTGATTTCAATATTCATAAAGCCATTACATAACCTGGTGTGTGTGTGAGAGAGAGAGAGGGAGAGAGAGAGAGAGAGAGGGAGAGTGTGTGTGTGTGTGTGAGAGAGAGAGTGAGAGAGAGAGAGAGAGAGAGAGAGAGAGAGAGAGAGAGAGAGAGAGAGAGAGAGAGAGAGAGAGAGAGAGAGAGAGTACGGCAGAGAGCCGACGGTGTAGGATATTGATTCAGCCCTAGGCAGTGTTAGGTTGGCCAACCTTAGCCCTCTCCAGGGGGCTTCCTTCCGACATGGATTTTACCACCAACACCATCAAATATCATATTTTAAAACTATATTTTGGACTATTCCAAATGTCTGGGACAACTTTAAAACAGTCACCATTAATTTTAAAAACAAACCAAAGAAACAATGCATCATCCTTGGAACTTGGAGGGATAACCTCTCGCCAGACTTGTTGCCAGTGTTGGCCGAGAAAGAAGAACTGCCAACACCTGGATGACAAACGTTTCAAAAAGGGATGCCAACTGACGAATAGTAAATATATATAACTTTTGATTCGGCAAATTACAAATTTTGGCGGGAGTGGCTACACTTGCATCATGAAAATGAAATGAAACGTATCAATTGCAATTAAATGTTATAAAATATCATAAGATACGTCGAATATCTTTGTTTTTTAATAAAAAAAGTTACAAATATTATGTTACCAACAATTAATCAATTTTAATATTTTTAAATAATGCTGAAATGCATTTAATTGCATTTACATACAGTTTTAATTTATTATTGAATATTTTAATTATATATACTTATTTCTAGACTTTTTTTTATTTATGTTTTTTGTTTTTGTTTTTTATTCCTTTATATTTTAATTTTATATTCATATTGTATGTTTTTTTAATTTTTGTCGCAAACTTATTACTTCTATTTTAACTCAACTTTTATTTCATTAGCATTAACTTTAATTTTTTTTTAATGTCATATGTTTGATGATATAGCTGTGTAGTCAGTAATTCCCCATCGGTCAGCAGCCACACTTAATTATTTAATAAAGTGTTAAGAAAGTCTTCTTTCCTCTTCATCCTTTTAACATTTCATATTATTTATTAGTTAATAATTTTTATAGGCTGTTTCGTTTCCGTTTCATACTTTCTGTAGTTTTGTTTTAGAGTTATTTTTGTATGGTGTCTTCATTCATTCTGTGTTTGCACTTTGTTGTTTTCAGTTTATATTGTTCCCTATTTATTTTATTTTGTTGGTTTCTTCTTCATTTTAGCAGATTTCCCTTAAGGGAAATCAGCTATTGAGTCCGTACTCATGAAGCGAGTTTCGAAAAATGTCTTCAAATGTCCACTGATCCTACCCAGGAGATGACGAAAATGAGGTCCGTTCAAAATTATATATATATATATATATTTATTTGTCTGTTAACGATCTAGTGGTCGCAATTTTTGTTTGATCGTTACCAAACTCGATATTTAGTCGTTTTATATAAAAAGGAAGATTAAGTTCGTTAATGGCTGAAATCGGACCAGTGGGATTTTTGAAAATTCAAAATATATCCGTTATTATACGTCGGATCGAAAAATTGTATATAATAAATCTTATTGCAAATTCAATTTACTATAAATATTGTTCTATGCATTTATTCTGTATATTGAATATTAACCGAGATATTTGCATTTGTATTCTGCGTGTGGTCGCCAGTAGGCTATGTTCGGACTTACCGACGAGAGCTCGGGCGTCCGTTTCTATAACTTCGACCCTCGTGAATAGGTTTAGAGGTTAGGTTAACTGTTTTTTGAGGCTAGAAACTACTGGGTTATTACGCCCTAAATAATGTTTTAGGTTTAGAGGTTTCTTACTACTACAGTTGTTATTAGGCAGATTTCTCTATTGTAAAACTTCACGTGGGAAATCTGCTTAGTTTACGTCGCCCCTGCGTGACGAACTTTTAACATTTCATATTATTTATTAGTTAATAATTTGTATAGGCTGTTTCGTTTCATACTTTCTGTAGTTTTGTTTTAGAGTTATTTTTGTATGGTGTCTTCATTCATTCTGTTTTTGCACTTTGTTGTTTTCAGTTTATATTGTTCCCTATTTATTTGTATTTTGTTGGTTTCTTCTTCATTTTTCCTATTCTATTAGTTGTTATAGTAGTTATTTTATTCATTTTTTTTAAGTTCCTGATATTTTTTTAGCAATATCGTCCTTGCTGCGATGTTTAGAAAGTCTAAAACCGATATCAATAGAAAAAACCGCATTTCGTGATTGAATTTTAAATTACTATATCCGACTATATTGTTCCAATTCAATGTAGGCCGAATTGACGGTGAAACAAATAAATCGTCGTTTTGAGTGTCATCTGATGTTCTTCTGAGGACAAAGAACGCCTCGTTTCTCGACAGTATTATGACAAGTGAACACTTTACGACAATAGACGATGTTCGGCGCAGTGGCTGGAAGTCGGCGAAGCTCCTCATCAGTTTTCGAAGGCAAAACTCCATCCCACAAAAGAACTGTGGTGACTGTTTGGTGATCTGCAGTAGGTCTCATCCATCACAGCTTCCTGAATCCGAGAGAAACGATTTATATGGAGAAGTTCTGCCAACAAATCGATGAAATGCATCAGAAGCTTCAACGTGTGTGCCGGGCATTGCTCGACATAAAGGGACCAATCCTAAGCTAGTCCGTATGTTGCACAACGCACGCTGCAATGGTTCAACGCATTGAGCTACCAAACTCTGCCTCATCCACCATACTCGCCGGGCCTCTCGTCCACTTTTTTCAGTCATCTCGACACATCCCTCCTCGCAAAATGCTTCATCAGTCAGACGACGCCGAAACGGCCTTCAACAACTTCGTTGCGTCGAGAACTCCAGAATTCTTTTACTAATGCCGTTGGACCTTTATGATCCTTAGCCGCCCACGAGCGAGACTCAAGGGATTCACGATCAAAGTTTTTTCATAGTAACTGATCAACTCGATGTAGAATTCCCGTTCAGTGGGAACTAGAATGAGTTGTCTCCAGTAGACTGTCTGGACCAGATCACGCTGAAGCCAGCTTGTGAACAGAATCTAAGGGAGTCATTCCGAGTGGTGTGTGTGTATACACATACATACATAAATATAATGTTGTGAAAATTAGTTACTTTAGAATTACGTATATGTAATCACGCATATACGAAGTGCAAAGATAATGAAGGGATCCCTGCAAAGTTTTGGCGCCAGGGTGCGATCTAGACCAGTCTAGACAACGGCCCCCCGGCTTCTACTGATCACCGGCAAGTTGGAGTTTGGCACCTTCTAGTGCCGGTTTGTTAGTTTTCAGTATTCTCACTAGTGAATCACAATGCGTTCAGTGCAGCATTTACTGAACAGTGTTTTCTTCTTTCAGTCAACTGCTTAGTGTAGAACAGTGCAGAACCGTGTTTAGGAAACATCAGTGATTAGTGAGATGGCTATGTGTTGTGCAAATAAGAAGTGAAGTAAATGGTGCATATTGTGAATATTAGTGAAGAATAATTTCCCAAGTGTGTAGTGCGTCATGAAATAAATTGTGCAGTATAAAAACGCTAAAGTGTTTGTATTTAATTTTGCAATCCAAAAGAACTTTAATAATCAACGTTTATTATTTTTGTAATAAACTTAATAATATATATTATGGGAAAATGTGTACTCAGAAAACTGGAATAACAACCAACCGATGTGGAGTTGGTACTTGTGACATATGTTAAGGGTAAACTAAAAATGTGTGCACAAATCTAGCAGTATCAAGAAGTACCCCTTGCTGTGCCTCTTTTATAATTTCTATTGGGAAATTTAAATTCTTGGTGCCTGCTAATGTGGTTTTTGGCACGAGTCCATCTGCACTAATTTGTATTTGTGACAGACTTCAGTCTTAATTTTTCGGCATAGGATTTTCGAATATTCATTGGGTACTGCAATGTCAAAAATATCAGCAGTCTTATTGATCTTGTCAATAATGAGAATATCCGGTTAGTTATGATGCACAGTATTCTGAGTTATCATCGCTTCTTTGCATTATTATTTTCCAATAATTTTTGACGATTTCAGCCATAATAAGCGACCTTCCTGTCTGTCGTGGCGAATTTCTCTGCTAGGGCTTGATGGTATACTTTTCCACGTTATTGTGTCCTTGTAAGTATTCGGACCCAGCAAGTATTTCACATGCAGCCGAAATGGTTGAATGAATCACAACATTGTTGCATAATCTACATTTATCTGAGACACTACTGTCCTTGAGGATATGACGTCTGTATGATCTGGAGGCAATCACTT
The DNA here is from genome assembly GCA_019009955.1 of Riptortus pedestris. Taxonomy (NCBI): domain Eukaryota; kingdom Metazoa; phylum Arthropoda; class Insecta; order Hemiptera; family Alydidae; genus Riptortus; species Riptortus pedestris. The sequence goes on from CM032229.1 coordinate 177,094,592, forward strand.
GGTCTTGGATAGCTGTAATGAAACCATCTGTTACTGAAAACATCTTTCCAGACTTCAGCCACGCAACAAAATAAGCCAAGTCTACTTTTGAGTCATAAAGGCGACTGTAGCAACGACCATCAAGTTCCTTAATTTGCTATTCAAGTAGATTCATCTTTAACTTCAGGATTGTTGCTACAAGTTCAAGGCCGTAAACCCATCATCAAGTTTAACAATTTCTTTAAAGACGTGGCTATCATTCGATCTCATGTTATGTCTCAGGTTAACTTCCTGAGACCGACATAGGTTTCGGATGTTGAGAAGGCCTCGTCCTCCTTGTTTCCTCGATAAATACAGCCTGGCCATAGATGAAATCGGATGGTGCATTCTGGCTTTTTTCATCTCCGTTCTTATGAGTCTATCCAACTCATCAAGAGTAGTGTCAGACCATATTATTATGCCAAAACTGTCGACGAGAGATGGTAACGCCTATGCATTTAGTGTTTTTATGTTATGTTGGCTTGGAAGATAGCTGCAAATATAAGAACCATCGCTTAGTGAATTATTTTTTTCATTAATCTTTTACGTTTTCTTATTCTATTTTCAGAAGCATTTGAAATTTAAGATATTTGTCTGACTCAGTCCTTTCTAGTTCGTAAATATAAGTTTCATCAGAAACAATGATATCATTTGAAGTCATTTTCTGACCTTGTGAAATATGCAATACAGCATATTTTTCTAATCCAGAAGACATGCCCACTTTATCAACATAATTCTTTATTATGTCTATCACGCTTTGCAACTGGGTAGGTGTCTTTGCATATAACTTCAGGTCATCCATATAAAGGCTATGACTTACTTTAGTTTCATTTTCAATTCTAGATATTACGTCTCGAATTATTTGGCTAATGGGAATAATAGCTAAGCAAAACTATAGGGGACTGAATTTGTCACCTTGGTAGATATCTCTTTTAATTTTAATTGTCGTTCTTTGGAATTTTACCTTCCGCCATAAGATACGGCAATAGATTAGTTACACTTTATAAACCTTTAAAACTTTAATTCAGTCAAAAGCTGTCTTGTAAACAATCCATGCTACAGAAAGATGTCGCTTGTTTTTTTAGAGACCTGAGACACTATAAATGAATCTATAACTAATAAATCTTTACATCCCTTAGCACCACTTTTACAACCTAACTGTTCTGGAACAAAATGTCCATTAGAAACAAGATGGCTATTTTAGAGCTAATTATAGATGTAAAAAGTTTATAGATTCCATTTAAGCAAGTAATGGGTCTGTAATCTTTGGGCTCTAAAACACTTTCATTTTTGGAAATCATATAGGCCACACTCTCAGCCAAATCTACAAATCTAAATAGCATCGAGATAACATGTGATGCAGTCATGTAAAATACTTCCACCAATAATTTTTAATACCATCACGACCTGCTTAAATGCTTGAGTCAATTCTTCATCCAATATCCAGTTATCTGACATTTGAGGAAGTACAATCCGTGTGTAGGGCCAATTAATACATGTCCACTTTTATGGGCCACAGGTATTTCCCAAAGATTTACCCACAAACTGGAAGCACTTTATTTGAAGCTTAAATACCTAATATTGTTCTCATTGACCTTTTAAGTTTTGAGATATACTTGGCGCACGTGGGAAATCTGCTTAGTTAACGCAGCCCCTGCGCCACGGACTTTTTGATACTATGGCTAATCGGGATGGGATATTTACAGGCTACCACAACTTAAGCAAATTTCCCCTAAGAAAATCAACTATTGGGGTTATAATAGTGACGCGATTTACGAAAAATTTCCTGAAATGAGGTCTGCTCAAAATTATAGATATATATTTGTCTGTTAACGCTCTAGAGGTCGCCATTTCTGTTGATTGTTACCAAACTGGATAAGAAAAAAGTTTTATGTGAAAATAAAGACTAAGTTCGTTAAGGACTGCAATTGTTTATAACCAATTTTATTGACAACTAGATAAGTTACATTTGAGGATGAATGATGATGGTATTTTTTTTGGCAAGGCTTCACTTTGCACAATATTTTGACATTTACCCGTCCCAGTGTTTAGGGTTTTTACCCGTCGTTGCTGTGGATTTGTTAATAATAAAATTATTGGCATGTAAGGTCCTTACGAAAATTATTATTCGTTCTATACCATACTCAATTTCGCTTATTTCAACTGTAATGTTCATATTCACTACTGGCTGAAATGGGGCCAGGAATGGGGGGAGGGGTCAAAAATTTCAAGGTATTTATTTTATTGTGAGTCGGATGGAAAAATATTATAGAACCAATCTTTCTAAAATATTGATGCTCTATACATTATTCCTAACTCATATATTATGAGACTTAGTCATATTTTATTGTTTCACCCTTCTGATAGTCCCTAATTCTACTCATCGATATTTTACATAGAAATAGAGAATAAATGATGAGATGAGATAACTGATGTCTTAACTAGCACGTGGTTTATTGTTAGTTAATTCGCAGCCGCTGTGTAAAAAACGTTTATTTAAATTAATAGGAGTGCAAGAAAGTAGTGTTTACATCCGGGTTCCCAAAGTGGTCGATATGAACCCCTTGGGGTCGAAATCCGTTTTCCTTGGGGTTGACATAAACGAAAATTTGGCAATGGGGTCTGATGTATCAGTTCATTTTGGAAAATGGGTCTCTTGCCCAAAATACTTTGGGAATACCTGGTTTGCATGAATTGAAAAGACGAATACAGATAAGGGCATTTACTCATATTTCAGTTGCACTAGTTTATTCAAAGTTGAACGGACCTCATTTCAGGAGTTTTCTCTTAAGGGAAATAAGCTATTGAGGTTGTACTCATGACGTGTTCCTCAAATGTCCACCGATCCTACCTAGTAGATGACGAAAATGAGATCTGTTGAAAATGATATACATGTTAATCATTCTAGGGTCGCAATTGTTGACTTACCGTTACCATATTCGATATATAAGCGATTTATGTAAAACCAAAGAGTTCGTGAACGGCTAAAATCTGACACGGTGAAGGGGAGGGTTTAGAGGCGGGGAATTTTGAAAATTCGAAATATCTTCGAAATATTATACATTGGTTGGAAATATTGTGTAGAGTCAATCTTATTGTAAATTTATTTGTCTATAATTGTTGTTACATACATCCATTCTGTAATATGAATATTAATATTGTTTACACGAGACATTTTTCATGCGATGATAATGATTTTACGTTTTAACATGAAAATGTTTATTTGATCTATACCTTACTCGATATTTAGCCTTGTCTGTCAACACCAAAGATCGTATTTGTTATTGTCTGAAATCGGGCATGGAACTGTGGCGCTATTTTGCTATGATGCTCTGCAATTGTTGTTCCATGCATTTCTTCAGGGAGTAGTAATTTGTACTCTCTACTTTTCAGGCAGAATATGTGGTGAGATGAGATCACAAGTGTATTATTACCAGCATATGGGAAATCTGCTTAGTTTACGCAGCCCCTGCGTGATACAAGTTTAGCCGATTTCCCCCGAGGGAAATCAGCTATTGAGGTCGTACTCATGATGACGCGATTTTCGAAAAGTTTCCTCAAATGTCCATCGATCCTATATCACGGACATGACGAAAATGAGGTCCGTTAAACAATGTGTGCATATATAGAGATAGATAGGTTTATATATTTGTCTGTTAACGCTCTAGCGGTCGTAATTTTTGTTTGATCGTTACCAAACTTAATATTTAAACATTTCAGGCAAAAATATAGATCAAGTTCCTTAATTACTGAAATCGGACTGGGTGGTTTAGCGGGGGTAATTTCGAAAAATGTATGCATCTAATCGAAAAAATGTATAGAATCAATCTTATTGCAAATGTAATGTTGTTATGTACGTGTTTTCACAATCTTGATTATTAACAGTGATATCTGCCATGAGAAATCTGCTTAGTTTACGCAGCCCCTGCGTGGCGGACTTTTTCTACCCAGAGTAGGCCAAGTCTAAGGAATCCTATTGCCAAGGCGGGAATCGAACTCTCCACTCTAGGTTCACCAAGTTAGATTAAGGCCAACGCTTCCGTCCCTATATCTATTAATGTTCTAGATGTCGGAATTTTTAAGTGATCAGCAACAAACTCGGTATTTAAACTTTTTTTTTTGTAAAAATAAAGATCAAACTTGTTATTGTTGAAATCGGACCAGTGGGAGGTAGAATTTAGAGTGAGGAATTTCGAAAAAAATTCTGTTATTATAAGTTGAGGAAAATCTTCTGATATATGGGGGGGTTGGGGCCAGGAATTGACCCCGAGTTGTTAATGTCAAGGGGACACATCCCAACCCTGCCAGAGTTAAGGTATCGACTGGGGAGGGAAAAAATTCCAGGTTATGCGAAGAGACAGAGATAGGTATATATGGAATCAGCTGTTGTAGCTAGCCGATGGGCGGCAGTTGATAAGGTGTTCGAGCAGAAGCGGGGACGGACCTGATTGGCCCGCTCTCTCGGCCAATAGCGTTCAAGGTCGATACTCGCCCCCGCTCGCAAACACCGCTCACTCCCGCCAAAAACTAACGCTACCTGTCAAATGACTACTGATAAGAAAGTCTCTCTTATCACTGGTTCATATCGGATAGCGACTCGCGGGCAAAAGTCGCTCTCTCGGCGAATTGTGGCTGTAGCAAAGGAGGCGTAGGTGTTGGCGCGGGAGGGGTTAGTACTGAATCTGCCCGCTAGGGCCGAACCACCCGCCAGATATAGATCCAAGACTGCTGGCCACCACTTTTACAATGTGGTTTGTCGATACGATCAACATACCCTACAGCAACAAGCTCAATTTTGAAATATATATTAATTAGCAAGTATACAAAATATATAAAAATTAAACCCATTAAAATAGACAAAAACTATTAAACATAATTCAAACAAACAAAATTTACGGAAAAGGCCTATACGTATTTCAAAACTTTATCTATATATACACCAATTTTACCAAATAGACGGAGAAATCTGTTCAAATTCAATAATCTAATATTCGCGGTTCATCTTAAAAAAAAAGAAGAAAAAAAATCATTTTCCTGCGAAACTAATAACATAACTACGGAAAAAGTGGAAAGATTAGAGACAATTTTTTGAAATATAAAATCAAAAACATTATATTTAAAAATTTTAATCCAGTTCTCCACCATTTTCGGTCTATAAAATTCTCGAAAATTATTAGCGTTGGGGTTGTTAGCAGATTACCAGCTTTTAGCAGATTTCCCTTAAGGGAAATCAGCTATTGAGGTCGTACTGCGATTTTTGAAATTTTTCTTCAAATGTCCACCTATTAGATAACGAAAATGAGGTCCTGTTGCAATTATCATTTAATCGTTACCAAACTCGATATTTAGTCATTTTATTAAAAAGAAAGATCAAGATCGTTTAAGGCTGAAATCGGACCAAGGGGAGGAGGGTTTAGAGGGAGGAATTTCGAAAATTCGAAATATTTCAGTTACTATAGGTCGGATCGAAAAATTGCACAGAAACAATCTTATTGCAAATTAAATTTGCTATAAATATTGTTATACACGTATTTTCTGTATAATGAGTATTGATCAAGATATTTGTATTTTTTAGTTTATGTTTTATGTAAACGCCCACTCCTACTAGTGTCATATTTATAATAAGCCGTTATATCATGAACCACTTCATCACAAGGCTAAATACCAAATATTGTTTTCATTGAAGTTTTATTTTGTGATACATGCAAAACCGTTCTGTTGACGCCCTACCCCCCTTTTTTTGTTCTTGAATTACTAAAATTTAAGTGATTGAGATAATACTGAATCTGATGCATTACAAATTACAGCACAAGCTTTAGTAAATAGTTTTCAATAAAAACAATATGTTATATTCAGATATATTTCATTAATTGTTTGTCTTTCATGTCTATCTACCTATCCAGCGCTACGGGGTTGGCTGGCCTGATTGTTTACAATTCAGCCACTTTCCATTGTAGAGATTACTAACTCATATTGTAAATTGACTAATAGAATTTTTCATTACGGTTTGTATTTACTCACGTAGGATTCAAAGTAGTGGTGCAAGTATATATATATATATATATATATATATATATATATATATATATATATATGTATGTATCTATTGTAAACCTTCGTGTGGAAAATATGCTTCGTTTACGCAGCCCCTGCGTGACGGACTTTTGAAGTGAAAACGTCTTTAGGCACGTTGTGCACCCCGTAAGGAAGTATTTGCGGGAGAGGAAAAAAGTATGAAATCGCGACACCGCCACCGCCACCGCTAGTACTCAACTCAAAGCTAAAGGAGCTTCTTTTCTTCATAACTCCTGAACCAAATTAGCTAGAGTTTTCGTTCGCATAGCATTTTAAAGAGGACAAAACCAGCATCATTTCGTTCACAGATACTATATATCTACCATTTTTACTTTCATAGATATTTTAATCCGAAGTTTAAATAAATTGGAATATTTAAATAAATAAATTCGAATATTTAAATAAATTCCGATATTTAAATAAATTCGTTCAAAACTGTTTGTATCCTACTTTAGCTACCATATACCGATTGTATCAGTTTTAGAAATTGGTGATGATGCTGGCAGTGATGATGGTGCAAGAGTTGTTGAAATTATGGATAGAAATTGATTTTTCTGAGTGTACTTAACTTATTTTTGTAAAGCATTTGTAATAATTCTGAGATGTAATTTTTTTCTTTTATGTAAAATAACTGAAATAATTATGTATAGTATTTTATATTGATAAATAAAACAATTCGTGGTACATTATTTTTTTTTATCACTATTATTTTTGTCATTTCATTTTTTCATGTAAAATAGAACATAACTGTTACTTATTGATAAATAACTAAAAATATTTTTAAAATAAGACTTTTCTCAAAATTTCTCAGCAATGCCAAAATTGAGCGATCAAAGCTAAAGGAGTTTTCACTTCTACCGGCAGTCCCCTGACTGCTTTTTCTTTTTTTTTCTTGAGGACGTACTCATGACGCGATTTTTGAAAATTTCCTCAGATATCCATCAATTAATCCTACGGAGGTGACGAAAATCAGGTCCGTTCAAACTATATATATATATACATACATTTTAGTAGATTTCCCTTAAGGGAAATCAGCTATTGAGGTCGTACTCATGACGCGAGTTTTGAAAAATTTCCTCAAATGTCCATCGATCCTACCCAGGAGATGACGAAAATGAGGTCCGTTCAAAATTATATATATATATATATATATATATATTTGTCTGTTAACGCTCTAGCGGTCGTTGTTTGATCGTTACCAAACTTCATATTTAAGCGTTTTACGTAAAAAGAGAGATCAAGTTCGTTAATGGCTGAAATCGGACCAGTGGGAGGGGGGGTTTAGAGGGGGGATTTTTGAAAATTCAAAATATCTCCGTTATTATTCGTCGGATCGAAAAATTGTATAGAATCAATCTTATTGTAAATTAAATTTACTATAGATATTGTTATATACATTTATTCTGTATCTTGAATATTAACCGAGATATTTGCATTTGTATTGTGTGTGTGGTCGAGGGAACCCCGCCATCTCCGGACTCTCCGCCGAGAGCTCTGGTGGCCGTTTCCAGAACTATTGGCCCTCATGAATAGGTTTAGAGATCCCTTCCTACTACTGCTGTTATTAGTAGTCAGATTTCTCTATTGTAAAACTTCACGTGGAAAATCTGCTTAGTTTACGCAGCCCCTGCGTGACGGACTTTTATCTGTTAACGCTCTAGAGGTCGCATTTTTTTTATCCTTAACAAACTCTATATTTACACCTTTGATGTAAAACTAAAGATCAGCCTCGATAATGGCTGAGATCCGACAAGTGGGAGGAGGAGCATAAAATTCTTATTATCTCCGTTATTATGCTTCGGATCTAAAAATTGCATATAATAAATCTTATTGCAAATGTAATAATCTATAAATGTTGTTATGTTCCAATTTTCTTTATATTGAATACTAACTGAGATATTTCCATATTTTATTTTTCATCCGACAATAAATCATCCTCTGATACTCATCTCATATTAACAATAAGCTGTTATATAATGAACCACTTTATTTGAAGCCAAAATACGAAATATTGATCTCTTCGAATATTTACGTTTTGATATGCAAATACGCGACGCACGTGGGAAATCTGCTAAGTTACTCTGCGTTAAATGGTTGCCATATCTGTTCGGTGGACAGCTACATCCAAGTGTTTATGACACCTGTATTTCCTTAACTATTTGTCCTATATCTATGGCTCAAAAATACTTTAGCAGAGTTCCCTACATGACGCGATTTTCGAAATGTTTCTTCAATTGTCCAACGATCCTACCTAGAAGATGATGAAAAAGAGGTCCGTGCAAAATTGTGTGTGTGTGTGTGTGTGTGTGTGTGCGCGTGCATGCGCGATCTTATTGCAAATTTAATGGTCTATAAATATTGTTATATACATTTATTCTATATCCTGAATATTAACAGAGATATTTGCATTTTTCAGTTTTCAGCCTTCAGCAAAACTTTTATTACGCAAACAATATTCTGTTAAAGAATAAACCACATTATTCAAAGCTTAAATACCAAATATTGTTTTCAAGAGACATTTACGCACGAGATAATGCACACATGTTCTGGGGCTCTTCCCCGTCTTAAGTTTTTGGACTACTAACAGTTGATTGATTGAGACAAAAATTATTCTGATTTCGTATAATTTACAGTATTAGAAACAGTAAATAGTTTTTAATAATTTATATGTTATGTTATGTTATTTCATTAATTGCTCTTCGTTCCAGTCTAAATCCAATCTATTCAGCGCTGCCCGGTTTGTTTAGAATTTCTACGTTTTCCGTTGTAAATATTATTAACTTGTATATAGACTGAAAGATTTGTTCTTACCGATAGTATTTAATCGCTAAACATTCACTGTGGTGTAACTAGTATATAACAATTCTGATTTTGATTCCTTTAACCTTTTAACTTTTATTCTAGCCGTATACTGCATTCTATCCTTCCTATATTTATAATAACTTATGTCCCAAGTACTTCAGTGGAATATCAATGGTGCCAATAAACATAGAGCAGAACTAACCCGACTGATACAACTAAAACACAGCAGTATTATCGCATTACAAGAAAACACACTTAAAACAGGATCACATATTCAGCATTCATGGTTATAAGACTTACAGAAGAGACCATACTCTTGGGGGTAAAGCTTGTGGTGGAGTTGCAGTTATAGTTGAAGATCATGTTCATAGTGAACCTGTTCAACTTAGAACAACCGTTCAAGCAGTTGCAGTTTCAGTATTCCTTCCATTCAAACTCACAGTTTGTTCCATTTATCTTCCACCACGGGATCCTATAGACACAAGACAACTACGAGACTTACTAACACAATTACCGAGCCCTTTACTAATATTGTCGGATGTAAATGCTCTTTCAGAAATGTGGAACTCCCCTTTTACAAACAGTAAAGGCGCTCAATTACAAAACATATTTGAACAGTTTGACATACTCTGCCTAAACACTGACTTACCAACACATTTTTGTACAAGGACGGGGACATTTAGTAACATAGACATAACACTATGCAGTCCATCTATTCATACACGATTTACATGGGACGTTGATGCCGACACACATGGAAGTGATCACTTTCCCATACACATACTGCTCGACGTCCCTCCCCCACGATTCAGCATGCCACCCAGATACAACACTAAAAAGGCTGATTGGAATTCATTTCAAAGTTATGTTGAGAGTAAAATAACCTCTACTGAAATAAAAACTCTAATTGATTTGAATTCCATTATACTTGAAGCAGCTGAGAACAGTATTCCTAAAACAACACACACATATAAGAAACCCCCGGTCCCATGGTGGAATAATGAATGTAAAACTGCTGTGAAAAACAGAAAACAGGCTCTAAATTTGTTCCGCAGAAATCCATCACAAGAACATCTCATTGATTATAAAAAGAAGAAAGCTAGAGCTCAATGGGTTATTAAGACTAGCAAAAAGAAGTGTTGGGTAGATTTTTTATCAAGTATTAATCACACATCTTCACAACATGATATTTGGATAAAAATTAATCAAATTAAACACAAAAAATACAAAGAACCAATTTCAGGACTACATCATAATAACAATATCATCACTGACCCTTTCATACTCTGCAATATATTTGGACAGCAATTCAGTGACACATCCAGCAGTGATAATTACACTAGTTCATTCCAAAACTACAAAAGACTGACAGAAATCTCAACAATAACAATCGACTTAGACTTCATACATCCTTTAAACAACCCATTCTCTATTCAAGAAATAAAAATTGCTTTACAGACGATACAGACCACTACACCAGGACCAGACAACATAACATATGATATGTTAAAAAATCTACCCACCTTAGGTTCTATTACCCTTTTAAAATTATTAAATGAGATATTCGAAGGTATACACTATCCTCACTTCTGGAATGAGTCAATAATTGTGCCTATTTTGAAGCCTGGGAAAGATAAAAAACTATCAACTAGTTTCAGGCCTGTATCTCTGACGTGCTGTACTTCCAAGCTGCTTGAAAAAATGATTAACAAAAGATTGGTGTGGTATATAGAAAGTAAACAATTACTATCCCCATTTCAGTGTGGATTTAGACCTCATCACAACACTTTGCACCACATTGCTAGAATCGAAAATGATATACATAATGCTTTTTTAAATAAAAAGCTCCTCCTAGCAATATCATTAGACATAGAAAAAGCATACGACACAGTATGGAAAAGACTTATTTTATCCCAATTAATAGAATGGGGAATACAAGGGAAAATATTAAATTTTATAAAGAAGTATCTTTCCAAAAGATCATTCAGGGTGAGGATAGGTACTACCCTCTCAGATGTATTTTTCCAAGAGAATGGAGTGCCACAAGGAGGAGTACTGAGTACAACTCTCTTCAATATTGCAATTAACTCCATTGTAAATTTTATCCCCGAAGATGTGTCTTATTGCCTGTATGCTGACGACCTCTTTATATACACCACACAAACTGATATTTTTAAAGCACAACAAAGATTACAGACCACAATAAATGAGTTGGAAAAATGGAGCGAAATAACAGGTTTTAGATTTTCATATGAAAAATCTAAACAAATTGTTTTCACCAAAAAAAGAAATATTCCAACTCCTCACGTAACTTTAAAAAACAAACTCATTGAAAATACTAATTTCATTACATTTCTTGGACTTACACTAGACAAACGACTCACATGGGTACCTCATTTGAAAAAAATTGTTAGTAAGTGCAAGAAATCGTTGAACTTATTAAGGATTCTTAGTAACACGCAATGGGGTGCTGACAGATCAATGATGCTTACATTTTACCGTGCGTTTACCAGGTCTATTCTGGATTATGGATGTATAGCATATTCATCTGCCAGTCCGACAACTCTAAAACTTCTGGACCCAATACACCACACAGGACTAAGAATCGCAATTGGTGCATTTAAATCTAGTCCTGCAGAAAGCCTTTGTGCAGAGGCTGGAGAACCTCCACTGGAGTACAGGCGCATCATGTTATGTGCAAAATTTGTTTTACAAGCAAAAGCTTTGAACACACCCTGTGTAATGAGTTTTTTAAATAACCCTTTTTTTAATATGTATATCCAAAAACATTGCAAAAATAAACCACTTTTTATTCGTACTTTAGACAGCACATATGGCTCCAAGGTTTTAAATAGAGAAATGTATTTTAACATACAACCATCATTTCCTCCTTGGACCATAAAGAACTTAAAAGTGAATTTAATTTTAACCAAATATAAAAAGAGCGATTTATTTTCAAACATCTTTTATCAAAACACTTTTAAATACATCGTAGCAAACCACGCACATAACACACTACACGCATATACAGACGGTTCCAAAACTGCCAGTGGTACAGGTGCAGCGGCAGTCATTGACAATCATATTCACAGCATTAAACTACCCGATGACACAAGCATATACACTGCAGAGCTACATGCAATATTACTCGCTCTTTCCAATATAGACACAAACGTTCAGAAAAATGTCCTACTCTGCACAGATTCAATAAGCTCATTACTCTCACTAAGAAACATTTACAATTCACATCCTGTAATCACACAAATTTTCTCTCACATCAACAGACTTAAACATATAAACATAACTATGTTATGGATTCCCGGACACGAAGACATTAAACAGAATACTATAGTAGACAAGCATGCAAAACTAGCCACAAGGAAAAACACTACAGACACGAACTTACTAACTACACAGGACTTATGCAAAGTAACAAAGACAGAAATACTTCACATATGGCAAGGTCACTGGCTGAACTCGACTAGTAAGCTTAGAGAAATTAAACATTCAGTTAAGCCGTGGCCTTACGACTTTAAAGCAAGAAGAGATGAAGTAATACTTACACGGTTACGAATTGGACACACTCTACTAACACACTCATACTTAATGAACAAACAAGACAAACCGATTTGTAGAAGTTGTAATGAAGCTCTGACAGTTAAACATATACTGACTGACTGCAGGCAACGCAATTACTTACAGATACCACATAATTTACACGAACTACTGACAAAGGGGAGTCCATACATAAATACAATTCTTAAACATTTAAAGACTATACACATCTATTCAAAAATCTGATACATTTTAAATTTGTTTCACATTTTTATTTTTACAACATTTTTGGATGCAAAAATAAACATTTTATCTAAACCTCAATTTTTTTGTTTTCAAGTTTTCACTCACTTGAGTGTGTACAGAGTTTTATGTAAATAGTCACCTAAACCAACTTATATTTTATCAAAACCTTAATAATTTTAAACTTCTTTTATTCATTTTATATACCAATTTAATTTTAACTATCGATTTACTTATTTATTTATTGAATATTTAAATATTTTATTAATGATTTCCCTATTGCCCAATATCATTAGTTTCGATTTTCAGTTTTGTACCTAGTTTTGAATTTTGTCTTTATTTATTCCCTCGTTCATTTATTTTGTTCTTTGTTGTGTTCCATTTTTATTTTTTGGTTTCCAATCTTTTATGTTTTTTGATTCTCCATGTTTTATGTTCCTTTTGTGTTCTATGTTCCTTTTATGTTTTGTGTTCCTTTTGTGTTCTATGTTCCTTTTATGTTTTGTGTTCTATGTCCCTTTTATGTTTTGTGTTCTATGTTACTTTTATGTTTTGTGTTTTATGTTCCTTTTATGTTTTGTGTTCCTTTTGAGTTCTATGTTCCTTTTGTGTTTTGAGTTCCTTTTGTGTTCTATGTTCTACGTATTTATGTTTTGTTTAATTTTGTTATTTTTTTGTATTGTTTTGTTTTTATTTGAGTTTTGTTTTGTTTAATTTTGTTATTTTTTTGTATTGTTTTGTTTTTATTTGAGTTTTGTTTTGTTTTTTAAGTTTTATTTTAGAGCAACATCGCCAAAGCTGCGAAGCTCAAATAAATAAATAAATAAATAAATAAATATAGATTTATCTATTATTAAACTCCATGCAAATCTGCTTAGTTTACGCAGCCTCTAAGTGACAGACATTTTTTATTTGCAGATAACCCTTAAGATAAATCAGCTAATGAGGTTTTTTTACTTATGAGGCGATATATATATATATATATATATATATATATATATATATATATATATATATATATTTAGCGGTCGCAATTTTTGTCTTATTGTTTTAAAACTTGATATATAATCGTTTGGCGTCAAAATGAAGATCAAGTTCATTTCAATTATGATTTTCTCAATGATGAAAATTTCTTCTTCACCATACACGAAATTCGATTATTTACACTAATGATACACTAGAGGCCATATTATTAGCAGATTTCCCTTAAGGGAAATCAGCTATTGAGGTTGTACTTATGACGCGATTTTCGAAATTTTTCTTCAAATGTCCTACCAAGGAGATGACGAAAATGAGGTCCGTTCAAAACTATATATATATATATATATATATATATATATATATATATATATATATATATATATATTTGTCTGTTACCACTCTAGCGGTCGCAATTATTGTTTAATCGTTACCAAACTTGATATTTAGTCGTTTTATGTAAAAAGATAGATCAAGTTCGTTAGCGGCTGAAATCGGACCAGGGGGAGAGGGGGTTTAGAGGAGAGGTTTTTTGAAAATTCAAAATATCTCCGTTACCATACGTCGGATCAAAAAATTGTATAGAACCAATCGTATTGCAAATTAAAATTATTATAAATATTCTTCTATACGTTTATTCTATATCTTGAATATTAACCGAAATATTTCCATTTGTATTGTGTGTGTGGTCGGCAGGAGTCGGCTATGTTCGGGACTTTCCGCCGAGAGCTAGTGCAGCCGTTTCCATAACTGTTCGTCCCTCGTGAATAGGTTTAGAGATTCCTTACTAATCATGTTATTATTAGGCACAGTTCTCTATTGTATAACTTCACGTGGGAAATCTGCTTAGAGTACGCAGCCCCTACGTGACGGACATTTATTTATAAGTCAGATCTTATAATGCTGTAGAACCAATCTTGTGAAACTATTGATGGTCTACAATTGTTGTTCTAAGCATTTTTCGGAACTCATGTATTTAGTGAATAGTTTGTATTGCTTTGGTTTCTGTTATCAATAACCCTTTCCCCTCTATTCAACATTTTTTTAAACATGAATTGAGATGAGATTACAAGAGCGTTATACTAGCAAATGGAAAATCTGTTCAGTTTACACAACTCGTACGTGGCGGGCTTTTTTAAGATGTGTACCTGAAGAGGCTATAATGAAATCGCGAAACATGCGGAGAATATTTTAATAAAGTTGTGTTTTGAAAAAACATGGCCCTTTGCCCGCCATATTGTGGTACATATTGAAGTTTTGTTGGGCGACACTCGCATCACAATGTTTCTTGTATTAGAATAGTATGTGAAATGACGTCACCGCGACCCAGTTTCACTGCAGCCTCGCCTATTATCCATCATTTGTGTGTAAGCCATTGGTAGTTCAGATGCAGCTGTGATATCCAGTTGGAGATGGGACCAACAGCTGGTGTCCTATGTTGTTGGAGCCCCGAGCCATTTGCATATCGGTGCATAATTAGTGACGTCACGGCTGAATATGCACTAGACCTTCGCCGGCCCTTAGATCAACCTCTCATAGGCCTATGCCCATTCCTACTAACCTCCTACAACTTGCAGTACACAGCTCAGCTTCAATTATTGAACACTAGTTCAATTATATTGTTCAAGAATCCTTGAAAAGTCCAATACTCCTGAGATAGAACTACTTTTTTTCTTTTCGATGGACATTTGAAGAAAATTGTCAATTTCCCACGGGAAGGTTTATTTATTTATTTTTATTGTCATTAGGCTCTTAAGAGAAATCAGCTATTGAGGACGTACTCATGACGCGATTTTCGAAAAATTTCTTCAAATGTCCATCGATCCTACCCAGGAGATGACGAAAATGAAGTCCGTTCAAAACTATATATATATATATATATATATATATATACACATTTGTCTGTTAACACTCTAGCGGTCGCAATGTTTGTTTAATATTCTCCAAACTCGGTATTTAATCGTTTTATGGACGTTAATAAATTTTTTTTTTTTACCTAATTGTTAACCGAGATATCAGCATATGTAGCAGATTTCCCAGCTGTTCGTCATACCCATGAAGCGATTATTGAAATATTTCCTCAAATGTCCATCGATACTACCTACGAGGTGATATATATTTGTCTGTTAATGCCCTAACACTCCCAATTTGTTGTTCTATCAAACGTTTTATGTAAAAATAAAGATCAAGTTCGTTAACGGCTATAAGCATCCGGGGAAGGGGGTGGGATAGGGGAGGAAAATTCCAAATATCTTCGTTATTATACTTCCTATCGAAACATTTTATAGAACCCATATTATTGCAAATTGAATTGCCTATCAATGTTATCATATCACCTCTATCTTAAATATGAACCGAAATATTACCATTTTTAAGTTACCAGGCTTCAGTAAACCACCACTCCTACTCATGTCATATCAAGAATAAGCTGTTATATCAATATAATTAAAAGACAGGAACTTAACATTCGATTCGGACAACTTTACGTACTGCTAAATAGAAGGTCTCATTTGTCTACCTAAAACAAACTAACAATTAACAAGCTACTACTTAAACCAATATGGGCATACACAACAGAAGTGTGGGCTACAGCAAACCCTTCGAACATCAGACGCATCCAGACCTTCCAATCCAGAGACCTGTGCACCATAGTAGATGCTCCATATTATGTTACAAACCGCATCCTCCATAAAGATCTTAATATCCCATTTGTAAAGGACCTAATTCCCTTAAGATTCAGAAAATTCCACAGCAGGCTGTCCAATCATCCTAATCCAGAAGTCCTAGCCCTTTCCAGTACCACTCATCCATATTCCCCTCCACAAGAGACAATGGCCCAGAGATCTCCTATAGCAGTGTAAAATGAAGTGATAGCAGTGGCCATTTTTTTATCAAGTGCCATTCCTCCTTAGCTCTTGACTTCCTTGCCAGGCAGGGAGAGGCTGTCAGAAATTGCTTGTCGTCAGCTGTCACTAAATCCTCACTTTTGCTTTTAACTTAGAAATAAAGAATACATGGCGTGATGACATCACAATGTATGCCATTCAAATACTTGGGAAATCTGCTTAGTTTACGCAACCCCTCCGTGACGGGCCATTTATCAAAGAGGAATCACATAACATTTAGACATATCAATCAAACACTGCTCTAAATCAGGCTGGAGAACGTGGATAAACATTGAATGCAAATGTAGACACATTAGGATGATTCATAGATAAGCTGCACCTACCTGTCATTCATAGTCTGATTATGACAATTTGCTTTGATATCGTAGTACGGGAGGAAAGTTTAAATGGAGTGTAAGTTCATAAAGAGAGGGAGAGTAAAAAGGGAAGTAAAACAGGCAAGGATTTAGAGGTAGTTGCCTCTCCTTCTTTCCCACTAATAAATCCCCTCCATCCTAGGATTACACCCCTATTCCTCCTAGGATTACCACCACCCCTATCCCCACCCCCATATTTACCACCCTCCTTTCAATTAGACTCTCCACTACTAGTCCCAATTAACTTAGTAACAACAAAAAAATATAGATATAAATTCCAAGGTTGACTGAAGATTAAGGTCATCGAGTGTAGATCCTCTCTACGATACTTGATTGAGGAATAGAAGGTAGGTGTTTAAGGGCACTTACTGGGGATCGGTTGATTGAGGAATAGAAGGTAGGTGTTTAAGGGCACTTACTGGGGATCGGTTGATTGAGGAATAGAAGGTAGGTGTTTAAGGGCACTTACTGGGGATCGGTTGATTGAGGAATAGGAGGTGTTTGAGTGCATTTACTAAGGACGGATTGATTGAGGAATAGGGGGTAGTCGTTTAAGGTCATTTACTACGATCGAACTGATGGAGGAATAGGAGGTAGGTGTTTGATGACATTTACTAGGAATGCATTAATTGAGGAATATCAGATAGGTGTTTAAGGGCATTTACTGGGGATGGATTGGCTGAAGAAATGGAGGTAGGAGTTTGAGGGTATTTACGTCCGATGGATTGATTGAGGAATAGGAGGTAGGTGTTTGAAGAGCGCATACTGTCTATGAATTGATTGAGGAGTATGAGGATGGCATTTACGGGGAATGGATTGGCTGAAGAACTGGAGGTAGGTGTTTGAAGAGCGCCTACTGTCTATGAATAGATTGAGGAGTATGAGGCTGGCATTTACGGGGAATGGATTGGCTGAAGATCTGGAGGTAGGTGTTTGAGGGTATTTACGTCGGATGGATTGATTGAGGAATAGGAGGTAGGTGTTTGAAGAGTGCATACTGCCTATGCATTGATTGAGGAGTATGAGGTTGGCATTTACTGAGGATGGATTAGCTGAAGAACTGGAGGTAGGTATTCGAGGGTATTTACGTCCGATGGATTGATTGATGAATATGAGGTAGGTGTTTGAAGAGTGCATACTGCCTATGCATTGATTGAGGAGTATGAGGATGACATTTACAGGAAATGGATTGGCTGAAGAATTGGAGGTAGGTGTTTGAGGGTATTTACTGGGGATGGATTAATTGAGGAATATTAATGTTAATTTTTGCTCTTTTAGGGTATCAAGCGTCTGAAAGGTCCTCCATTCTCTTAGGTTTCTTAGGATATATTTTTAGCCAATCTGTTTCTATGTTTATATAAAACACACACGTATTAAGATTTAGCCTTGATAGTATTTTCGGCCAAGCCTCCTCCCTTTTCCTAAATATCTGCGCAATATCTACTGCATCGCTATCCATTGTACCACTACTTTACACTTATCTCTTATCTCATAGTCAGCGGATTTCCGTCATCGTAAAGTTGGCTCGTGGGCCCGGAGAGTTGATGGCTAGTGTATGATGTGCCGAGGGAGAGGAGAGATGAAGACGTGCTGGAGACTAGGGGACTATCAACTGGTGGCAGAGGGGAGGGGGAGGATCAATGCCTGTCAGCCCTTATCGACCCTCTGCCTCACGCTCTCTCTCTCTCTCTCTCTCTCTCTCTCTCTCTCTCTCTCTCTCTCTCTCTCTCTCTCTCTCTCTCTCTCTCTCTCTCTCTCTCTCTCTCTCTCTCTCTCTCTCTCTCTCTCTCTCTCTCTCTCTCTCCCACTCACTCTCTCTCTCTCTCTCTGCTCTCTCTCTCTCTCTCTCTCTCTCTCTCTCCTCTCTCTCTCTCCTCTCTCTCTCTCTCTCTCGCACTCTCTCTCTCTCTCTCTCTGACCTCGCTCTCTCTCTCTCTCTCTCTCTCTCTCTCTCTCTCTCTCTCTCTCTCTCTCTCTCTCTCTCTCACCCTCTCTCTCTCTCTCTCTCCCTCTCTCTCACTCTCTCTCACTCACTCTCCCTCTCTCTCTCTCCCACTCTCTCTCTCTCCACCTTAATCAATCTTCCATGTACCCCCCCCCTCCAATTTTAGTAAATACGTCAATTTATTATTTTGCATAAGTGTGCAAAAAGTCCGTCACGCAGAGGCTGCGTTAACTTAGCACATTTGCATTTATCTTAGAACCTAAAAGTTCAATTGTAACAATATTTTGTATTTAGGCTTCAAATAATGTGCTTCAATAATATAGCAGATTATTGTTTATATGACGTATTTAGGAGTGGAGATTTACCGAAGGCAGAAACTAAAAAAAATCAAATATCTTTATATATATAATTCCGTATATCGTTTCCCATTGGTTTGGTAACTTTTGTCATATTCACTTTTGTCGTATAACAAAGCATAAACGAGATACACACTAAAAACGTAAAGTGCGAGCCGAGAATTTGATTGGGCACCAACGATTGAACCGAACTTAACAAAACTCGGTATGTGAGTGAGCATTAGTTCTTTCATGATTATAAGCTATATTAAATTGTTTAGGTTCGACCGGGAGTGTGGGTTATAAGGGAGGCCTGAAATAAAAAGTCGCGATATTTCATTTTCTATTTGTTTCTAGGCAAACGTGCACATAACAAATGTTTTTTTGTGTGTTATTAAAATTACCTTTGGTTTTAAAAATAATATTATTAAATTTAATAACCTAATCGTTTGAAATATCATGCACAGGACCGCTAGTCTCGGTATATAATTAATGTCTTTGTGTGAATGTTTTGTGTGTGTGTGTATGTTTGCTGAGCTCTTTATAAACTCTTTGAATATATGTAAGGTAAATATTTCATCGTTTCTTTTTGTCTAACAAAACTGAAAGTTTTCCCCCCTTCCCGCCATAATGCAATTCATGACTATCGTTGTCAGTAACTCACATTGAGTATGCAACTCCGCAAGGCCTACTATATCTGATCTAAATCTCAATTATTTTAAATTCATTTTAGAAACATATTCCATTTTATTCAACAATTTATATATTTTATTATATCTTGTTTAATATTTGTTGTTTTGGATTCTATATTACGTTTGTCAATTTGTTGTGTTGGATTTCTATTTATTGTTCGATTTCAATTTATTGTTCAATTATTATTATTTGAGTTCCATTTTTGTTTTCTATTTCTGTTTTGCGTTCCATTTCTGTTTTTGTTTTTCCATTTCTGTTTTTGTTTTTCCATTTCTGTTTTTGTTTTTCCATTTCTGTTTTTGTTTTTCCATTTCTGTTTTGTGTTCAATTTCTGTTTTTGTGTTCCATTTCTGTTTTTGTTTCCCATTTTGGTTTTATATTCCAATTCTGTATTTTGTTTCTGTGTTCCATTTCTTTTTTCTTTGTTTCCCATTTTGGTTTTATATTCCATTTCTGTATATTGTTTTTGTGTTCCATTTTTGTTTTTGTTTTTCCATTTTGGTTTTATATTCCATTTCTGTATATTGTTTTTGTGTTCCATTTTTGTTTTTGTTTTTCCATTTTGTTTTTGTGTTCCATTTCTGTTTTTGTTTTTCCATTTTGGTTCTGTGTTCCATTTCTGTTTTTGTTTTTCCATTTCTGTTTTTGTGTTCCATTTTTTTTTTTTGTTTCCCATTTTGGTTTTATATTCCATTTCTGTATTTTTCTCCATTTTGGTTATATATTCCATTTCTGTATATTGTTTTTGTGTTCCATTTTTGTTTTTGTTTTTCCATTTTGTTTTTGTGTTCCATTTCTGTTTTTGTTTTTCCATTTTGGTTCTGTGTTCCATTTCTGTTTTTGTTTTTCCGTTTCTGTTTTTGTGTTCCATTTCTTTTTTTTTTGTTTCCCATTTTGGTTTTATATTCCATTTCTGTATTTTTCCCCCCATTTTGGTTTTATATTCCATTTTTGTATTTTGTTTTTGTGTTCCATTTTTGTTTTTGTTTTTCCATTTTGTTTTTGTGTTCCATTTCTGTTTTTCCATTTTGGTTCTATGGTCCATTTTTGTTTTTGTTTTTCCATTTCTGTTTTTGTGTTCCATTTGGTATTGTGATCCATTCCAGGCCTGTTTTTCGTTTCAGTTCTGTTTCTGTTTTCTGTTCCATTCCTGTTTTTGTGTTCCATTTCTGTTTCGTGTTACTTTTCTATTTTTCATGTTATATGTTTGTTTTTTTAAATTATATACAGTTGTTTTCCCGAGAAACATCGCCACAGCTGCGAAGCTCCAAATAAATAAATAATGTAGTGAAAAATCTCGCATAACATTTTCAGATTGGTTCCATACAATTTTTCGAACAGACTCATAATAACGAAGATATTAAGGATTTTGGAAATTCCCCATCTAAACCCTCTACCCCCCCCCCCTTCCCTTCCAGTGGTTGGATTACAGGCATGAACGAACTTTATCTTTAATTTGACATGAAACGGTTAAATATCGAGTTTAGAAACGACCAAACAAAAAATAACTCTAAAGCGTTAACAGGCGTGTATATATATATATATATAAAATTGTAACCTCTGTCTGTACATTGATTTTTTTCGCGAAATTTCACGATAACTTTTCGTTTCACATGTCATAGACACCATATCTGCATTTTGTTTCTTTCGTGTCTGTTTGTTTATTTGTTTGTTAGCCCAACTTAGACTTTAGGCTATACTAATATTCTCTGAGACGAACAGGAGTGGGGGTTATAAGGGAGGCCTGAAATTAAAAATAGCAATATTTCGTTTCCTATTGCTTTTTCAGCAAATACGCCCATAACAAAAGTTGTTTATTTTGTAATTTAGAGTAACTTTTGTTATATGCACTTTTGCCATATACGGAAGTATAAATGAGTTATACGCTAAAAACTATAGAGGGAGTCCACAATTTTATTTGGCACAAAAGACTCTACCGAACTAAACCAAACTCGCTATGTGAATTAATACTAACGATTTCCTTATAATAAGCCGTACTATCATTTCTAGGGACGGGCAGGAGTGGGGGTTATAAGGGAGGCCTGAAATTAAAAATAGCGATATTTCGTTTCCTATTGCTTTTTCAGCAAATACGCACATAACAAAAGTTGTTTATTTTGTAATTTAGAGTAACTTTTGTTATATGCACTTTTGCCGTATACGGAAGTATAAATGAGTTATACGCTAAAAACTATAGCGGGAGTTCACAATTTTATTTGGCACAAAAAACTCAACCGAACTAAACCAAACTCGCTATGTGAATTAATACTAACGATTTCCTTATAATAAGCCATACTATCATTTCTAGGGACGGGCAGGAGTGGGGGTTATAAGGGAGGCCTGAAATTAAAAATAGCGATATTTCGTTTCCTATTGCTTTTTCAGCAAATATGCACATAACAAAAGTTGTTTATTTTGTTATTTAGAGAAACTTTTTTTTTATATACACTATCATCGTATACCGAAGTATAAAGGCGTTATACGCTAAAAATTATAGCGGGAGACAATTTTATTTGGCACAAAAGACTCAACCGAACTAAATAAAACACTCAGTATGTGTATTAGCACTAACGCCTTCCTTATAATAAGCCATACTAACATTTCTAGGGACGGGCAAGAGTGGGGGTTATAAGGGAGGCCTGAAATTAATAATAATGATTTCCTATTGGGGTTTCGGCAAATATGCACATAACAAAAGTTGTTTATTTTGTTATTTAGAGAAATTTGCTCAACACTTCTTTTCAATATGAACTACCACGTACCTCACCTGAAAAAATTAATTCAAATGTATGTCAATATTTTCTCCTTAATAATTCTAATCTATGCATAATTCACAGGAGACGGGAAATATGACAATATGCAGGACAGTGAAGTCTTACATAAAAGTGCCAACAACGGGTATTAACCCTAAACTCTGGAACGGGTAAATGTCAAAATATTGTGCAAAGTAAAGCCTTGCCAAAAATATACCATCACCTTTTTGACTCAAATGAATTCCCGAGCGACGCCGGGTATCTGAGCTAGTATATATATATATGTAGTTTTGAATGGACCTTATTTCTGTCATCTCCATAGCTAAATCTTAATTGATGACGTGATCACACAACGTAATTTTGCTATCTTGTCGAGTAAGATATGATAAAGATCTGTTGAAAACGATCGTTTGGAATTCAAACTTCGAATAAAGGTGTATATTAACAAGAATACAACATTTTCTGTATTAATAAAGGTCGATGAAAAAAAGGTGGGATTTTTTCTGAGGCTGAAAATGAAAAAAATACAAATTTTAAGGAAGAGAAAAATTGAACTGAACATCATTCAAACAAAATTAAATTGGCTACAAGAATAGTTCTATAAAAAATTTCGATCCCTTATAGAGCGATAACAGACAAATATATAAATAGTCATTTTGAACTGACCTCTTCATCTCCTGGTTAGAATCAATAGACATTTGAAGAAATTTTTCGAAATCGCGTCATGAGTACGACTTCAATAGCTGATCTCTGCTAAAACAAAAAAGTCCGCCACGCAGGGGCTGCGTAAACTAAGCAGATTTCCCTCGCGAAGTTCAGTAGTAGACAAATCTACAAACTGGTAACACAACACCAACATAAATATTAAATGAATAAATACAAACGGGAATAAGAAATGTTTCGGTCAATTTCATTAACCTGCCGACGGGAAGCGTTTGAAATGTAAACAAGCAGGTCTGCCAGCCTCACACCGGAAATAAAATCAATTACTGAAATATATCTGAATATAGCATATTACTTTTATTGAAAATATTAACTATATCCAGTACTGTTATTAATAACGAGCCACAATAATTGTCATTTCCATGAATCAAAGTTTAACAGTCGAAAACCTTAAGATGGGGCGAGGGTTACCAGGAAATATTTGCATGTATCTCGTATAATAAAGGTATCTTGAATACCATATTTGGCATTTAAGCTTGAAATAATGTGGTTTATTATATAATAGAGTTTTATTTACGTAACATGAATAGAAATGGGGGGTTTGCTGAAGGCACAAAAACTGAAAAACGCAAATATCTCGGTTAATATTCATGATAAAGAATAAATGTACATGTGACAATTATTATAGTAAATTTAATTTGCAATAAGATTGGTTCTGTAAAATACTTCGATCCGACGAATAGTAACGGATATATTTCGAATTTTCAAAATTCCTGCCCTTTTAACCCTCCTCTCCTTGGTCCGATTTCAGCCGTTAACGAACTTGATCTTTCTTTTTACAAAAAACGGCTAAATATCGAGTTTGGTAACGATTAAACAATAACAAGAGACAACAGAAGAGATGAAGTTGTATTAGGAATACTCCGAATAGGGCACACAAGACTTACGCATGGCTATCTTATGACAAAAGATCAACCCCCGATTTGTGAGAAGTGTAACACAGACCTGACTATCAATCACAAATTAATGGAATGTCATAAGTATACAGATATTAGAAACAAATGCAATATTTCCAATAGTATAGAAGTGGCCCTTGGAGATGACCCGAAAGAACTACATAAGCTGTTTAATTTTATAAAAAAACACGAATTTATACAAAGAAAATTAAAGTACAATTGTTTGTATCCTCGTTTATATTGTTGGGTGAAAGATTGGCAGAGAGAGAGCCGCGTGTTTGATCTAATTAGGGCCTTTCTAGGTAGGGCCGCCGGCAGAATCTAATTAAGCATTTCCAGGTAGTTCTGGACCTTTCCTAGGCTAGGCCTTTCTACAGGTATATATATAAGGGACTCTCACAGTACCCCAGAGTTAGTTGACGCTCGACGGTCTTCGAGGGATGTTCAGCGCTACAGTGTGACTTAGCGCAGTGCAGAACAGTGTTGTGCCGTGAAGAACAGTGCTGTGCCGTGACTGTAACAGTTTAGTGCAGTGCCGCGAAGTAAAGGACAGTTCAGTGCTGTCGTTTTTATGTGAATTTCAGTGACCGTGAGTGAATTATTGGACTGTGTAATCTGAAGAACAGTGACACTATCAGTGTAATACTGTGAGTAGTAATAATTAACCAAGAGAATTGTGCATTGTGAAATAAATCGTGCAGTGAAAAACTGTGTAACATGTGTGTGTTTAATTTTGCAATCCAAAAGAACTCTTTTTTATATATATATATATATATATATATATATATATATATATACATACACACAGTTTTGAACGGAACTCATTTTCGTCATCTAGGTAGGATCGATGGACATTTGAAGAAACATTTCGAATATTGCGTCTTGTTAGCTGATTTAGCCGTCCGTAGCTGATTTCCCTCGGGGAAATCTGATAATAATAATATTAAGACCCGATACGAAAAGTAAACCAGCTGAAAAGATGCACATTAAAGCAAGCCGAGCGGCATTACGAGAGAGAAAGTCAGATAGGGAGGATGAAAGGTAGTAAAAAATGCAGGCTTCACGAGCGGAGGAATGGCGTTGATGATGTCATTTCGCATTATATCTTTATTGCTACTTTTATTAGAATACTAATGGACTTGAAACTTAAGTCCAACATAAAGTGCTTATTGAAGCATATAATGAAGTATATACAAGTACACGCTAAAAACTTTAGCATTAACTCCTCCATGATTATAAGCAATATTAGCATTCCTAAGGACGAAAGGAGCGTGGGTCCTAAGGAAGGGATGTAATAAAAAAGTCCGTCACGCAGGGGCTGCGTAAACTAAGCAGATATCCCACGTGGTTTAACTATAGATAAATCTACATACTGCTAATACAACACCACCTTCAATATTAAGTGAATAAATATAAACGGTAATAAGGCATTTTTATATAAATCTGTTTGGTGAGCAAAGGTCAGGTTCATTACTGGCCGAAACCAGCTCAATACAATTTTTTTTAGGTATTTAAGCTTCCAATAAAGTGGTTCGTTCATTGTATAACAGCTAATTGTTAATATAGTAGGAGTGTGAGTTTACTGAAGGCAGAAAAGTCCGTCACGTTGGGGCTGCGTAAACTAAGCAGATATCCCACGTGGTTTAACTATAGATAAATCTACATACTGCTAATACAACACCACCGTCAATATTAAGTGAATAAATATAAACGGTAATAAGGCATTTTTATATAAATCTGTTTGCTCAAAGGTCAGGTTCATTATTGGCCGAAATCAGCTCAATAAAATTTTTTTTAGGTATTTAAGCTTCCAATAAAGTGGTCCGCTATGGTATAACAGCTAATTGCTAATATAGTAGGAGCGTGTGTTTACTCAAGGCAGAAAAGTCCGTCACGTTGGGGCTGCGTAAACTAAGCAGATTTCCAAAGTGAAGTTTTACAATAGAGAAATTTCACGGTAGCCGAACAGTTACGGAAACGGCCGAACTAGCTCTTGGCGGAAACTCACTACTAGACCAGAAGCAGCCAATCTCACCTCGGCCGTAACAATTTACAAAAATGCAAATATCTCGGTTAATATTCAATATAGAGAATACATCACAATATTTATAGTAAATTTAATTTACAATAAGATTGATTCTATTCAATTTTTCGATCCGACGTATTGTACGGAGATATTTCGAATTCGTGTAATTTCCCCTCAAAACCTTCCTCCTTACTACTCCGATTTCAACAGTCAACAAACTTGGTCTTCAGTTTTACATAAAACGGTTATATATCAAGTTTGGTAACTATAAAACAAAAATTGCGACTGCTAGAGCGGTAATAGACATAAATACATATATATATATATATATATATATATATATATATAGATATATACTAGCTATGGCACCCGGCTTCGCCCGGGAATTCATTTGAGGCAGAATGGTGATGGTATTTCTTTGGCAAGGGTAAACTGTGTACAATATTTTGACATTTCCCCGTCACAGTGTTTATACCCGTCGTTGCTGTGGATTTGTTAATAATAAAATTAATTTTTTATATAAAACTTCACTGTCCCCCCATATTGTCATATTTCCCGTCTCCTGTGCATTATGGATATATTTCAATTATTAAGGACAAAATATTAACATAGATTTGAATTAATTTTTCCAAGTGAGGTACCAGGTAGTTCATATTGGAAAGAATTGTTGAGCATATCAATATTTCTACGATAATTACTTGCTTCATACATTGTTCCCGAAAAAATGTATATAACATAAGTTACTCTAAATAACAAAGTAAACAACTTTTGTTATGTTCATACTTGCCGAAAAAACAGTTGGAAAAGAAATATTGTTATTTTTAATTCCCAAGGGAGAGGGGGCCTCTCTTATAACCGCCAGTCGCGTTTGGAACTAACAATTTTTATATAGCTCATAATCATGGAAGAATTAATTCTAATTTACATACAGAGTTTTGTTAAGTTCGGTTTAATCGTTAAAATTGTTGGATTCCGCTTTAGTTTTTAATTTATACCTCGTTTATACTTTGTTATACAGCAAAAGTGAATATTACAAAAGATACATTAAATAACAAAATAAACAATTTTTGTCATATACAAATTTGCAGAAAACCCAGTAGAAAACGAAATACCGCTATTTTTAAATTCAGGCCTCCCTTACAACCCCCACTCTTACCCGTCCCTAGAAATGTTGGTATGACTTATTATATTGAAGGCGTCAGTGCTAATACACCTACCGAGTTTTGTTAATTTCGGTTCAATCGTTAGTGCCCAACAAAATTGTTGTCATGGGAAATCTGCTAAAAAAACATGACAAAGAAAATAAGTATATGACAACATTTATAGATAATTAAATTTACAAAAATATTAGGTATATATAATCTTTCGATGAGACGTATAAGATTTTGAATTTTCAAAATTCTCCTTTAAATCTCCCCCCTCCTTATTTAAACCATTAAATAATACGATATTTAGCGTGTAATTAAACAGTTATCTCAATAAATGGCGCCATCGCACTACGCATTTGCGTATATCTCACGCAGTAAAGGTTTAATGAAAACGATATTTGGTATTTAAGCGTGTTATGAAGAGGTTCATGATATAACAGCTTATTGCTAATATTGCATGAGTAGCAGTCAGGGGTAAGTCTGAAAGCTAACAAACGCCAACATCTCCGTTAATGCTAAAGATAGAAAATAAATGCATATAACAATATTTCTAGTAAATTTTATCTGAAATAAAATTAGTTCTATACAATATTTCGATCCGACTTATAATAACGGAGATATTTCGATTTTTTTCCTCTAAACCCCCTCACCTAATAGTCCAATTTCAGTTATTCACAAACATGATCTTCATTTTGCATAAAACTTTTAAATATGAAACTTTTGTTAACGATCAAACGAAAATTGTGACTGCTAGAGCGACAGACAAATGTGTAAATATATATACATATAATTGCGCTGATGTTTTCGACCAGGTTGTATTTATAAGTGGTGTGTTGTTCTTTTCGGAGTTTTGCACATTGTTGTTATACATTGTTATAAAAGGGTGTTTTTTCCTTATTATTACTTACCAAGACTAAATATATTTATAGACTATTATACATTCTTATTGCACTATGACTAGGGTTATAGTAACCTTCCTTGTTTTGTTTACACAGCAGGGTCACAGCCTTTTGTATGTTTTATATATTTATAGTATGGTGTATTTGTTTGTTAAACTATATTATAATTGTTGTACTGTGGTTCTTATTTTACAATGGTTATTGCTATGCACTATTTTAATTATTGCTATGTTTTGTTAAATCTATGTTATTGCCACTTACCACTATGTTATTGCTACTTATATTACTTTACAATAATTATTGCTATGCACTATTACAATCATTGTCATGTTATTATAAATTATAATTATTGTTGGGTTATGTTAAAGTTATTCCTATGTTGTATTTATGTTGCTATTTTTATTCTTATATTTATTATGTTATAACAACCATTCCTGTGTGTTACTAAAATCATTGTTATGCCTATATTAAAGCTATTCTTATGTTGCATTATTATTCTATTATGTATCTACAGTATTATTATTCTATTATGTATCTACAGTATTATTATTCTATTATGTTTCTACAGTATTATTATTCTATTATGTATCTACAGTATTATTATTCTATTATGTTACAGTTATTAATGCTGTTTGTAGTTATATTTTTATTAGAGCCACCTTCTTGATGTATTGCATCTATTAAGCTATAATATGTTACCAACATTGACCAAAACTCCGAAAAGAACAACACACCACATATATATACATATAGGTACCCGGTTTCGATCGGGAAATCATTTCAGGCTGAATGATGGTACGTTTTTTTTTTTGGCAAGGCTTCAATATGTACAAGTATACTTTCCGTCTAGGCGTATGGTTTTCCTATAAGAGTCAGTTAAGGGAATTGTAGAATAGAAATTTTAGTTTTGAAGAAAATACGAAAATAAGTCCCTAATCAATCTTCCTCCACTGTTTGACCCGTCGTGAATAATTCAAATCATAATGTACTATCATCTATAATGCACGTACATAATAGTAAATGTGAGTAGAAAACAAATACTCTATTTCGCAGGAAATAAATTAAAACAATTAGCTGTGTTAGTTTCCACTCCCGCTTGAGAGTTATCAACATTGCTTTACACACAAAACATATTTTCTAGTATTATATACCTGGTGTAAATAAAAAACAGTGATAGATATTACATAGTCATTTCAATAACGTCAACATATCGGAGGAAATAAGGTAATTTATACCAGAATTTAAGATCTTGAATCCGCACAACTTCCGCTATCACACGTGTTCAGTCATGTATTCCCGCTTACTTAGTTTATTAATCAGTCGCTTCCACTATTCTCATTTAAACTCCTTCTATAGCGGTCGCCGTCTCTTTAAATGTTTGTAGTTCACTAACCGGCCGTACATCAGGAGGTCGCCGTAGGCGGTGGCCAAGATCGGAAACTGCTGCGCAGGTGTACACGGTGGAGCGCTCGTTTAGGCCGGGCAGCTATATTGGTTCTGGGTCCACACATGGTTGTTTCTGCTCCGCAAAAGTGAATGTTTTTCGGCTCTCACAGCGATTTTACACAGAAAGGATCACTCCGCATCGAAGATAGAGGCCTCCGCTGTCATTCCGCACCAGTTAAAGGAAGGAATCTGATGTGGAACACAAATAACACTGGAAGGAAAGTACGCCCTATGAAAAGTATATTTTCATCAAAGGTACCTCTTTCCTTTAATACATATTATGCTAGCATTACCGACGTTGTCTCATTATTGGCATTGTTGTGTATTACGAGGGGTAGTGCGCAGCATTTTGAAAATAACTTCATTTTCTTCTTTTGACAATCAAAGGTTTCCCGCTATTACTAGTGCATTTACATAAATGATTAATTTCATTCATTATATATTTATTTATTTGGAGCTTCGCAGCTGTGGCGATGTTGCTCGGGAAAAAAAACTGTATAAAATTAAAAAATTAAAAAAAATAAAAAACGAAACGAAACAAAATTAATTTAAACGAACATAAAACAACATAACAGAAATCTAACATGAAAAATAGAAAAGTAACACGAAACAGAAATGGAACACAAAAACAGGAATGGAACAAAAAAACAAAAACAGAAATGGATTAGACTTAGTAATAAGTGTTAATGTTTATTTCATTAGTTTTAAGGCTAGTTCCTAGATTAGTATTCTTTTTCAGGTTTCAATTGTTTCCAAATTATTATCATTTTGTTCTTATCCATCAGAAGGTTCATTACTATAAAGTTTGTGTATATGCTATAATTTATTCAATATATGTTGATTCTTTGGAGGACTCAAATAGTGGCTTGTATTATTTCACCCTCATCTTTCTCAGAAATAGTAAATACTTCGGCATAATCAAGGTGAGGAAATTATCTCTTTTATTAATTTTATTTCAGTCTAATGCTTTCTTATTATTAACACAAAGGCTAAACGCACGCCCTAACAACACGATATGCAAAAATAGCATGACTTAGTTCGAATAATACATTTTACAAATTAAATAATCGAAATGTCCTTATAGTTTGTACATTTGTATTGGAAATAAAAAACGAATTAATTTTCTAATTAAAATAAATAACAAATTAGGAGGGGAGGGGTCGGAGATCTATAACCTTCCTAATCCGAATCATACTTAGAACTATCACATAATATCTAAAAACATAACATCATTAGTCATAATTTGCCTATATTAAAAACACATTAATAAGTGATACTAAAATTATTGATTTCCGCCTTAGTTTTAGCATAATCTTGTGTATGCTTCGTTGTACGGCAAAAGTGTATATAACAATAGTTACTCAAAATAAACACCTTTTTTTATACTGAAGTTTGCTGAAACCCCAATAGGGAGCGAATTATAGCGAATTTTCATATAATGCCTCTCTTAATACCCCCACTCTTGATCGTCCCTAGAAACTTTGATATAGTTTATAATCATAAAAGAGTAAAAAAAAATTCTAATTCACATGCAGAGTTTTGGTTAGTTCATTTTAGTCTTTAATGTACATCTCCATTATACTTTGATATACCGCGAAAGTGTATATAACAAAAGTTACTTTAAATAACAAAATAAACACCGTTTAATATATGGATTTTTGCAGAAAACCCAATAGGAAGCGAAATATAGGAATATTTCATTCCAAGCTTCCCTCATTACCCCCACTCTTGTTCGTTCCTAAAAATATTTATATATCTTATAATCAAAGAGGTATTAATACTAACCCACAAACGGAGTTTCGTTAAGGTCGGTTTAGTCTGTTGTCCCCTCTAAAATTGTTGACTACCGCTATAGTTTTTAGCATATATCTCGTTTATACCTCGGTATCTGACAAAAGGGTTTGTAACAAAACTTTCTATAAATGATACAGAAAACACCTTTTCTTATATGCATTTTTACTGACCTCATTTTCGTCATATCCTGGGTAGGATCGACGGACATTGAGGAAATGAGGTTTTTGTTGGATACTCTTGCCATTAAACTATAATGACTATTATATTCAATTTGTAACACGTAATTATATTTTATATTGGAATAATAAAGGGAAGCCGTTAAGAGAAAGATGAAGTGTCTTTAGTCTCCGACTTACCCCAACACATTTAGCTATTCCTCTTTGGAACTTCGGGAGAGATCTAAGATTAGAGTAATTCATAAAGTTATCCTCAACTTCCTCTATATTTTCCCAGAACCCATTTAATTTAATAACGAGTCAGGTCCCTTACTCACTGCACATTTGCAAAGGTTGAGTGTAATCTTAGTAGATTTCGCACGCCCTCCAATGACTATGGTGACGTCACATCACATTAAATTCTTTATTTCTCCCTTAATAGAAAGCCTATGCTAATAGGACGTGGAGTTTTAGCTGGCCATGGGCTTTTAATGACAGGACTAAGCAGATTTCCTACCTACCCAGCATATGATCTCATCTCCCCACCTACTCTGTGTTTATATGTAAAAAAGTCCGTCACGCAGGGGCTGAGTAAACTAAGCAGATTTCCCACGTGAAGTTTAGCAATAGAGAAATTTCCCCAGAGCCGAACAGTTAAGGAAACGGCCGAACTAGGTTATGACGGAAACTCACGATTAGAACCAATGTTAGCCGATTTCATCTCGTCCGTTATCCGCACTCACTTAATAAAAATGCAAATATCTTCGGTTAATATTCAAGATAGAGAATAAATGTATATACAAATATTTGTAGTAAATTTAATTTGCAATAAGATTGATTTACACAATTTTTCGATCCGACGTATAGTAGCGGATATATTTCTAATTTTCGAAAATCCTCCCCCTTTAAACCCCCCACCCATTGGTCCAATTACATCCATTAACGAACTTTATTTTTACATAAAACGTTTAAAATAGAGTATGGTAATGATGAAGCAAAAATTGCGATCGCTAGAACGCTACAGACAAATATATTGTTTCGTTTTATTACAAAACCAGTAATAAACGTTGTTAATAAGAGTTCTTTTGGATTGCAAAATTTAATACTCACAAGTTACACAGTTTCTATCACTGCACAATTTATTTCACAATGCACAATACACTTGGTAATTATTCTTAATTACTACTCACAGTATACACTGATAGCGCCACTGTTCTTCAGATTACACAGTCCAATAATTCACTCACGGTCACTGAAGTACACCAAAAGACGGCATTGCACTGTCCTTTACTTCGCGGCACTGCACTGTCTTAGACACGGCACTAAACTGTTACAGTCACGGCACAACACTGTTCTTCTTATAAAAACACTTTACCGCACTGCACTAAGTCGCACTGTAGCACCGAACGCACATATGAGCACTTGAGAGGAAAACTGACTCGCTCGCGTCTGGCCGGTTCTTTATATAGGTCGTCGGCATACATCAAAAGGGAATTGGCTGGGCCCTTCGACGTCTGGACTGGACGCGTCTAGTAGGAGCTAGACCTTCTGTCGGCTTCTTGATTTGCTAAAATCTGCTAAAATGCAATTACACCAGTAGTTTCTGTGTAATAATATTGTGGGCGAGGAACGTTAACCTCTTAAATTCATTCACAGAAGATGCTTTTAGGCTAGTGAAGAATTTGTTAATACCAGTCTCACCTTGCGATACACCTTTAGAAGATATTATTGATTGTCTTGATCAACATTTTGTGTTTAGGAAATACAAGTTTGTTAAGAGATATACATTTTACAATAGTTTTAAAGAAATGAATGAAAGACTTAATGACTGGCTAGCCTACGTTACTGGTTTAGCGGCTGGTTATGACTTTGGGGCTGAACTAAAGTTGGTACTTCGTGACCGTTTTATCATGGATTTAGGAAAAGGTAAAATTATGGAAAGGTTGTTTGAAGAAGAACCAAAAACGCTTACGCTTCAGCGTTATGTAGAATTAGCCTAAGCGTGCACTCATGATTATGAGCTCCCAATTGAATCTGACAGTCAACAAGAAATGGCAACAGAAGCTTTGGTACAGAAAACTAGATGAGCTGTACCTAGTTACCCTGTCAGGTTCACAAAACAAACAGAAGTTGGCAGTATGTTTAGTTTGTGGCTATAAAGGACACGATAAACTGAGATTTAAATTTAAGGATTATTTCTGTAATATTTGCAAATTAAAAAGTCATATGACTCGAGTATGTTCAAAAAAGACAACAGACAAGATCAAACAATGGAAGCACATGTTAACTTCACTTTTAACTAAGGCAAGATGAATTGATGTCCCTTTTGCCCAATGGATCTAATTCGTCCGATCAGCAAAATTCATTTTCCAAGTTCTCGAGATGCACTGTTGAAATTACCGGAACATCACCAGAAAAAAGATAGCGGTCACCAGTGAGAGACGTTTCACCAAAGTACGTGTATGACCAGAAGAAATACGGGAAAAGGTCCCCATCCTGAAAGCACCGAGCAAGATCCAAAACAAATGGACAGAACCACATCCCTAATAACAATTTTAATAGTATGCTTCTACTCACCGACCATTATGATGAATGTACTGATGAAGAACCTGCCTGTGATGATATACCCAAAAATATTCAAGTTAATCCGTTCGATTTGCTTATTGACGATAAAGATCCAGAACGTCATGGAGGGGCAGCGCCCGGGAGAGGCTTGGCGTTGGACTTGATGGTTTCCTCCACAGGAACAGGAGCTGGACATGATTTGTACAGCTGTAGGAATGGATATCCTAGCCGATCAGGTGGGAGCTCAAGTTTTTTCCTCCATGAAGAAAGTCGCACTTGCTTTTGAGTTTTCCTAGAGCTTTTTCGCTCTAGGATTGATGATCCTACACCACCATCACAATTCTCACGATACGGAAAATCACCAAACATTATGGGTCTCGGTGATTTTTTGAATGCCGGCAACGAGCGCAACGACCTTTAAGCCACCAAGTGTGAAATAGAAGCAGTGACGGAAGAAAGAGTCAAGGTGAGATGCAACCTTGTTGGCGGGAATAAAAGATGAACTCTCATAGCACAGGAAAGCCTTCTCGAAATCCGAAAACTGCTTTTCTAACAGATATTTTTGTTTTCGCTTGAGCAAATTCAATTGGAAGAGCTGAAAGCTATGAAGAAACAAATGGCACTGGAATGAGCTGCTGGTGACGTCGTAATCGAGTCTTTATCTAGCGAGGTTTTACAAGATTTGGCAACATTGCAAAAGGATTATGGACATTGAGAAGACCAAAGCCTTAATATGAAATTAAATGAGAAGCAGATGGCAAGGCGAGAATACCATGAGAAGCTGGAATGTATGGAAGCCCTTCATAAAAGAGTATTTGAACTGGAGTTGTCTGACAAATGAGAAAGTGGAGCAATTACTGCAGGAAATGAATTCATTGCAGACAGAAAATACTGACGTGAGAGATAGAAATGATGAGCTGAGATCAAAAATTGAACTTACGATTTCAAGAGGAGGATGCTGGAGTGCGTTTGATTATGGAGGAGGGACGAACAGACGGGGAAATCTCCGGAAAAAATCCATGATATTGGACTTGGAAAGGTCCGAAGGTGTTGCACTAACTACCATTTCTCAATCTCGGTTAAGTGCAATTAGACATT
>CM032229.1:177135000-177140000 GCA_019009955.1 Riptortus pedestris
AGGGAAGCCTGAAATTAAAAATAGCGATATTTCGTTTCCTATTGTTTTTTCAGCAAATATGTCCATAACAAAAGTTGTTTATTTTGTTATTTGGAGCAACTTTTGTTATATACACTTTTGTCGTATACCTAAGTATAAATGAGTTATACGTTAAAAACTTTAGCTGGAGCCAACAAATTTATTGGGCACTAACGGCAGAACCGAACTTAACAAAACACGGTATGTCAATTAGCATTAATTCTTCCATGATTATAAGTTATATTAAAATTTTTAGGTTCGAACGGGAGGGGGGTTATAAGGGAGGCCTGAAATAAAAATTCACCATATTTACATGTATAAGAGACGGGAAATATAAAAATATCGAAGACTGTGAAGCCTTATCGAACAAATAATTCTATTATTAGCAAATCCACGGCAAAGACGGGTATCAATCCTAAACACTGGGACGGGTAAATGCCAAAATATTGTGCAATGTAAAAGCCTGCTAAAAAAATACCATCACCATTCAGCCTCAAATGAATTCCCGGGCGAAGCCGGGTATCTGAGCTATTATATATATATAAAATTGAAACCTCTGTCTGTACATTGATTTTTTTTCGCGAAATTTCACGATAATTTTTCGTTTCACATGTCATAGACACCATATCTGCATTTTGTTTCTTTGGTGGCTGTTTGTTTGTTTGTTTGTTTATTTGTTTGTTTGTTTATTTGTTTGTTTGTTTGTTTGTTACCTTTTCACGCATAAACGGCTGAACCGAATTTTATGAAACTTGGTATGTATATTACTACTAACCCAACTTAGACTTTAGGCTATATTAATTTTCTCTGAGACGAACAGGAGTGGGGGTTATAAGGGAAGCCTGAAATTAAAAATAGCGATATTTCGTTTTTCTATTGGTTTTTTTCAGTAAATATGCACATAACAAAAGTTGTTTATTTTGTTATTTAGAGTAACTTTTGTTATATACTCATTTGTCGTATACGGAAGTATAAATGAGTTATACGCTAAAAACTATAGCGGGGAGTCCACAATTTTATTTGGCACAAAAGACTCAACCGAACTAAAACCAAACTCGCTATGTGAATTAATACTAACGATTTCCTTATAATAAGCCATACTAACATTTCTAGGGACGGGCAGGAGTGGGGGTTATAAGGGAGGCCTGAAATTAAAAATAGCGATATTTCGTTTCCTATTGGTTTTTCGGCACATATGCACATAACAAAAGTTGTTTATTTTGTTATTTAGAGTAACTTTTGTTATACACACTTTTTCCGTATACCCAATTATAAACGAGATATACGGTTGAAACCTATAGCGGAAGTGAAGAATTTTATTTGGGACGAAAGACCCAACCGAAATAAATAAAACTCGGTATGTGTATTAGGACTAACGCTTTCATTATAACAAGCCATACCAATATTTCTTGGGACGGGCAGGAGTGGGGGTTGTAAGGGAGGCCTGAAATAAAAATTCGCGTTATTTCATTGTCTATTTGTTTTTTCTACAAACGTGCAACATAACAAAAGTTGTTTACTTTGTTATTTAGATTAACTTTTGTTTTATACATTTCTCCAGGAACAATGTGTGGAGCAAGTAATTTGCTTTAGAAATATTGATATGCTCAAACAATTCATTCCAATTTGAACTATGAGGTACCTCACCTGGAAAAAATTAATTCAAATTATAATATGTATTTTGTCCTTAATAATTTAAATCTATGCATAATGCACAGGAAACGGGAATATGACAATAATGGAGGACAGTGATGTCTTACATAAGAAATTAATTTTATTATTAACAAATCCACAGAAACGACGGGTATTAACCCTAAACACTGGGATGTGTAAATGTCAAAATTGTGCAAAATAAAGCCTTGCCAAAAAAAATATCATCACCATTCAGCCTCAAATCAATTCCCGGGCGAAGCCGGGTATCTGAGCTAGTATTTACTACAATTGCCTCACTCAATTAATTTAAACGACGTGCTAAACCGTTTTTAGCCAATTATAGTTATAAAGACGAATGTATAATATATGTCATAAATTACAATATAGGCATTCTTTAAAATGTAATTGATGACTGTGAGTAGAACAATAACTGTTAATTAGTTAAATTACAGTAAGATATAAAATTATGTAATTAAGAAACTGTTTTGTTCTAAATTTGGATACAAGTAACCCCTTGAGAAGGAGAGGTGGACCCTCCAAACGGGTCGGGGATGAAATAAATACGAGAATCTTAAGGAATTGTGATTTCCTGAACTGACGGCTTAAAAATGTTCATATATATGAACATTTTCTTCAAATGTCCATCGATCCTACCTAGGAGATGACGAAAATGAGGTCCGTTCAAAATTATATATATATACCAGCTAAGGTACTCGGCGATGCCCGGGAAATCATTGTCGACTGACTAATGATGGTCAGTAGAGCTTCGATAATCCGGAACGTCAAAAATCCGGACTTATTCCAGAGATTTAAAAAAAATATATGGTTTGCGCCTATTAGCGATACGCAATGCACACAAGACAAGCCAAACTGAAGTTTCTGAAGCCCGGGAAAGAATTGAATTATCGTCTAGAAAAATATCAGGAAGGAGACTGCATGTAATTCTTAGAACCAAATTTTTCAGTATGTAAGTTCGTTAGACACAGTTCCGAGAAACCAAAACGCTAGGCCAGCCTGCTTCCTTATAATGTTATTTCCTGTCTGTTTCCACTGAAATAAACCCCCAACCATTCATGTGAGTTTTTGTTTATTTGTGTATACATATACATATATGTATATGTATATGTAGTTCGATATTTTTTTTGACATAACTGTTTGTACAACTATTTTTTAGATAAATTTTAACTTCTAACGTTTATTTTAATATGAAGTACATATGTACATATTTTTAGTTACATATTAATTAATAAACTATATGCATAAATATATTTAACGATTTTTATGCTCCTTTCACCATATGTAGTATGAAATTGTTCTTAAAACGATGTTTTTATATCGATGTTCAAAAATCCGGATATTTCGAAAATACGGATGTGGTCTGACATTAATTAGTCCGGATTATCGACGCTCTACTGTATTCTTATAGCAAGACTTCAATGTGTACACTTCACTCCACGACGTAATGTTTTCCGAAATAGGCAATCCTAAAGGGTAAATTTTGGGTATTAATAGAATAGAAATTTTAGTTATGAAGAATATATAAAAATGTGTTCCTAATCTATCCCTCTACACTTTTTGAATAATTCAAACCATTATCATGAATAGCATTCATTAAAATTAAATATCATCCATAATGAACATATTTCCTTTCAAAACCCAATCCGAGCACATATAGTTTATGCATAGTTTAGCACGTAAGGTTATATCCATAATAGCAGAACTCAGTGGAAATCACTTCCTGTAATGCCAGCATTTTACAGGAAATAAGTAAACTAATTAACTTTATTAGCCTCCCGTCTATTTCCGCTCTCGCATTAGACTTATCAACATTCTTCTCCTTGAATTATTGATTCAAAATATTATTGTAATAATTTATCTACCTGGTGGAATTAAATAATAGTGTTACCCTAAAAATAATTTCATTTATATTCAAAAAGCTAGTCGATGGGAAGTGATCGTAGCCGTCCCTGCAACCTAAATAACACACTAAACAATCATATCGAGTTTAAACGCATATTGTCTTTTGCCATTATGACATTACCATTAACGTTTAATTGTTATGATAGTACATATTTGTTTCAATAACATGAAGTGTTCAAAATCAAAGAGTTCGATTCCCTACTACTTCTGCTATCACTCCTTGAGGAAATTCAGCATGATTTTGCTTAAATAATACATTATACAAATTAAATAATGGAAATGAGGGGGGGGGGCTGATATTTATTATTTCACTAATCCAAATCATACTTAGAACTAAATAATCGAAATAGATAAGACTAAAACATAACATCATTTATCATAATATGCCTATATTAAAAACACTTAAATAATTACTAATCGTCGACTCCCGCTATAGATTTAGCGTATATCCCTTATTTATTTCATTTTACAACAAAGTAAATGAAACAAAAGTTGCTCTAAATAACAAAGCAAACAACTTTTTTGAAAATGAAATATCGCAAATTTTTACTTCAGGCCTCTCGCATGACTCCCACTCCCGTTCGAACCTAAACATTTTAATATAAATTATTATCATGAAGGAGTTAGTGCTAATTCACATACGGAGTTTTGTTTAGTTCCGTTCAATTGCTAGATCCCAATAAAATTGTCGGCTCCCGCTTTATTTATTAGTGTATATCTCGTTTATACTTTGTTATACGGCAAATGTGAATATAACAAAAGTTCATATATATATATATATATATATATATATATATATATATATATATATATATATATATATATATATATATATATATATATATATATATATATATATATAAAATTGTAACCTCTGTCTGTACATTGAATTTTTTCTCGAAATTTTCGTTTCACATGTCATAGACACCATAACTGCATTTTGCTTCTTTCGTGTATGTTTGTTTGTTACCTTTTCACACATAAACGGCTAAACCGAATTTTATGAAACTTGGTATGTATATTACTACTAGCCCAACTTAGACTTTAGGTTATACTAATTTATTCTAAGACAAACAGGGGTTGGGGGTTATAAGGGAGGCCTGAAATTAAAAATAGCGATATTTCGTATCCTATTGCTTTTTCAGCAAATATGCCCATAACAAAAGTTGTTTATTTTGTAATTTAGAGTAACGTTTGTTATACGCACTTTTGCCGTATACGGAAGTATAAACGAGTTATACGCTAAAAACTACGTATAGCGGAAGTGAACAATTTTATTTGGGACAAAAGACCCAAACGAACTAAACCAAACTCGGTATGTGAATTAGCACTAACGCCTTCCTTATAATAAACCATACTAACATTTCTAGGGACGGGCAGGAGTGGGGGTTATAAGGGGGCCTGAAATT
>CM032229.1:177145000-177152500 GCA_019009955.1 Riptortus pedestris
AAACGGCCACCAGAGCTCTCGGCGGAAAGTCCGAACATAGCCTACTGGAAGAATACAAATCCAAATATCTCGGTTAATATTCAAGATAGAGAAAAAATGTTTATAACAATATTTATAGTAAATTTAATTTGCAATAAGATTGATTCTGTACAATATTTCGGTCGCGACGTATAGTAACGGAGATATTTCGAATTTTCGAAAACCCTCCCCTTTAAAAAAAAACCCCCC
This sequence comes from Riptortus pedestris, assembly GCA_019009955.1. Classification (NCBI taxonomy): domain Eukaryota; kingdom Metazoa; phylum Arthropoda; class Insecta; order Hemiptera; family Alydidae; genus Riptortus; species Riptortus pedestris. The sequence continues at coordinate 177,145,229 of CM032229.1, forward strand.
CTCCCACTGGTCCGATTTCAGCCGTTAAACGAACTTAATCTTTCTTTTTTACATAAAACGACTAAATATCGAGTTTGGTAACGATTAAACAATAATTGCGACCGCTAGAAGCGGAAAATGACAAAGATATATAGATAGATAGATAGGTGTAATTTATATATATATATATATATATATATATATATATATATATATATATATATATATATATACAGTTTTGAACGGACCTCATTTTCTTCATCTCCTGGGTAGGATCGATGGACATTTGAAAGAAAAATTTCGAAAATTCCGTCATGAGTACAACCTCAATAGCTGATTTCCCTGAAGGGAAATCTGCTAAAACGTATATCTAATAACATCCAGTGGAAGTTGCCTAATGAGTATTATAGATTATTAACAAAATATGCCGATGTCAGCCTTCCTTGATGACCCTAGAAGCTTTTAACAAAGTTTGGCATGGTGGCTTGCTGAATAAGCACAAACTACTCCTTCCTAGTGCATTCTACCTTTACTCAGACCCTACCTTTCCGATAGATCTTATCGAGTCCGTCAAGGAAATGAATACTCCAGACTACTATTCTGCGGATGCAGGAGTTCCCCAGGGCAGTGGCCTAGGACCACTACTGTATCTCATATACAATCAGACAATCCTACATCATCAACAACTCTCCTAGCTACCTAAGCAGAAGACACAACAATCCTTTCATCCGATCTCGATCCTGTTACTGCTTCGAAGAATCTCCAATTCCACTTAACCGAGATTGAAAAATGGTGAAAAACTTGGCGCATAAAGATAAACGAAAGTAAGCCTCGCCATATCCACCTTTTCCCTTCGCCGCAGTTCCATGTGCTCCTTTTCATCTCAAGAATACTCTTTTACCATCAGCAGATTGTGTAGGCCATCTTGGACTACATTTAGACACCAGACTTACTTGGGAATCTCACAATATAATCAAAAGACAGGTACTTAACAGATGATTCGGACAACTTTAGGGATTGCCTAATAGAAGATCTCACCTGTCTACCCAAAATTAACTAAAAATATGCAAGTTTCTTCTTAAACCAATAAGGACTTAACGCAATACAAGTAGACTTACAGCAAAACCTTCGAAGATCAGGCGCATCAAGACTTTCTAATCCAAAGTCCTGCGCACCATAGCACAATAGATGCTCCATATTATATTTCAAACCTCACCCTTCATAAAGACGTTAATATACCATTCGTAAATAACCGAATTCCCTTAAGATTCACAAACTTCCACAATAAGCTATCCCATCATCCTAATCCAGAAGTCCTTTCCTTTTCTTATACCACACATCCTTATTCCCCTCCACGGCGTTTAACACTTTGACTGCGGCTGACGACACGTTGTCGGTGTCGTGAGTTGTTCCCAGAGGTGGGCCCCGACACGTCGTCAGGTCATATGACAAAGTTAAATGGGTGGGGATTGCTCCAGTCTTTCCCAAACCATTCCATATTTGACTCTAGCACAGTAAAAGTGGTCCTTGAGAGAATTGCTTCTTCGCCGCAAGATTCCCTGTTTTTTTAATTGTTTTCGACTATTTTACAAAAAGGTACGTTTGAATGATTATTTTTTTAAAGTATATTAAAGTTATCGTTAATAATAATTGCTAATGATAAATATCTATTTTAAAGTAACTAAATGAATTAAAACAAGCCTATTTTGTTGGAAAAATATTATTTCAAACCCGAATTTATAATTCCAAATTGTTTTATATTTTACGAAATATAAATAAAAAATCAATTATAAATTACTGAATAATAATTCACCAATCAGTGATTGTGAACAATGTCTTTATTGTTTAATTTTACGGTTTTCTAAGTAAAAATATAATAACTAAAAACGTTATAAAATTAGTTTTAAAAAAATTTATAATTTTTTTTACTCAAACCATATAATGGAAAAAATGAGTTAGCTATTGTTAATGGGTTTATTAGACCCGTTATTTTATTTCAAGAACTTTCACTTCAGGTAGCAAAAAAAAGGTTGAAATGCGTTTTGATGGAACTTTTTCTTTATAACTTGAAAAATACAATAATACCTTCTATGCATTCCTTAAATTTAAATAATTAATCAGTCATCATAACAATAAATAAAGAATCATAAAAATAATGTTTACACTAGTGAATTCCATTATTAGACTACGGCTAGGGAGTATGGTGCTTTCCCAGTGCTGTTGACGACAACGTGAACAATATAAAAGATGATATAATTTATAATATACACTTAAAGTAAAGTAAAACAAAACTAACTAACAAAGAAAAAAGTTTCCAAGTTTCCGCCCCACTGAAAAATGTTGTTGAAAATCTCCGCAGTCAACGTGTTAAGAGATCTGCAATAGCAGTGGCTATTTTCTTCTTCAAGTATCATAATCATCCTTTGGTCGTGACTTCCTTGTCGGGCGGGGAAGTGCTGTTCCCCTCACTCAGCTCAAAGAGGTGTGTGTAGCTTCAGTCGAGAATGATGGACGACCATTGTACAAATGACAGTACAAATGCATGTATTGCACATATTAATTATCTTAATAAAATACATAGCATTAAAATAGACCTTATTGTACAGAACATCAGTGACTTCAAATTTGAAATATCTTTGTTATTATAAGTCGAGATAAAAAATTGTACTGAATCAATCTTATTGAAAATTAAACACCCCCTATAAATGTTGTTACGTACATTCATTCTCTATCTTGAATATTATCCGAGATATTTGCATTGTTATCAAGTGTACAGATAACGGACGAGATGAGATTGGCTAACTTCGGTTCTAGTGGTGAGTTTCCCGCCAAAAGCTAGTTCGGCCACTTCCGTAACAGTTCGGCTCTCGTAAAATGTCTCTATTGTTAAACTTCACGTGGGAAATCTGCTTAGTTTATTATTATTATTAATAATGAAGAAACAACTAAGCAGATTACACAGAGCTGAACACATAGATAGATATATTCTTCACGGGAAAGAAAAACAAATATTGAAATTTTACGTTGTTTGATGGATATCTGAAGTTTTTTGAAAATCGCGTCATGAGTTCGACCTCAATTGCTGATTTCCCTCAAGGGAAATATGCTAATAATTATTATCTAAATCCTATTTTAGTAGCCCAAGAAATTAACGCGGAGGGGTCACATGAACATGTATCTCGTATAACAAAGGTCTCTTGAAAACAATATTTACTATCATAATAATTATGGCTATTATTAGTGCCTTTTTACATAAAATGATTAAAAATCGAGCTTGGTAACGACATCCAAACATTGCGACCAGAGACGATAACAGACGTTAAGTAGAGCGTACACATATGTATATAAACATGTATATATATATATATATATAATATATATATATATATATATTTATATATAATTTTGAACGTACCTCATTTTCGTCATCTCCTTGGTAGGATCGATGGACATTTGAAGAAATTTTTCGAAAATCGCGTCTTGAGTAAATTCTCATTTTACTATATATTCTTTATTTCTCTTAAAATCGTAACTAGTTTTAAATCTCTTTATAGACTAATGTAAGCTAAGCTATGAAGCTAGTAACTAAATCTCTGGTTATATCTTGGAGCTGAACCCCCCCCCCCCTGCAGTAGGTCTCAACTCCCAGGGGCTGGCTCCAGTATCGATGGCCCTCTACTATCGATTTATTTCTCTCTCTCTCTCACACACTCTCTCTTTAGCTCTCTCCACATAAATCGGAACTAAAATTATATCAAGCAACAAGAGAGGATTGTTATGTTAGATTTATAAATATTAAAAATGTCGGTCACATAGGGGCTGCGTAAACTTAGCAGATTTCCCACATGAAGTTTTCAATAGATACATCTACATACCGGTAGCACTTAACACCTCCGTGAATATTAAGTGAATAAATACAAATCTCTACAACGGAAAGCGTCTGAATTGTAAAGAAACAAGTCAGCCAACATCTCAGAGCTGAATAGCGATGACCAAGAAGGGTGGTTTATTGAGGGCTGAAAATTAAAAAAAGTCCGTCTCGCAGGGGCTGCTTAAACTAAGAAGATTTCCCACGCGAATAAAGATAAATATACATACTGGTAACAAAACTGCAAATATTAAGTGAACAAATACAATAGGTAATGAGAATTCTTTCAGTTACAAGTTAATAACTCTACACCGGAAAGCGTCTGAATTGTTAACAAACAGACCTGCCAACCTAAATCCTAGACCGGAAAGAAACTCATTACTAAAATATATCTGAATATGGCATATTAATTTTATTGAAAACTATTTACTATAGCTAATGCTGTAATTTGTAATGAATCAAAATAATTTAAACCTCAATTACTTAAATTTTACTAATCCACGAACAAAGTAAGGGGGGGGGGGATCAACAGAATATATTGGCATATATCTCACAAAGTAAAAGTTCAATGAAGACATTATTCCTTATATTAAACATTAACCTTGTAATGGAGTGGTTCATGATACAACAGCTAGAGGAGGAGTGGGGGTTTGCAAAGGCTCAAAACAGAAAAATGCAAATTTCTCGGTTAATATTCAAGATAGAGAATAAATGTATATAACAAAATTTATAGTAAATTTAACTTGCAATAAGAGTTTAGATATTCAATTTTTCCCTCTGACGTATAGTAACAGAGATATTTCGAATTTTCGAAATTCCTCCCCTTTAAACTTAAATTTTAAATTTGATTGAATGAGATAAAAATTATTCTAATACATTATAAATTACAGTACTAGATGTAGTAAATAGATTTCAATAAAACTAACATGTTAAATTCTGATATATTCCAGTAATTGTTTTTCTTTCCGGTGAGAGGTTGGCAGATCTGTTTGTTTACATTTCAGATACTTTCCGTTGGGAGGTTTCTTATTATCGATTGTATTTATTCACTTTATATTCACGGCGGTGTTGAGTTATCTATTGTTTAACTTCACGAGGGAAATCTGCTTCATTCGCGGTGCCTATGCGTTTTTAGCAGATTCCATTATTGTTTAATCGTTACCAAACTTCACATTTTGTCGTTTTATGTAAAAAGGAAGATCGAATTCGTTAACGGCTGAAATCGGTCCGGGGGAGGACTTTCGAAATATCTCCGTTACTATAGGTCGGATCGAACAATTGTAGAAGAACCAATCTTATTGCAAATTAAATGTACTATAAATATTTTTATATACATTTATCTACTATCTTGAATATTAACCGAGATATTTGCATTTTCCAGTTTTCTGCCTCCAGCAAACCGTCACTTCTACTCATGTTACATAAACAATACTCTGCTACATAATAAATCACATTATTCGAAGTTTAAATACCAAAAATTGTATTCAAGAGACCCTTTTTTATACGAGATACATGCAAATATGTCCTGGTGACCCCCCCCCCCCCGGCTTATGGTTTTGGACTACTAAAATTTGAATGATTGAGATAACAATTATTCTGATTCATTATTAATTACAGTACTAGATATAGTAAATAGTTCTCAATAAAATTAATATGTTATATTCTGTTATATTTCAGTAATTGTTTTTCTTTCCGGTGTGAGGCGGGCAGACCCGTTTGTTTACATTTCTAACCTAACGCTTCCTGTCGGCAGGTTATTGAAATTGGACGAAACATTACTTATTTCCGTTTGTATTTATTCACGGTGGTGTTGTGCTAGCAGTATGTATATTTATCTATTATTAAACTTCACGAGGGAAATCTGCTTAGTTTAGGCAGCCCCTGCGTGACGGACGTTTTTTAAAGAAATGTATGGGGAACTCTTTATAGTGGGTATCGGCCGCTGTATTTAGTAGTATGGGGCGCGTGAGTCTGCTCATCCATTTTAGCAGATTTCCCTTAAGGGGTACTTTCATAAGGGTAGAAAGATATATATTTTTGAAATAATAAGCTCACATGATAAACCTAGAGTAGCGAGTTCCATTCCCGCCTGGGCAATAGGAATTTATTTAGTGACAAACTCATTAAATAAACTCCTTAGTCCCACCCTGGCTAGAAAAGGGGGGTAACCTGTAGATACCCCGTCTCTATTAGCCAAAGTAGCGAAAAGTGGACGTTTTAAAATAATTATACAATAATATTAATAACAGATTTCCCTTAATGATCGGTGTTAACCCCGATTACAAAAATCCTTAATTTTAAATTGATTTGTATAAAATCTAACAAATAAACTGTACAGAATTAATGAATCAAAAATAATAAAGTACGTTTAATATGAAACAAAAAGATACACCTCAAGTAAAATACAATATAAATATAAATGAACTCAGTACCTGAAAGAAACACTTAAAATAAAAATAAATAATAAACAACATCGGGTCCAATAAAAAAAAAAAAAAAAACAGGAAATAAATATTTCTTTGTAATAATTTAATACGTAAAAATGTCCTTGCATTATGTTAAGGGAGGGATGCTCAGATTGAATTTTCATAAGAATGGAAAGATATATATGTGTGTGTTTGAAATAATAATAAAAAAAAAAATAGAGTCCAAGCAAGATATAAGAAGACAGATTAATACTAAACTAACCTGGATATTTCTCCTTGTGTTCAGCATTCGCCTGCTTCGCCTGTTCGAAGTAATATTCTTTTTCACTGCTCTCCATCTCTTTCCACAGCTTTCCCAGCCTGCAATATGTACAGAAAATAACTTTACTAGCTGCTCTACTTATTATAGAAAATACAAAGTTAATGCACGTTTCAAAAATATATTAACTAATCACTAACTCAAGATCAAAGAGCGTCGCTAGTGAGGCCGGCTGACTAAGGAAGTCACGAATGGTTCCGAACTTATACGAATGCGGCCGAGCCTGTTAGCTTCCGCCTCCAGCTGTAGGCTTTAGCTCCTTACCGCCAAACTGAACTTTTAAGCAGATATCCCGGACTTTTAATGATTTCTTCGTCTCATTGGAGAAGAACTAATTTGCACACACACACACACACATATATATATAATTATATAAGTAAATTAAGCTTCATTACTTTTTCACAATGAATATCGATGTGTATGGTTCGATGTTTTTAAAACATCGATAGTTAGCTTTCGATGCCCATCCCTATTGGGAAATAGCGCGTTCGGTCCTACTCGTGCAAGATCGGAAGCTTTCGGAACTCCAGTGCGGGCGGCCGACACTCACAGGCGAACAATGTTGCCAACATAATCAGGGCTCCTACTAATATTCGGAAGAACTATATATTATTATGCGTATTTTAAATGATACTTGTAGTCCCCGTGGTATAATTTTATAAATTCTATAGGTTTTAGTA